>JAUCMX010000018.1:10564716-10824716 GCA_033459395.1 Hemibagrus guttatus
CACCATATCTGTGAAGGTAGCTTTAGCAGGTGTCCTTACACCACTTTTATGATAGATTTGTCCACAGAGATGTCCTCAGATAACATTAGCACACGACTAGACAAGGAAAAAAGGAAAGTGCGCACAGATTTTGTCTGAAACAGATCATTTCAGACAAAATAAAGTTGTGTTTTGAAAACAGAGTAGGCTGACAAACAGTGTTAACTCCCAGGGTTTTAGAAGCTGTGATAAAAGATTAGTCTGAAATTTTCCACTTTTCATTTCAATTCCATTTTGTCTACTATTCGTTATTCTTAGGACGAAAAAATCTGTACCAAAACCAGCAGCATCAGTGTTGAACAAAGAGCCACTGTAAAAAACTCTGGGACTTTATTCTGGTTCAAACTAAACCAGAAGCAGTGCAGTGTTAATTTCTTTAACGAAGACGAAAAATATTCGTCGACCACTTATTCTGTAACTAAGACGCGACGAGACTAAGACGAAACTAATATCTGATGATAAAAACTACGATGAAATGTACGACATTTTTTGTTAATGAGACGAGACTGGATTAAAATGCTTTTTTTTTTTTTTTTTTTTTTTTGCAGTATCGGACATTCAAAATAAATGATCTCTTTGTATCAGCTCACCGTCTTTAAAAATGTGTCCCCCTGCCACTGGACTGGATAAGGGGCATGTCCATCTCAGACAGTTAGCGGGTAGGCTAAATAAACTCCAACTGGCCTGGCGAGCTGCAGTGACTTCAGCACCTGAAGCTTTAGGAAGAAAATGAAGAACTAATATATGGAAGCATTTCTGTTATAATTCCTCTGAGAAAAATAAAAACAGAGAGAAGCCATGTGGCTATAAAATAGGTGGAAAGACTAGCATGAAAACTTTTTCTTAACGTTAGGTCAGTGTTACTGGATGTGTCCACAGGGAAATTCACTAGCAAGTTTTATGTTTTAGCTTTCTGTTAATTAACGTCAGTTAGCTAGTCTTACTGCATAGTTCTGAGCCAGACTTTCATAAATGTACAATGCTTCATTATATATTGTACAACAGTTCAGCTTTTCTGCAGCATTCACTTCTGTTTCTAATGAAATCTATATCACATGCTGTAGCCAGATTATTTAGGCCATAGCCTATTTGTTGTACTAACTTAATAACATGCAGATAGCGAGCTGTTTCTAAAATGACAGATGGATGTGGAAGGTTTTTAAGTTATTGGCCATGTATGTATGCTTAAGGCTGGAATACACTACATGATTTTTTCCCTATGTACATTCTGGAGAAGTTGACGCTCCCATATCTGAGTTGACAGATTTCATAAAAAATTTTATTTTACTTCCAAATGTACACCCTTAATGGTTATTATACAGTAAATACTGTTAGCAGACAAAGGTATGTTAGTAATATATGTTCAGCTGCTTTTGCACATCTGTCTGTTTATTGCACATTTATTTGAAGTTTCAGAAAATAAATGCAGTTTTTCCATAACAGCTAAAGAAAACATTTTTGGTTTTTACTTGATACTTGAACTATAGAGCACTTTTACCTATCCTTAATGTATGATTCTACCTTATAAATTAGCAAGGGCAGCACAGCAGGCTGATGTCCAACTAGGAAAAAGGGATATGTAGAGCTGCACAAGTGCTAAGAGTGCAGTGTCAATATAGCTTGTTATCTTCATTCAAATTTCTCATGAGCTTAATTGGTCTAAAGAGAGAAAAATTATAATGACTATTTTTGTTTAAATATTACATAGAAAATTAACAAAATTAAAGCTGGTAACTGCAGTTCGACTAAAACTAATGACTAAAACTTGACAAAAATGCAATGACTTTTCGTCGACTAAAACTAGACTAAAAGTAAAACATTTTTGTCTGAAGATAAAGACTAAGACTAAATAAAAAATGGCTGTCAAAAACAACACTGGAGGAGTGAAAGAAATTCACCAAACTCACAGAAGCGGTGAAGAGAACGACTCCCTTCTTTCTTCTTGCTGTTTCACATGCAGTTGATAAAAGCTCCTCAGTTTGAGACCTCCTATAAACTGTAACAAATCTGCACTCCTACATGTAGATTGTTCCTGTATCGCTGCCGTGCCTCATTTATCAAGTCTCTGCATCACAGTTCTCCCAAATTCATGGCCTGAAATCTCTTAAAGAAAATCTCTCTCAGTGATTCGGTCTGTTCCAAACTACTGACTGTCTGCTAAGTAGTTTAAAAATACTTAAGAAAACTGAATATCAGAAATCTTGAGAAACTGATCATATAACTGCCCTAATGTACAGTGGGGCAAAAAAGTATTTAGTCAGCCACCAATTGTGCATGTTCACCCACTTAAAAAGATGAGAGAGGCCTGTAATTTTCATCATAGGTACACTTCAACTATGAGAGACAGAATGAGAAAAAAAAATCCAGAAAATCACATTGTCTGATTTTTAAAGAATTTATTTGCAAGTTATGGTGGAAAATAAGTATTTGGTCACCTACAAAAAAGCAAGATTTCTGGCTCTCACAGACCTGTAACGTCTTCTTTAAGAGGCTCCTCTGTCCTCCACTCGTTACCTGTATTAATGGCACCTGTTTGAACTCGTTATCAGTATAAAAGACACCTGTCCACAACCTCAAACAGTCAGACTCCAAACTCCACTATGGCCAAGACCAAAGAGCTGTCAAAGGACACCAGAAACAAAATTGTAGACCTGCACCAGGCTGGGAAGACTGAATCTGCAATAGGTAAGCAGCTTGGTGTGAAGAAATCAACTGTGGGAGCAATTCTTAGAAAAAGGAAGACATACAAAACCACTGATAATCTCCCTCGATCTGGGGCTCCATGCAAGATCTCACCCCGTGGGGTCAAAATGATCACAAGAACAGTGAGCAAAAATCCCAGAACCACACGGGGGGACCTAGTGAATGACCTGCAGAGAGCTGGGACCAAAGTAACAAAGGCTACCATCAGTAAC
The DNA here is from genome assembly GCA_033459395.1 of Hemibagrus guttatus. NCBI lineage: Eukaryota > Metazoa > Chordata > Actinopteri > Siluriformes > Bagridae > Hemibagrus > Hemibagrus guttatus. The sequence continues at coordinate 10,567,671 of JAUCMX010000018.1, forward strand.
ACACTACGCCGCCAGGGACTCAAATCCTGCAGTGCCAGACGTGTCCCCCTGCTTAAGCCAGTACATGTCCGGGCCCGTCTGAAGTTTGCTCGAGAGCATTTGGATGATCCAGAAGAGGATTGGGAGAATGTCATATGGTCAGATGAAACCAAAATAGAACTTTTTGGTAAAAACTCAACTTGTCGTGTTTGGAGGAGAAAGAATGCTGAGTTGCATCCAAAGAACACCATACCTACTGTGAAGCATGGGGGTGGAAACATCATGCTTTGGGGCTGTTTTTCTGCAAAGGGACCAGGACGACTGATCCGTGTAAAGGAAAGAATGAATGGGGCCATGTATCGTGAGATTTTGAGTAAAAACCTCCTTCCATCAGCAAGGGCATTGAAGATGAAACGTGGCTGGGTCTTTCAGCATGACAATGGTCCCAAACACACCGCCCGGGCAACGAAGGAGTGGCTTCGTAAGAAGCATTTCAAGGTCCTGGAGTGGCCTAGCCAGTCTCCAGATCTCAACCCCATAGAAAATCTTTGGAGGGAGTTGAAAATCCGTGTTGCCCATCGACAGCCCCAAAACATCACTGCTCTAGAGGAGATCTGCATGGAGGAATGGGCCAAACTACCAGCAACAGTGTGTAAAAACCTTGTGGCGACTTACAGAAAACGTTTGACCTCTGTCATTGCCAACAAAGGGTATATAACAAAGTATTGAGATGAACTTTTGTTATTGACCAAATACTTATTTTCCACCATAACTTGCAAATAAATTCTTTAAAAATCAGAATGTGATTTTCTGGATTTTTTTTTCTCATTCTGTCTCTCATAGTTGAAGTGTACCTATGATGAAAATTACAGGCCTCTCTCATCTTTTTAAGTGGGAGAACTTGCACAATTGGTGGCTGACTAAATACTTTTTTGCCCCACTGTATATTAACAAAGAAAGGTCATTATTTTCAGCATGTGTGTGTATACCACGATAACAGTCCGCCCAAATAAGCACAAAAACAAACATAACTTACACCGGACACCTTTTCCTAGTAACACCTAAACCCAAGGTCATTCATGCAACCAGCCAATATCATGTGGAAGCAGCACAATGCAAAAGAAAATCTGATGAAGAGCTTCAATTAATCTTCACATCATCAGGGACTTTAACTAAGGCATGGATGTTGGTGCCTAAATGAGTATTTCAGAAACTGCTAAGTCTCTAGAGATTACACAAAAAAACAGCAGCTCTGCAGGTTGAATGATGAGAAAGCTCAAGCTGACAGGAAAACTACAGCAACTCAAACAATCACTCTTTACATCTGTGGTGAGCTGAAAAGCATCTCATAACACACAACAGTAAGAAGGAATAAAAACGCTAAGGTTATATCATTACAGGCTATACTACCTTATATCTCAAGAACAATGTCCTTCTGACAGAGCCTCAGCAAAACTATATTACACAGCAAATTAAATTAGCAGTCTCTAAAAATTAAACCAGCAACCGTGAGCAGTTACTGGTTTTAAGACCAAAGGCACATTTGGAGCTTAATGTGTCTGATGTAATAAATTGATAATCGGTGTCAAACAGAACACTGAAGGAATCTTAAACTTAAACTATATCTGCAGTTGTTCTGGATAATGACTGTTAAGTATTATCTGTGAGAGAGATTGTGAAATAAAACGCAGGTAAATTACAGACACTGTATGCTATAGGAATGGAGGACAGAGAGGGGAAGAGAGAGCACTCGAGAACTGGTGTTAATACTTGTCTCAAGAATACAGGTACGAGCAGGGCCAAAACCTTTCAGATGTCATGATTCGATCAGTCGAAACTCTTTTAAAGGGCTGCTCTCACATCATATTGTGTGTGGATTATAATGTTGACTGTTATGGTTAATTGTGTGAACAAAATCTATAGCTCTAATATACATATCTATACATCAAATGAATGCCAAGTGATACACACTACAGTCTTTCTAAAAAAAAAAAAAAAGGAAAAAGAAAAAATACCAATTAGATCATATTTATTCACATTCAAAATGCACAACACATCTTTGTCCGTAATGTTCCACGCTGAATACTTCGCTCTGAAGCAGGTGATGGAGCTTCACAGAAGACTGCATTTTCATCAAAAATGGAAGAGAGTGAAGCTATGACTTTGAGACTCCAAGGGCTGCCTGCAGTATCCAGGCCTCCTCATTCATGAAAAAGCTTTATTTGCAGTGGCAGGCTGTAGCTCTGGCATGCCTGGTGCCTTATCTGTGCACACAGCTATGCACACCACTAGCCCCAGGTAAAGGTGCTCTGTTCTGTTTGGGAAAATTTCCGTCCATTCACGAGACATGCTCCGGTGAGCTCGCTGTTATTGTTTGCCCACTGGCAGTGGCAGAAGGCTTGGCGTAGCGTGGCATAAAAAAAAAACCAAATACAAACAATATGACATTTATGTGGAGAGCAAGGGAGGAAGAGGGAGTGGATGAGAGAGGTGTGCTTTCAGCTGTCCGCTTTACATTGTAGAAATATTAACCTAATCTAAAAGCAGGCGAGGGTAGTGCTAATGCAACATCCAACCTTTCTGACTGTCAAGCAGCATTTATTTGAAGGAGAAGGCGACGCATCCTGCCTGCTGCATCATTATGAATGTTATTCTGCTTTTGCTGATAAGTCAGTGTCATCTCACACAGCTTATACGGACCAATAAAGCAGCTTTCATTTCTCATGCCATGTGTCCAGATCCTGCACAAAATGTCCTGATATTAAAAGCAGCTGGAATGTCCAGACTGATGGTTCCTAATAAATCTCATAATAGAGCAATTTCTAAGATAAACATATGGATAAATAAGCAGTTCACTTAAACCGTGAGCTCTCGAGATCTGATGAGCTGCTGTCAGACGTCCAGGATTAGGCCGGTTATTCCAATTGAGGATGTATTCAACCATCAAGAATACAATCTGCAACAGAATGACAATTCATCAGGGAAGCTTCATGCTGGTGTTTCAACAAAATGCAGGAAAAAGACACAAGATCAGAACAAAGCTATTACCATTGATCTGAAACATTTATTGGTAGAACCATTTAAACTTACACGATTACATGTATCCTCTGACTCCTAGTTTATTTAGCCTTAGATCATTTCCAGAGACTTTTGGCTCCAACCAATCAAAGTGTTTTATTTAGAAGTGTGAAAACTGCAGGCGTTTTAATTTTTTTTATTAACTCTGGTATGAGAAAAACTGTGAAATGCTTTACAACATGAGAAACTGGTGGTTTCTTGGTTTATTTATTGTGTTGCCAACACAAGGTACACAAGGTATAAAAACCAGATGAAAAACGGTGAGGACGGAACATAAATGAACACGAGTTGTTTTTGTCCTTCGGTTGCTCCCTATCCGGGGTTGCCAGAGCGGACCATCCGATCCGCTTATTTTTATTTGGCACAGGTTTCACACCGGATGCCCTCCCTGACGCACCCATCCCATTTTATCCAGGCTTGAGACAGGCAGAGTTAACTCCTCAATGGCTGGGTTGGTTTCCTGCACTGGAATGGGAGCACTGGAACCTTATCCGCTGGAGCCAATGAGTCAATTTAGAAATTTTCCTGTTTGACAGAGTTTACATTGAAAGTATGTGTAAATTCATTAGTCTTTATTCTAGAGTATATGTAATTCTTTCAAGAATTGTATAAAAAATGCTTTTAAAAATCAATAAAATATTTGCTCAGTTTTCTTCTGGTCAAGGTCACGAAGGTTCCGTATCCTATCCCGGGAATGCTGTTCTATTTTCTCCATTTTAATTTTATTTATTTTCTATGTTCATGTTAAGAATGTAACCTGAATATGATGGTCCATATAAAACTTATAAACGTTCAAACACTCACTCTTGAAGTGTTGAGAAAAAGCGAAAGATAAGGTTTAGAGCACGCCCACTTCTGATGTAAATCCAAATAAAGATACGAGAAAGATCCACTGCATTCCAGCCCTAATTAACTGCATCCTGAGGTGAGAAATAAAATGCTTATTTATAACCATTATGGAAATTATTTTACTTCCAGTATCACAATGTCTTAGTTGTACAAGCAGTCTATTCGTGGACAATTTTTAGGGATGCAGTCTGGTGCAGTGCTGGTCCAATGAGGTCATTCACTCCACCTCTGACCTTTTTAAATGGGCGAAGAGTAAAACAGGAGCCGTCTCTGCTGAGCAGGTTTAAAGAGCTTCTTCTGGTTATATGGCAGTGCACAACTGCAAATTACTCTCATGCTGTGCAGAGATGGATTACCACAAGCCTTCATTCAGTATACAAGTGTTAGCGCTTCTAAGCCACAAAGCACTGAATTAACGACAATATATATATTTTCTTCTTTTAGGAGGCTGATTTATCGTGTTCGGTGAAGCTGGGTGTAAAGGAATATCTGGTATGTTATTAGACTGTGTTTATGGGGCACTGACTGCAGGGGGGATTATGGGATACCGCTGGGATGTAATAGTGCTAATGCTGCTATGCCAGCAGTGGTAAATACACAGAAACCAGAATTCTTGCGCCATGGGTCTTGTTCCGATCCTTTTTATATAAAGGGTGGATTAATATGAAAAACGTCAGTTAAAAGAAGCTGAAAAGTCAGATAAATATATATAAAATATTTTTAAATATTATAATGCCACCACAATGAGTGAAACATGAGCACCAAGGAATAATTTATTTAGCTCTATTTGTAACCATTAAAAGTTCACTCTTAAAAGTTACTAAAAGTACTAAAAGTTCGATCAGAAATAACATTATGAGCACTGAGAGGTGAAGTGAATAACACTGATGATCTCCTCATCATGGCACCTGTTAGTGGGTGGGATATATTAAGCAGCAAATGAACATTTTTTCCTCAAAGTTGATGTATTAGAAGCAGGAAAAATGGGCAAGAGTAAGGATTTGAGTGAGTTTGACAAGGGCCAAATTGTGATGGCTAGACCACTGGATCAGAGCATCTCCAAAACTGCAGCTCTTGTGGGGTGTTCCCGGTCTGCAGTGGTCAGTATCTATCAAAAGTGGCGACGGGGTCATGGGCAGGCAAGGCTCACTGATACACGTGGGGAGAGAAGGCTGGTCCGTGTGATCCGATCCAACAGATGAGCTACTGTTGCTCAAATTGCTGAAGAAGTTAATGCTGGTTCTGATAGAAAGGTGTCAGAATACACAGTGCATGACGGGTCAGGGCTGTTTTAGCAGCAAAAGGGGGACTGACACAATATTAGCCAGGTGGTCATAAGGTTACGCCTGATCGGTGTATGCGTGTGTGGTTAATTTACTAGCCTCATTTTTTCTAATGTCAGATAGCTGATATTGATTTTAACTAGTAGCTAGCTACAATAGCTACTTTGGGGTACTTTGTGTAAGATTACAGAGGATGAACGGTCTTTACTCCACACCGAATAAAGCACAGCTGGAGACAGAATCCAGCGGTTAATGACTGAGGGTGGCTGATCAGAAATAACATCATCCAGAGCAAGCGCTGTTATTTTCACTCACTTAGCACCTAGTCTATATCCAAAGCTTTGCTGCGAGTAAAGAACCCTTCATGTGGAGCATTTTTTATAAGCATAAGTAAAAGAATCCACAAGTCATCAAAGCATCGCAAGCTAGAGCCTCTACGTATGGCGGGATAGTTAGCTATTAGAGTCAGCTATCCGAAACAGTTCGCTCTAGCAGGTGCTGATCAGCCTGAACCCTGCTGATGTGATGAAGAGAGATCTGGAGCCACCTGGAGGCTCTTTATTACTCCACACTATTCACTGTCACATAACCCAGAAAATGTCCAAAGAAGAGCACATGCCCGGCTCTGCATTCGCCGGCCTCTGAAACCAGGCGCTTGATACAAATGCTGAGTATTTCTATTCACAACCGGCTATCAGACTACATACAGGAAATCTTCTTGTTATTAATGTGAATGAAACCTCACAGTTGTTCTCACAGTAAGACTACATAAAAAAAATCGTCTCCTACCCAGGAATACATCATCATGTTATTACAGCACTTGCACCGTTTCTCCCAGATCACTTGCATCCAACAAGTTCCTCCTGCTGAGATTCAGAGTCGCGCTACATTCATATTCTGCCAGATTTAGGCTCCTGTAGACAGCGAAAGAAAAAAAAAAAAAAGAAAAGAAGAGAGTTTCCTCTGAGGCAGAGCTGTCTTTCTTGTGACTGCATTACAACTGCTCCCACTGAAAGCCTTTATGAGCTCTGTACTTCACTTCTTATCAATATTCACAGGTATGTCCATGCTGACCTTGAGGAACTCAGGTACGAGTCGCCGAGCTCGAGCTGAAGAGAGGCCCATCAATCCTGCTCACAGACAAAAAAAAAAAAAAACCAACACCCCCTCATTTGGTCCTGAGAAGCACATTAATCACTTTGATAAAAATCTGCTGAAAGCACAGCTCGAGATGCCTTTGCATGAGCCGGATGTTATCGTCAGCTGCTAGCTTGACTCAGTGAATTTCTGCAAAGAGGATGAGCTTTAGGACAAGTCTTGAGTTTGAGGACATTGAATCTGTCAAAAGGTGAAGAGTTTTTAATATGAACTGCAAACGAAATTCTTTTGAAAATCAAGAAGAAAGCTTAAAAAGAACGTGTGCTGAGAAGGTCAGGAAAGATGAAGAGTTTAATGAGTAGTTCTGAAGGTGTATAAAAGTAGGCATAAGTATGTTTTTGAGATTGGCCTTAAACCATTTTTTTTAGCACAAGAGTTTGTTGTTTTTCAAAAGCATGGAAGAAGCTTTTCATATCTCTTTGAAATCCTTTTAAGATTTCTAGAAAACATTTTCATGGACACGCAAAAGGCAAAATTGTGTTTGCATTCTACTGAAACACTTCTCTACTCAACAGCCACCAATGTGAGATATGACACCTTTAACCATCACAGAATTTTAAACTGCTGTTTATGCAAAGCACCACACATCAGAGACAAGAACCAAGAGCCAAAGATGGGTTGCATTCTGAAAGAGACAGGAATAAGGGAATGTGATCCCTCCATCTACATGTAGTTAATTTGGTTACTCTTGACTGCCTGGCTATGGATGGCTATAGTATGGTTACGATTCAAAGTTGTGATTTATCTCTCAGTGTTATGCCAGATGCTTAAATTATTTATTTTTTAAAAATTTCAGTGAGTGAGTGAGTGAAAGTGCGGGGGGTGGGGTGAGTGAGTGAAAGTGCGAGTGAGTGAGTGACAGTGCGAGTGAGTGAGTGAGTAAATGAATGAGTGAGTGAGTAAATGAGTGAGTGAGTGAGTAAATGAATGAGTGAGAGAAAGTGTGAGTGAGTGAGTAAATGAATGAGTGAGTGAGTGAGTAAATGAATGAGTGAGTGAGTAAATGAATGAGTGAGTGAGTAAAAATGAGTGAGTGAGTGGAAAAAATGAGTGAGTGAGTAAATGAATGAGTGAGTGAGTAAATGAATGAGTGAGTGAGTAAATGAATGAGTGAGTGAGTGAGTGAGTGAGTGAGTAAATGAATGAGTGAGAGAAAGTGTGAGTGAGTGAGTGAGTGAGTAAATGAATGAGTGAGAGAAAGTGTGAGTGAGTGAGTGAGTAAATGAAATGAGTGAGTGAGTGAGTGAGTAAATGAATGGAGTAAATGTACATCATGTTAATGAAAGTGGGTGGTTCATGTGGGTAGGAGCTGGGAGTCAGATATGAAGCTTGTGTGACAAAATCAGCCACTCCTGCAAAGTTTTTTAGTTCGATCCCAAATCCCATCTCTAGCTTCGGGCTTTTGCACCACTCAGAATTCCTAGAAAACACACTGTGTGATGCATGTACTGCATGAAATATAATGGCTACAATTACACAGACACTGAAAACTTCCCAAAGATCAGTCAATCCTGGTGCCCCGTCATCTAGCCAGCTCTAGATTTCTCTCTACAATCACAGAACATCAGCACTGCAACACTTCACTCCTTGTGTGACCCTGCACCACATCCTGCTGCTCATCACATCCTCGTCCCACCCTCTATTATACTCCACAGAAAAAACATTGGCGACACTCTAAACAGAACAAAAGCCCTGTAATTGGGTAACACATGACAGAACACATGACAAAAACGGCCTTGATCAGATCTCCTGTGTTGACGCATCCGTTCTTTGGATCCTGTAAATAACCTTTAGGGTGGCGCTGATGTGTTGGGGGGGTGTTGCTCTTAACAAAAGCTCCTGACAGCGTTAATAGACTTATTAATAGAAGAAGTGTCACATCAAAGGATCTGTAAAAGCTATTCCCATACTGTGAGAATGCAGAGGATTGTGTGTGTTATCCCTTTGTCCTTCAAAGCACATTGCACTAATAGAGCATGACAGAAAAAAATGCAGGCCGTTCGGATGGAAGCACCTGTCGTGCTGCAGCAGCATTTGGAGCCTTGGGGGAAAAAGAGTTGCAGAAATCTGACGACAGCAGCCACCTTCAGCAGCTCAGGCACAAAGGGATAACTCTGATCTCCTCGGTACTGACTCGGAACCTTTTCTCGCTTTTCTCACAGACCGAGGGATCATGTGTGCAGTGAGAAGTGTGGAGCATTTATTGTACTATTCTGTCTAGAATGCAGCTCATTAAATACAAAAAAGCCTGAATGGCCAGCAGGTCAGTGGAGGACAAAACATGCAGAAATCTCACCAGTGCGTGAAAAAAAAGTTCCATTTTCTGAGCTTTATCTCAAGACTAGGATTCCGTATCACAAGAACGTCCTCTTAACACAACACAAATAGGATTAAAGATTTGTTGCTTTCCCTAAAACAACAAATCTTATATTAAAAAAAAAGCCATTCTTCTTTGTTCGGTAATGATTCATGCTCAATTCATTTACCTAAAATACAGAAAGTGCTTATGTATGCATACAAAACAAGAGACTAATCACTTAGCTATACACTAGGAACTCCATCTGTGCAACTTCTGAAGCAGTGAAACTTTTTCATTTGGCAACAGGACAGAATAAATCAATATGGTTATTACACATTGCCCAAAAAAACCAGTGGTGTATCCATCTTGCTGTGCAACAGCGTAAAGATTTTTAGGGTATTGTTTTACTCGGAATACATTAACCATAGGCTAAGAACCATCTGCTCATCGAGCATGATGTAGGAAGCTAATGAGGAACTCTTTGCACATGGCACACCTCCCAGCATGCAATGGGAACGCGATTAAAATGCTTGCTGGCTAGCAGGTAAGATCAGTAGAGAAAGAGTGCATTAGCATGTATAGCATGACAGGCTTCCTACATTTAGGCTGCTCAGAGCTGACACAAAACAGTTGGTAGTCTGTGGGGTAGGTGGGTGGATTCGACGAAACCACCTGGATCCTGGTCATTATAGTCAACTTTCTTTCTTTTTAACTCCTTTTACCAGGTTCCATGCTCAGTACTGAATTTATGTACGAGTTCACACTCTACAGTAGTGCTTAATGGCTCATATGAAGCTAGACACTGAGAAAGAACAGAGTTTTTGGTATTTCTTTCGTTCATTTTTCTTAAACTAGCCTGTTATCATTTTATTATGGATGTTGTACACCATAAAAAAAATGCAGCTTTACACAATAAACGATGTTATTTTTGAGAAATATGAATTATTTACTCAGCAGGCTGTTCACACCCCTCCCATTTCCCATCACCCTGCTCACCAGCAGTTAAACCCAGAGTCACAATACTCTACATACAGAAACCCAACAATGCACTGACTAATCTTATAACAGATATGCAGCAATTAAATAACTCATGTGTTTATACTGACTGAAAATGTCCTGAATAAGTCCATTTCTATTCAGTTGGAGGAAACGAACGCAGCTGTACGGCGAGAAAAAACAACCAAATAAACAGTTTTTACTGCTCACAAGCTATTTTTATGTAGTGTGTGTGTGTGAGAGAGAGACTGTTAGCGGATTGATTCTCTCATTGCAAAATTTGACAAGGTTTAAATGTCACTGCTTTTTGGTATTTGCTGTAGTACATGGTTTATTGTGTATGCTATTTGTGCTATTTGTGTATATAAGTAACAGGTTTTTATATTATTTGTAACGTCAACTTTTAAATTTCACTACACTCCATTTTAACACAAACTATAACGTTTGTTTATTTTATATATCGGGATCGATGTGCATTATTCCACACTGTAATGCCTCTGTAATAAAAGTGGTAGAGTCAACATAAAACTATTACTAAACAGATTGATGTAATTAATTAGTGATGTACTGAATAAATATGCTGAGCAGCACTGTGTTTGTTTGAGAGGGTGTGTTTGTAAATCCCAGTCCCACATGCTCACAGACCAATCATGTCCACTATAGGAGGAATTCTGACCAAGATTCTACAGACACTCGATACAGCTGCCATAGAAAGTTTAACCAATCCTGTCCGCTCTCATCGAAAGTGTGACCAACCAATCCTGTCAGCTCTTGTAAAAAGTCTGACCAATCCTGTCAGCTCTCGTAGAAAGTCTGACCAATCCCAATGGCTCTCAGAAAGTCTAACCAATCCCGTCGGCTCTCATAAAAAGTTTGATCAATCCTGTCGGCTGTTGTAGGAAATCTGACCAATTTTGTCGGCTCTTGTAGAAAGTCTCACCAATCTGTTCAGCTCTCGTAGAAAGTTTGACCAATCCTGTCAGCTTTCGTAGACAGTCTGACCAATCCTGTCAGCTTTCGTAGACAGTCTGACCAAACCTGTCAGCTCTCGTAGAAAGTCTGACCAATCTGCCTGGCTCTTGTAGAAATTTGATTAATCCTGTCAGCTGTCGTAGAAAGTCTGACCAATCCCCATCACTCTAACACGATCCACGACAGGATAAAGCCAAAGATGAATGAACAGATTCTGTTTGAATGGATTTCTGAAAATCCTTAAACATGAAAAATCCTGAGTATCTTTTTTATTCCATCATTGTTTTTCTCTTCACTCTTCTGTCTCCAGCTACCTGCGTGATATCTAATTTGCATTCAAGCAATAGGTTTTCCTCCAATGATCGTGAAATATGAGAAAACAAACCACAGGCATGCCTCTGACTGAAGACTTTTAAAAGGAGCAGACTCGTATTTACCACCTACATGTCTTGACTGATCCGTGTCCCTAGTGTGTTTAATTAGCGGTCTCTTTTCTGTCTGAACGTTATGCTTCCACACTTCTCTTACACAGCTGTGCCTTTAAAGACGAAAGATGGCGATGTTGAGGAAAATCGGAACTGAGGAAGCTTGGAGCTCGGCAGGCGGCGAGTAATATCTCATCTGGCTTGTTAACCTCACCTTCCTCTGTGCCAGTAAGAAAAGCCAAGAGTTTGTATTTTTTTTTTTTTTTTTGCAAGAGATAAAAGTCTTAGAGTTTGTACCTCTGTTTCGACTCCATCCTGATCATTTTTTATCTAGAGTCAAGCGAGCTACAGCCTCTCACTCCTCCACAATATCTCTTGCCTTGAAACAATCTATTTCACACAGAAAAGAAAAAAACACAGCAGAGTCTCCAGGCTTTGCTACGGTTGCATCAGCATGGTGCCACAGCGGAGTGAAGTCAGACTTTTTAAAAACAACATTACGAGAGTGTAGTGAACTGAAGAATGTTCCTCTCAGTTGAGAACTTGTCATTGGAGAAGAATGCAGATATGCTCTTCATACAGGTTTCCTGCTGCTCTTTGTATGGAAAAAAGCACGCATGAGTTCATTTACAAGTTTCCTCCCATTTTCTTCTTCCTCGGACGGTGCCGACGTGTCGAAACTGACGATAGTTGCTCAAACGCTGCAGAGATGCTCGCCACTGCGGGTCTCAAGGATAGTTGGCAAAATAAGAACACTATTAGGACTGTTCAGGGTGGATTCTATTGGTTTAGTTTCAAAATGTACATAATTAATAGTTAAATAGATAGATAGGCAGACAGAAAGATAGATAGATAAAAGACAAGCAGGCAGGTAGGTAGGTAGATAGATAGATAGATAGATAGATAGATAGACAGACAGACAGACAGACAGACAGACAGACCAACAGACCGACAGACAGACAGACAGACAGACAGATAGACAGACCGACAGACAGACAGACAGACAGACAGACAGACAGACAGACAGACAGATAGACAGACCGACAGACAGACAGACAGACAGACAGACAGACAGACAGATAGACAGACCGACAAATTGACAGATAGATAGATAGACAGACAGACAGACAGACAGACCGACCGACAGACAGACAAATTGACAGATAGATAGATAGATAGACAGACAGACAGACAGACAGACAGACCGACAGACCGACAGATAGATAGACAGACAGACAGACAAATTGACAGATAGACAGAGACAGACAGACAGACAGACAGATAGATAGACAGACCGACAGACAAATTGACAGATAGACAGACAGACCAACAGACAAATTGACAGATAGATAGATAGATAGATAGATAGATAGATAGATAGATAGATAGACAGACAGACAAACCGACAGACAGCCCAAAAGACAGATAGATAGACAGACAGACAGACAAATTGACAGATAGATAGACAGACAGACAGACAGACCAACAGACCGATCGACAGACCGATAGATAGATAGACAGACAGACCAACAGACAGACAGACCAACAGACAGACAGACCGACAGACAAATTGACAGACCGACAGACAAATTGACAGATAGACAGACAGACAGACAGACAGACAGATAGATAGATGGATAGATGGATAGATAGATAGATCCCCTGAACATAGCACTCAGTAAATCACTGTATAATTATATAAAGCCATTTAATGTAAGTACAAATCTTTTATTTTATTTTATTCACCATTCTGAAGCACTACAGCTCTGTCCGTTGGCTCAATTATGTTAATTAAGCAGCTAAAACCAAAATGTTGCACACGAACAAAAATACGCAATGTTTGCTTCACGTCATGCACTCACATCACATCATGATCACATCTCTTCCTTGCTAGAGTTCTCTTAGACCGAGACCACCTCGCTCAGACGTCCTCAGACAGGTTTGTTTTGGTCCACATGCAGGTGCAGGTGTGTTCTCACATGCACAAAAGAACCACACCGATGAAGAAAACACGCCGATTCAATGGGATTAAACGCTGCATATGTGAAAGCATCCTAAAACAGCTTTGAAAACACTTCACGTTGTTCTCCATACATCAAACCCTGATCTGTATGCAACTCCGTGCAGAAATATCTTCACCCCTTTCGAGGAGGTTCTGCAGTCTGAGGTTTCTGTCAGTAAAACAGCAAGCTATTGTCACTAACAGACGTCTCTGCAGGTCACAAGAGGACGGCATTGCTGGAATCCGACCAGACGGTAAATCAGCTACATCATCGACGTCTCCAACATCAAACCTTCTCCTTATTATCAGGTTTGAGGTGAAACGGGTTTGAGCTCCTTTTAATCTGTTGGTATGTGTAACACCTTGTTGGTCTATGGTTGATGGTTTTGTTTTTGTCCACTCCTTGAGCGTTCTGTATGCAATAAGTTAACATTAACATAAACGTGTCATGTCAAATCTCTACTCCTGCTCAAAATGCTATTGAGTGAATCTCAGCATGAGCTTAATCTAAGCATTTAGGTCAATTGTATCAGTGAATTTTCCTCTTTTTTTAATTTTCTCACCTTAATTGTAACAATATCCATAGTGGATTTCATAAAACTTGATTTGTTTCCGGGGGGCATGGTGGCTAGCACGTTTGCCTCACACCTCCAGGGTTGGGGGTTCGATTCCCGCCTCCGCCATGTGTGTGTGGAGTTTACATGTTCTCCCCATGCCTCGGGGGTTTCCTCCGGGTACTCCGGTTTCCTCCCCCGGTCCAAAGACATGCATTGTAGGTTGATTGGCATCTCTAAATTGTCCGTAGTGTGTGACTGCGTGAGTGAATGAGAGTGTGTGTGTGCCCTGTGATGGGTTGGCACTCCGTCCAGGGTGTATCCTGCCTTGATGCCCAATGACGCCTGAGATACGCACAGGTTCCCCGTGACCCGAGAATAGATCAGATAAGCGGTAGACAATGAATGAATGAATGATTTGTTTCCACATTTAAGACCTTCTGCCATTTAATGGGTTAAATGGGATTGGGTTAAATCACCTGTTGTTTTTAACAAATCACCATTTGGGGGGATTTTTTTTCCCCCCAACCAGTCGGTGAGCTGTGGAGATTTAAATGTCACACTCTCCTCTGATTCCCATGGCAATTAGAGTAAAATGGATGCTTTGAAATTTGGGCTGATTGTGTCAGACTGCATAGATTTAAAAAGAACCAGAGAGGAATAAATGGTGAGGAGTGTGAGGCGTGATAATGGGTGGGTCTGAAAAAATACTTGGACTGAAAATCATTTAAACGTCCCACTGCAGTTTGTTGAACCTGGGATTCGAACTCACAGCCTTTCTGTCAGTAGTCCAACACCTTAACCACTAAGCTACCACATCCCTATGTGCGATGCTTACATGGAAGCAGACCAACACCAGCTCTTGTAATAAGAGTTCTACGTGTACACCTGTCCAACCGACACCGCCATGAGGCTAAACACAATGCAAATGGACTACAAACAGCACTAAAACCTGTGCGTAAAGAATCCTAAGGCTTGCAGCTGGTAAATGCTGATCTCACAGTCATTCCTTTAAAAAACTTTTCATAACCGAGTGTCCTGAAAGGACCCAGAATGGTTATCTTCGCTGTACACATTGCTTTTACCAACTGAGGATGCATGCTGATTGTGAGGAAGCAGCTACAGAGCCCTAGGTGATGGTGTCCTCCTACGCTCTGTGGACTAGTTTGTGAAGATGTATCTCTCTCCATGTCCAAAACTGCTTGAATGACTCAACATGGCTCCAAAATCATCTCTGTTAGAGAAACTTTTTTAGAACTTCAGGCAAACTAGCAGTGATATAGCTCCTCCTTTTTTGGTATGAAGATAGATGTTGCTTCTGTAAGCATATTTACAAGACAACAACAACCTGCGAGGATGCGAAAGATGCGAGGCGGCATAACAAACTCTTCCGGTACATGCTGAGATCTTGAACCGTCATGAATTATTCACACTGCTGATGTGTTCACTGTTCCCCATCTAAGGGGAACTGCGGAGAAAACAGTCTTCAAGGATGATCTGTTTCTCTGTTAGTGTCTGAAGCTGCTCCAGCAGAGGTGCAGCAGTACACAGGAGCAGTGCTGTGCTACTCGATCACCAGTCCTACAGCTCCACTTAGTGGGCTGACTGGCCAACTACATCATATACGACAGGAGGAAAAATATCTGATAGGAGATCAGGCTCAAAGCATGCACACACAATCTTCTAGAAAATTCACACAGTTGCTTGTGATGAATGAAGATGACTTTTACGGAAAGAAATGTGGCTGAATAGTTCCAATAGTGAGCATTCACTCACATCTAGATGAATGGCTACAATCAGACTTCACAGACACACATGTCAGGAGTTTTAAATGAAAAAGAAAAACCTTTTTCTTTACATGTCACATATACATTACAGCACAGTGAAATTCTTTTTCTGGTATATCCCAGCTTGTTAGGATGAGGTCAGAGTGCAGGGTCAGCCATGATACAGCGCCCCTAGTATAGAGAGAGAGAGAGAGAGAGTTAAAAGGTCTTAATCAAGGCTCTTAAAGGTGAACCTCTTAACTTTATGATCAAAGCCTTAACCACTGAGCTACAAATGCCCTGCTTTATCAGTGGATTTTTCTTGAAATTTTCTCAATTCAAGGTTTTCTTGCCATTTTCCCAGAGCACTAACTAACTGTTGAATTGTATTTTATTTTTTACACGCATAAACTCTACCATACTTCAAAAATCTCAGCTTTCACAGCTGTCTAAATGATCGCCTCTGTGAAGATTTGAGGAGTTTTTTTTTAATTCGAGGTTTAAGCAGGCTCTGTGCGTCCTTCAGAAAGAGGCACA
The DNA here is from genome assembly GCA_033459395.1 of Hemibagrus guttatus. Classification (NCBI taxonomy): domain Eukaryota; kingdom Metazoa; phylum Chordata; class Actinopteri; order Siluriformes; family Bagridae; genus Hemibagrus; species Hemibagrus guttatus. The sequence continues at coordinate 10,583,569 of JAUCMX010000018.1, forward strand.
CAGTCCACAAATTAAAATTCATGCAGAACACCAGGGAATATGGATTGTGTTAATGGAAACTTAACATAAAAGCTGTTCACTGATCATATGTTTAAGAGCTGGTGCTATATTTGGACGGAATGGCAGCAGAACTGCTTTACAGACTTATTGGACAACCTCAAGACTAGCACGAGGAATGAAGAACCCCTTCCAGTGAGAGATAAATGAACAGATAGAGAGGGAAGGAAGGAGTGGACATTCTGCACCGAATGTTCTGCTTTTCCAGTTTGTTAGCAAGTTGGGGTTAGAGCACAGGGCCAGCCATGATACAGCACCCTGTAGCAGAGAGGGTTAAGGGTCTGGCTCAAGGGCCCAGCATTGGAGGCTTGGGAATAAGACACACAGATGCCTTATGTGTGTAATGAGCTGAAACACTGTTGGGATCTTACAGGAGTAACTCAACTATAAGCAGAAAACCTCAACACAACAGACAGTAAAATTTCATTCAGCCTAAAAAGAAAAAAAACTTGAGATAAGAATATGGTGAAACTTTGAATACAGCGTCATATCAGTTATTACTGAGCATTTCATTTGATCATTTAGTGTATTATTTTGTGTATGAGGTTCAATGCAATTATATTTTAAAGTCAGACGAAGAGGTATTACCAAATAAGGAAGGTTTATTATGAATTTGCACACCAGGATCTTGGGTAATAAAGGCTGACTGTGTTAATTTTTTTTTAAAGCACCTGCTGGTGCTGGAGATTATCATCAGCTAGCTCTGATGCTTTTATGGTTTAGTTGTAAGGCTAACTTACTGGTCAATTGGAAAGAAAGACTAGTGTTTAATGACTCACTCAAAAACTCATATCAGAAGCTCATATTCATGTACAAAATAGTGGGAAAGCTACTAATATTACTGCCTGCAATACAATACTATTACATCAATAAACCTATTTTATTATTTATTATGTATGAATTTATTATTAATATTTATTACATCCAAAAAAAAAAAAAAAAAAAAAAAAAAAAAAAAAAAAAAAAAAAATATATATATATATATATATATATATATATATATATATATATATATATATATATATATATATATATATATATATATATATATATATATTTATTTTTTATCTATTTATGTATTTATTACAGATTTTTCCTTAAAATAATTCTTATTCAATCACATAAAAAATAAATCAAACGTTCTTTTTCTTTTTCATTTTTCTTTAAAATTTTATTTATATAAAATTATATATATATATATATATATATATATATATATATATATATATATATATATATATATATATATATATATATATATATATATATATATATATTTATTTTTTATCTATTTATGTATTTATTACAGATTTTTCCTTAAAATAATTCTTATTCAATCACATAAAAAATAAATCAAACGTTCTTTTTCTTTTTCATTTTTCTTTAAAATTTTATTTATATAAAATTATATATATATATATATATATATATATATATATATATATATATATATATATATATATATATATATATATATATATATAAAGAAAAGGAATGATTTAATTTTAAGTGATTGAATAAGAATTATTTTAAGGAGAAATCTGTAATAAATACATAAATAGAGGAATAAATCTTTAAAGACTAAAGAGGATTTAAGACCATTTAATTTAAGATTAAATACCAATTATTAACATAAAATCCTGCTTCCAATCAGTTTGCAGGCAAATTAAACTTTTTTTTTTTGGAAAAATAAATAAATAAATAAATCTCAATCCACAACTGTGACATAACTGAGCACATTATCAATATTACATTGTTATATGATGTTATATCTCAGCCCTATGCTGTAACAGCCCCGCTGTTACTGTAATTGTGGCCAGCTCATATTTTTTTGCCCCTTTAATAACGAGCATGGAGAAATTGATTTGTAGTGTAATTTTCCACTGTTAAAAAAGGGTGGTAAAAAAAAGAGTGCTATTTGAACGCAAGTCTTACTGGAACAGCCAAATTACACATTATTCCAGATCCACAATGGGTTGCCCACTCGAAAAGATCAATACCACCGCTTCTCAAAGCACTGCAGTCGCATTGGTGGCTTTCCAAATTGTGCTTTCTCTCTCTCTCGCATTTTCTCTCAAGCTCTCTCTCTCTCTCTGCTCTTCCATTCCCTCTCTCTTTTGTTCTCTTTCTCTTGATCTCCCTCAGTCTTTTGTTCTTTCTTTTGCGCTCTCTCTCTGCACACACGTACAAATTTAATGAAAATATAACAGCATCTACTAGAGTGAAGGTTGTAACAGTTTTTTAGTTGTTCACTGTAGACGTCATGCTCATGTCAAGTGTCTGTGTTCTACTACAGGATCTCACATACTGGAAGCATTGGGACTCCCATAGCACTCAACAGATTCTCCGGTCTGCAGGTGGCAGTGTGCCAGTCAGCTCAACACCATGCTTTTCTCTGGGGATTCTCGAACGTTCCGCCCACTCTGGGGAGCCACTGCGGTGCTCGAAAAAAGAGCTCAAAGCATTTACCCCATGCTTTGATCAACACCACAGGACAGCGACGTGGAAAAATGAGTGCTTATTAACCCCTTTCTATCCAGCCTTCTTTCTGAACGGATACAGAAGCCCAAGTCAAGAATTTCTTATTTCTTCATCTCAGACCTTCTTCGTTTTTTATTGTTTTGGGTTGGGGTTTTTTTAACGTAAAAGGGAAGTGATGAGAAAACAGATTCGGCTCAGTGTGAAGCAGCAGAGCAATTCTCTTTCCAGGCCTGTCGAACGCAGACCCTTTGGGGGTGTGATGTTCAGCCCAGGAGAGCTTCAATCTCATCTTCGCATACACAGCAGAATCCTAACAGCTTTATCACAAGGTGTGCAAAGAGCTTTTTTCTGCACATAGAGAGAGAAAAATGAGGGAAAGTAGGACATGGGGAATAGATACGTTTCGAAAGAATGAACCAATTTCCTGTTTTGTAATAGAGGAAATTATAAATAATCCAGCAGAGTGGCAAGCTGCCCAGTGTGCTCATTGGCCTTTACCTGCCTAGCCCCTGGCACAGCATGTGTGTCCATGTGTGTGCGTGTGTGTCATCCACAACTCTGCCACTAATAAGCTAACACAGAAGCACGTTTTTAGCAGTGAAAGTAAATCTGCTCCAGTGGAAACTCCTGCTGCATGCATGTGTTGCTGATGCAGAAAACGCACAAACATTTCAAGGCCGAGTGCATTCCAGGTTTAGGTATGTTGCGTTCGCTCATTTTCATTTTGAAAAGGAATATACTTTTTCCCCCTTAGCAAACACTTTAATATAATTTTAATTAAAAACGAAATACTGACTTTTTTTTTTTTTTTTTTTAATATTTCTACTTGTACTTAAATATTCATGAGTCCATGAGGACGTTTCAGGCTGTTCTACAGACTCCTCTGTGGCTGCGATGTGTACTTAAGACATGAATCATATGATCACGGTGTGCAGAAATATATATTAAACTATTTCCAATTTGCAGCACCTGGAAAATCTGCTGCATTTTTTTTAGCCAGTATGTCATCCTCCTCTTTTCCCATCAGTGTCAATATATTTAAAAAGCACCTAGGGATCCATATGAGCAATATGCTAATCTTTAATCTACGCATCTCGAGAGTCGTAGTAACTGCTCATAAACATCTGGTTCATTAAAGATCCAAGGTCCATTTGTTTTAGCGTCATCTGAAGTTATTTAAAACAAGCAAAAATCGGAAATATTTTTGTCCAAAAAAGTTTTTCTCTTTCATTATGAAATGAATAAAGTCAGCATACACGGCACATTCCTGTATACTTCAGAAGACGTTATTATGGCTGTCCTTCGGTTTTCGATTCACTTTTCCTTTTCATGCTAGGAGAAATCGTTTTTCCAAATGAATGCCATCATTTACCAGAGCCCAGTAGAAACTAGCTCTGTGATGCAGCGCCGGTGTCTCTGACTTCATTACTCTCGCGCACATGATCAACACTCGATAATGGCTATACTCCTGGCAGATGTTATATTTCTTTCTTTGGGATAATGGCTGTTGGACAGCTGTGCATGTACAAGCCTGATAAATCAATGCACTGGATGAGGACTTCAGGACTTGGGCTGTGTGTCACCGCCTGATGTCTGTCTAGCATGTTGGTTCTGCAGCTTGGATTTAGGAAAATCAGGGTGGCAAACACAGATGCCCGGTTTGGTGCGGGTTGCCAGGGACATGTCAATCGGAGATGCCTCCTGGAAAAAGCACAAGTGCGTGCTGACAGATGGCACGTATCAGAGGCACAAGACGGCAGGATGAGAGTAGCTGAGCAAAGAGCGGAGGACTTAGAATGAAGGAGCAAGCGCTGGCGTGCTATGCCTGAGGACAGATATAACCTACCTGTCTGTCTATCTGTCTTTCTGTAAATCTGTGTGCCTATCTGTCTGTCTATCTGTATACCTGTCTGTCTGTCTATGTGGATACCTGTCTGTCAGTCTGTCTATCTACCTATCTGTGTCTCTGTACATCTGCCTGTCGTCTATCTGTATATCCGCCTGTCCATCTGTATATCTGTCTGTCCATCTGTCGGTCAGTCTGTCTCTGTCCTTCTGCCTGTATATCTGTCTGTCTATCTGCTGTATGTCTATCTATCTGTCTGTCAGTCTCTCTATATATCTGCCTGTCAGTCTCTCTATCTATCTGTGTGTCAGTCTCTCTATCTATCTGTGTGTCAGTCTCTCTATCTATCTGTGTGTCAGTCTCTCTATCTATCTGTGTGTCAGTCTCTCTATCTATCTGTGTGTCAGTCTCTCTATCTATCTGTGTGTCTGTCCTGCCTTTGGGATGCTTGCTAAATCTTCGCAGGAACATTCTGCTGGTGTGGGTTGCTTACTCCTTGTTGTGATGTTTCTAATAATAATGGCCAGCATTTTGCTCTAAAGCATTGTTTTTAACTGTCATGCAGAAAGGAAGACACACAGTTGGTGTATTACGTACAGACTCGAGAACTCTTCCCCAAGTGTTCTTATCAAACACTACCTGACAATGTTGGATTGCTTTAAAAAATTTAGACCTGCGTTTTTTCACTGACCATAGAACTCTTCTACCTCTAGTGCTCAGTGTTCCAGTCAATGCAGAGACTCAGCCACCGGCCCACGGAGACTCTGACAGATCCTGGGCATTCAGCAGCTTCACGAGCTGACTGGCCATTAACTCTTATGCATATATGCACTTCTGTACACTGCTTCTAACCAAAAAAATAAAAATGACACAGCAAGCTTTCTGGAGCGAGTTTTTAATCGTCTTGAAAAACGTAAAATCTGATGGTGAATGCAACAGCTTCTCGGCCACGCTTAATCCAAGTGTACTTTCAAAATCTGTAGCTGTACTGCTCACAACTTCCATCAGAGCTGTTGTTTTGTGAATGTAGCAGTGTGAAGACACACAGTACACACAAATTTACCTGGAGAATTTACCATAAAAAGTGAGTCTGATCCTCAATTCCTGTTTTCTCAAGAAAACAAACAGGAGAGCTGTCTATTACCTAGCTTTGTCAAGAGTAACTGGATCTGGTTGTTGCTTCTGTACTATTTTGTGCAGAAGTGTGGATGAAGTTTGTGAGATGCAGGCGATGAGGTTTGTCTGTTCCGCAAAGAGAACTGGAGAAACATAGCTTCTGTCATACTGTAAATCATGTGTTTTCTTTTTGTGGCTCCTAACAATTATTTGATGAGCAAATTTAATCTCAGGCTTTTACACATGCAAAAATTGGCTTGTTTCTCAACGAACACAGTGATTTATCATGCCTAGCATACAAAGACACCCCAACCTGCTTACAAGCCTCATCTCTAGTGAAACACCTTAAGATGTTCCAATTTCCCATGAATGCATAAGCAGGACAAAGTAACAGGAAGCCCGTTTCCTGCATGTTCAACCGTATGCTGGATGCGAATGAAACAATTTTTTTGTTTTTGAAATTGTCATATCAAGTTCATGCCATTTTTTCGGAGACTATGAAGCTCTCTGGGAATAAAGCCTCAACATCTGAGTGATGAGTGATGAGCGATCGGTCTTCACGGCTGATTGTGAGAGGCTAAAATAACTTCACAGACTATCAGAAGCAGACAAATTTCTTGCGGAGGGGAAGGCTGAGGTTGAGGAGAACGAGGCAATACGGTTGAGAGTAACAGTATTTCTGAGGGTGATAAATTCCGAGTGTTTATTTTTATGTAAGCTCTAAAGCTAGTTTGACAGCTGTGGTCTGCTGGAGTAAACAGTGGCCGTGGCCAGCCATGGGTGAGACCACTGACTCACTCGCAGCTGACTCTGAGGCTTTATCCAGTTTTAATAAACTGGGTGTTTGTCTTCAAAATATGTTCTAGCAAAAAAAAAAAAAAAAACAAAAAAAAAAAAACCCGGTATATATCAGGGAATCTTATTGATAAAAATAGATGAAGAACATTACCTACTGCTGACATAAGGGTCCGGTTATCCCCTAAGCCATACATTTTACCTCTGTAACAATTACAAGCTGAATATTAATGAATTCTGTGAGCACTGAGCCAGACGTTTTAGTGCTATACTTTATACATCACAGCACTGTGAAATTCTTTTCTTTGCATATTCCATCTTAAGAAGCTGGGATCAGAGCACAGGGTCAGCCCTGATGCAGCGTCCCAGGAGGAAAAAGGGTGCTCAAGGGCCCAAGAGTGGCAGCTTTGAAATACTGGGGCAGTGAACACTTTAAGCATGCAGTCATGTTACAAATCTCTCTCCAGTCTCAAATATCTAATTCTCCAGAAGCTACATGGACATCCTTCAGCCAGAAGCTCAAACTGATAAGCAGACTCATATAACTCATCATCACACGAGTACCGTTCTGATGGTGGGGAAGTCGTTCACTTCAGTAGTCATCACTGCTATTGTATTCAAAAGGCATCCTTTGTTTGTGTGCAGATGTAACCAAATCAACCAGTTCCATCAGTGACAAAGGGATTTACCCCTGATCCGACATCACTGCACGGACGATAATGCCGTAGATTTTGGATTCAGGGCTGACCAAATGGCTCAAAAGGACATTACCCAAAAAAAAATAGTGACTCAAGGACAGAAAAACAAAAAGCCTGGATGGAGTACACAATGTTTTTCAACAGGTTATTATTAATATTATTAAATCATTTCTTGAGCACAAGCTCCATGTTCTCTTGGGTAATTTTTATGATTTGGTGTATGTGCTCTTGTAGAAACTTTGTTTTTGACCAATTAGTCAGTTTTAGGAGCCTTGTCCATGTGTTTTATGTTTAATAATAATAATAATAATAATAATAATAATAAGTGCTATGAAATAATACATATTAAAATGTTCTTAAACACCATTTAATTTCTTTTTCTTTTGTACCACACTGGATATCTGGTTCATTTACAACAGACACCAGATTCAGTAAGAGGGAATAAAGATCGCTACTGGTGCATTATATGAGACAGACGAATGAACATTAGCAAAAGTCCACAGCACAGAGTGTCCTCTGCACTCCTGGCATCCAGGCGGCTCTGGTGGTTGTATGAGGTCACGCCATTGAAACACACTCCACCGTCCAAAAGAGGACACAAGCAGCTGGAACACACACCATTCGACACGTAGTAGAAATGAAACCAGAAACCTGGAGCTCTCCCAAAAGCCTGCGACTGAACTAAAATAACCTGCATGTAACCTGTGAGGAGCTGCTTAACCGCCACTCTCCGTAACATAATATATACCATTTCCTCTTTCATGAAATCACTGCCACAGATCAGGCTGTTTAAAAAAAGACCTATAATGTCCTATAAAATGTGTTCCTATTCCAAACCAGCACTGTTTTCTCTCAAGTCAGCATCAGCCATTCCAGAGAAAAAGGCAGGGAGTCGAACTGAAATTGAAGCTTTAGGATGCCATTCAGAGGATCAATGAACCCAAATCAAGTCTTCCATCACTTCCTGCGTCAGTGCCACACTGTTTATCCGCTAATTGCTGCCCATCATCCCAAGCTTGCTTCCCCTGCATCTGATTGCCATGCAGGAAACAGCTGCTGTGGAATCCCTGCAAAAAAAAGGCACTCAGTGGCACATGCCCAAGTGCCTTTAACACAGCAGCCACTCACTCGTACCTCTACTGGGTCACTGATAACTGAATATAAAGGCAAGTGCTCCTAGCAGGACACAGAAACAGAGCACATTAAAGCGGTCTCAAAAAACATTACAATACAACAATTACCAAGACGCGCCTAAATAAAAATTTGCTAAAAAATCAATACTGAAGCCAGACCAAAGTATCAGCAAGCTCATTAAAAGACGAGCGCTTGGTGTAGTGTACTGCGTTCACGCAAAGGAATTTGTAAGTGTAGAGCAGTGAAGCATGCATGCAGAGAAAGTGTTGCATGGCATAGCACTTCCCTTCTGCTAGCACAAGAGCACTAGGACTAGCGTGCTTCCTTTCATCAGGTTTTACACTCATGAGTCAAGTAACAAATTTGATTTGTAAATTTAACATAATGAGCAAGCATAATGTGAGTGGTGGTGAGACAATATGAAGAAGAAACCTTGAGAAGAACCAGACTCAAAAGGGATCTCATCCTCATCTGGGTGACACTGATTATAAAATCATTTCCTTTCTATAACTGTACACTATATAGTCAAGTGCAACTGTGTAACTAGGGGAGCATGGTGGTTTCATGGTTGCATGCTCTCCCTGTGCCTTTGGGGGTTTCCTCTGGTTTCTCTAGCTTTCTCCCCCAGTCCAAAGACATGTAGGTTGACTGGCATCTCTAAATTGTCCATAGTGTGTGAATGTGTGTGTAAGTGTATTGTATGATAGACTGGAATCCTGTCCAAGGTGTACCCTGCCTTGTGCCTTGGGTTAGGCCCCAGGTTCCCTGTAACCCAGTAAGATAAGCAGTGTGAATAGATGGATGAATGGAACTGTGTAAATAGGAGCAGAATAGCATAGTCCATGACACGACTAATACCAAGCAGGTTACAAAAAAAAAAAAACACATTTATCCATACTGATTAACGGAGACAAATTCAAAAATAAGTTCTCTTCCTTTCTAATTAGGTTTGTGCTACAAATGTGTAAATGCAGGCACTCCGCCATGTAATTCTCCTGCTAGGGTTTTGTCTTGGCTAATTTGGTGCGTGTCTGTCGGCAAGAGAAGCGTTGGTTCATCAATATGCAATGTTTTGCTCGGATTCACGCCGTAGTAATTTCTATCCGCTGCTGACAACTTTTTACAATCGCCACTGTAAAACAAACTGACAAAGCAGTAACGCAGAACGTCGGCTGTGTTCCAGAGGCCTGGGCGAGGGACGTCAAGTTGATCAATGGGTCAAGTGGCCTATAAACGTCACGGCAATGGGAAGAAGCGCTGCAATATCTGAGCGTGGAGTCTAATCTTAATTCCATCCATGGGCATCTATCAGTAGAACTTGTCAGGAAAGACAGGAGCTTGGCTGAGAGGTGCTAATGATCCAGTGGCGTGAATGGAGTAGGCTAAAGCAAGCCAGGCTCCACAAAAACAGTTCAATAAACTTACACTTGTTGTGGTTTAATTAACACAGGAGAAAAAGTGTTTAGAAATATATAATATAAATAAAAAAGAGCAGGGATTTCATATCTTTCCATGCTGGTATTCCAAAGCCTGATCAATGTGCTTGAGCCATTTCCTGTTTGAAAAAAAAAAAAAAGAAAAGCCTCTTTATCTGCCTGCTGGGACATGAGCAGAAGTTGAGTGGTGTGGACTGCCAAGCAGGCTTGCAACTGCCCCTTGAGAGGAGTTTGGAAAGCAGAATATATAGCACTGTTGCTATATATTCGACTTTCCACCACAATATCCCTTTAGTTTAAAACCCATGGGAGTCATACCAGCAGCGATCAGAACACCCTTATGGGGCTCCTTAAAAGGAGGGAAATTCTGCCGACCACAAGTAGGTCAAGTCAGGCTCGGAGGCCGTGTGTGGCTGTATTTTATGCCGTAAAAGCCTGTCCAATAACGGAGGATAAACAGAGAGACATTCCTCATGCATAGCTGCAGAGGTAAGCAGGGGATCCAGCCAAGGAACAATGGAAATGAGTGAGTCAGTGGGAATTTTAATGAGTCAGATATATTACCAGCACATTCAGGGTTGGACACGGGTGGAGCAAACCTGACCAGTGGAGTTAGTCTGCTTGATCAGAGAAAGATTCTGCAGTACCTGCTTTCTACTCTTTATCTAGAATCTTTCTGTGTATGATTCTTTGTCCTAACTGTCACTGAAAATAATCCATGAAATTATTATTACAGTTTTTAATAACTAGCAAGAAAGGAAAGTGGTGGAAATTGGATTTTTTTTTTCACTCACAAACTAATACAGTTGAGAAACCCTCTCCTGCAACCTGGACTGTGACTGTGGATTTGAAACAGGAATGAAATAGTACTCATAAATATTTTGGCACTGTAAGAGGCTTACCGAACATCTCCCCCATATGCCGCTGTGTGTTTACTAGCAAAGCGTTCTACACACACTGTTGTACACCAAAGAGGTGTAAAGTGAGTGTTCTGCAGTAGCCAAAATGTCTGAGTACTCCAAGCATTTCCGTGACGAACGTTCTCACAAATGCAGTTCAAAAAAAGTGACAGCACTAAGACTTATGGTTATAATTTCTTTAACATAAAGCGAGCGTTCATAGCACATTTAAATAAGGCTTCCATTTCAACTGACATATTATATATTTCTCTATAAAAGCCCATTATAATAGACATCAGCAGACATACAAATTATTTTAATTATTGTTGATAATAGGCTGACATAACATCCGAGTAAAATGCCACATTTCTACTTATGACGCTTTCCAACAGAATAATAAATATATTTTTATGACCTTGAGGTACAAATACATTTATTCACTAAAATACTTTGTTATAGTCAGGTATTTTTCTGAAGCTTAATTAAAATGGCCTAAATTTGAGTGTGAGATTTGTATGAATACCTGGTAGTTTGTTACAAGAAAGATGTTGAACTACGAATCAGAAGGTGTGTTCAAATACCACCACCACCACCACCGCCACCACCACCATGCTGCTAACCCTGGGCTTTAATTTAAGATGCATGCAAGTCTCTCTGGATAATGGCATCTACCAAATGATGTAAATGTACAATGTTAATCTACATTTTGGAGGAAGTGGTAGCTCGGTGGTTGACTATTGATAGCAAGGCTGTTAGTTCCCACCACCGCCAAGCTGACACTCGTAGGCCCTTGACCTTTAACCCCTTAACTGCTGAGGTGTATATAAGAGAATGTAAGCTGTAAATGTAAGTTGCTCTGGATAAAGGTGTCTGCAAAACGATGTAATGACAAACCTGAGACACTGTAATAACGTGTTATGTTCTTTATGTTCCTATGAGCACTTATGTCCCCTTCATTTTCTTTGACAATTAGACCATATCTCTGATTTTTTTTTTTTTTTTTTCTCTCAGAGAGACTGATACTAACTTGTGGAGTTTGTAGCTTTAAGAAATATTTATAGGTTGAAATCAGTTGTTATGAAGGGCTTATTGTAGAAATCACTACCCTTAAAAAAAGTGCTCTCAGAATTATTATATTATTGTATGGTATTATAAGCATTGGCATGCTTTGTGTAGTTCTTTTTGTCATTCATATTGGGAGAAAGTCAGAAATATAATGTCTATACTAACGCTAATATTTGCATCACATACAAAGTGCCATCTTTACCTCAAACTCACTAAATAAATTTCAAGCACTAGATTACTTTTGGAACATTCTAGGTGTTTTGGAGGCATTTTTAGAAACCAGCATTGGCTCGAAGAATACTAAGGGATGTTTACTGTACCAAAGTGCTGCTTTTGCTAGTAGCAGTCAGAATTGCCTCCAAGACGAAATGAGAAACGGCCAGTCGTAATTCCATCGTTCTTCGAGTCGTTGCACAGTGAAATAAGCATTCTCACAACACTCCATCACGGCACACCTGTCATAAATAAAGTCATAAAGTTTCTGTACATATTTAAAGCAATCAAAAGATGTGTCCTCAAGCAAAAATAGATTTGATGCAAATTTAAACATGACGTCGCCCATCAAACATGACAAATGCTGCAAACTGTGGCTCTGACCGGAAACATCCTATAACACAGTGAGAGTGCATGATTTATACACATTCACACAGAACAAAACAAGATGTGACTAAAATGTCCTCAATTATTTTGAGAATTAAGAATGACAATGGAGTAAAAAAAACAAAAAACAAAGTTCCTCTTTGAACAGCAGGGGAACTGTTAAAGCACATTTCAGTCCTACTCTTTGAAGAACTAGTCCCCCAAAATGGCAGACGTTTAAACCACTGCTGGCCATGCTGTTGCCCTTAAGAGCCGGATGGTGACATCGCTCTACCCCCTGCAGCGATCAGAAGGCTGCGGCTTTACCTGCCTGAGCCGTGTTTGAAGCATGCCGAGCGCTGTGCCGTTCTTTCTGCTCAGGTCTGATAAGTGTATTACAGCTGACCTGGGAGTGTGGAGATAACACCCGCACACGTCCATCCCTTCATTCCAATTTACAGTCAGATTCTTCTCCTTACACTGCTCTCAGCTGTGGCAAAGCGCTGTACGGAATACCTCCATCAGACCACAGAGCAATCTGTAATAGGGTGGCTCCTTTCAGCCTAAAGCCCACAGAGCTGTACTAAGAAATGTAGAAAACTGGGATTTTCTAAAATGAACTGGAGTTCGGATGGGTTTTAAGCAAAAATGTATTAACTTGGATTAGAAAGCTGTCTGTCAGGGGGGTGTGGTCTGCTGCAACAAGCTAAATTCAAACCGTATAGTGGCAGCTATTGAGCATAAAGAGTTTGGGTTTTGTATTTTTAGGCTTCATGCAGCAGGCTGCCATTTAATTACAGTGGCTTAAGTAAGTTTTGTGAAGTGTGGTAGTTACAAGCAGGACACAAGTGCCTAAAATTAGCATGTTGATCATCCTCTACATTTCAGGCAGACGTCAAAGAACATGTGATCATGAATAATCCATAATCAACCAATCAAAAAGAGCAAGGAATTACTCTAAGACAAGACACAAAGGGCATGGAATGCAGGAGACTGAGAAAGGCTAAGAATATTAACGATGAAAGAAGCAATAGGACGTGAGGCTAGATAAAAACAATCAGGGAGCTCAGAACAGGTGCACACTTTAAGTAACAAAGCAGAAATGTGACAGAAACCGGACGAACATGCACACTCTATGTAGGCCAAGGACGGGAATCGAACCCACACCCCTGGAAGTATTAGGCAACCCACTAAGCCTACATAGTAAACAAAAAGCACAAAACCCTGAGAGTAGAGCTTATCATTTTCAGATAAATGTGAGAAGGCTTATTTTATGACAAATACTGAACTTGACGTCATCCACACATAATGTGGAACAGTTCAAAAGTTTGTGCACTAAAATGTTGGAGGAAAACGCCAGGAACAGGTTGTTCAGAGGCCGTCACATCCACGTCAACTTCCTGACCACTCGGCATTAAGCTCGTTCCTGCTCGTTCCTCCTGTTCCTTCCTGACACCCTGTACAGAGAGGCGGCCACACTGATCTGACTCGACGTGGCAGTCATTGTAAAGGACAAATCTGAGATGCTTGTAGAAAGCTGTCCAAAGCTCAACCCTCAGGCTTTGTCAAGTTAATTGCTTTTTTGCACGTAATGTTAAATATCAGAGGCAACTGTAATACAAAGCCAGCAATTAACAACACTAATGCACTAGGAATTAATCCAAGACTTGCTCAGTTTAAAATCTGACAAACTTTTTTGGGGCTTCTCAGCAGAAAATGCGATGGAGATAAGAATCTCACCAACATCCAATTTATTTGGTCGTTGTCTTCAATTAAAATGTAATGCTAATTATATCTTATCGCATGTTCCTTGGTAGAGATGTTAAATGTTGTAGAAGCTGTGTTTACATCTGCAAAATAACTGATGACTAGGAAAAAAATCTGAAATTCACAGAGTTTATATGCATAATAGGAACTAAAGGGGATATGACAATGGGTAATGTGTATAATAATGGGGAGAAATTCAGATTTATTTTAAAATATCTGACACAGGGCGGCACGGAGGCTTGGTGGTTGGGGGCTCGATTCCCGCCTCCACCAAGTGTGTGTGGTGTTTGCATGTTCTCCCCGTGCCTCGAGGGTTTCCTCCCCCGGTCCAAAGACATGCATTGTAGGTTGATTGGCATCTCTAAATTGTCCGTAGCATGTGATTGTGTGTGTGTGCCCTGCAATGGGTTGGCACTCCACCCAGGGTGCACTGATGCCCAATGACACCTGAGATCTGGCACAGGCTCCCCATGACCCGAGAATAGATCGGATCAGATAAGCGGTACAGACAATGAATGAATGAATACTTGACACATGCACCTCTACAGCTACTTCTTGAACATTTGCGTGTGTGTGTGTATATATATATACACACACACACACACACACACACACACACACACACACATATATATATATTAATTATATTATATTATATTATATATATATATTAATTATATTATATATATATATATATATATATATATATATATATAATATATATATATATATATATATATATATATATATATATATATGTGTGTGTGTGTATGTGTTTAATGCATCTTAAAGCCATGTCAGAAAGCATTACGGCTGATATTCAGTGTTCAATAAATTGTAGGGAATAGGGAGCAGAGCACACTGGTGAGCATGTTACAGTTTTTGGGCAGCTCTTCCTTATCTGATTAGGTACACACTGAGCCAGAGGTGCTGACCAATACAAATAATTATAGTATTAATTCTCAGGTATTCACAAGAAGTCACATGTATGTCACATAATCGAAGTTTAATAATAAAGAGGCCAAAAAAAGTGACAAAGAAATTACCCTCTAATTCCCCGTCAGCTGCCTGGCACAGATTCCAGCACTTGTGTGTTTTTGGTTTGTAGTGATCACCATGCATGTGTTTTTCCCCATTTTGATTCTAGTCTCTGCCCTCTGTCTTGTCACCAGATTTTTTTCCCTATTGTGAGGTGATTGTTCTCAGCTTTTCTGCATTACCTTCTGATTAGTTTGTCTACTTTAGCCGGTGTGTGTTTTTGGCTGTGTCATGAAATGAGGCCAAGGTGAACGCAAGTATAGATTTTCTTTGCTAAAGTGCAAAACAACTAACCAACAAGAAAAATAAGTGGAAAAAAAGCATAAAGTATGGATACAAGGGGGAAAAAAGAAGCAAAGACTTTTGTGAGGCTGTGGTATGCGCACACACAACAAACACAACAACAACAAAAGTTGGACAAAAGAGAAACACAGAACAAGTGTGAGTTATCAGGACACGTGACACAGATCCTTACGTTACGTCCCGGGGCATATGGGTAATGTAGTTAATTCCGTTTTTATTTCTGGTAAGTCTGAGCCTCTTCACCACCCCCTCTTATTTCCTGTTACTTCCCGGTTCTGAGCTTATCTGTTTCTGGACTCATGCTCCTGGATCTGGCTTGTGCATTTCTACTGCCTGTGCATCAATCCATGCCTCAAATTTTGACTTCAGTGGACTGCATTCAATAAAATAAAAAAAACAAACACACAATTGCAAGCTGCTTCTTTACCACCAACACACATGTATCCATACAGGAACTACACAATGATCATTCTGACTTCCCAATGCATCACACGGATTCGTTTTCCAGAACAGCATTCCCTGAAGGTTTTATTCTTTCCTTCACATTAGAACACATCAAGTTTCCAGTTTGCCTCCAGCATGTGTGTCTACCTCCTGCAGGTATGTCCACTTTTAGCAGACCTCTGAAAACTGGCCCTTCTGTTGGGATAGATCCCAGTCCAGATCCTGCTAGAAGTCACCTGCAAATGACACATTTGTGCTCCCTCGCTCTTTCTCTCCAGCCGGGTCCAGATGGATGTGAGCGTGAATCGGGGCCTGTGGCACCGTGTGGTATTGCGTGGCAAGCCTCCACGCCGTTGGCAATTTCTGTCTCTGCTGAGCACAGTTGCTTGGAGAAGCTATCTGTCTCTCCTCAGGCAGGTATGGGTCAGCGAGACTCAGGACACGTCTCTCAGTGAGGAACAAAACTCTGTCCTTATCTCCCAGCACAAGGTCCTGGCAGCTTTGCAAAAAAAAAAATAATAATTTTTTTTTACTCGTGCTTGGGTTGTGACTGTGGGGAGGCGGAGAGGTGGAGAGCAAACTTCATGGACAGTTTCCCATGCAGACACTGAGCCAAAAAGAAGGGGCTTAAGCATTTCTTTGTGAGCAAAGCCGAGCAGCCGGCAAATGTGTCTGGCAGCAAAATGTGTCTTTTGCAGGCTCTGCATTAAATTCCTCCTTCATCAAAGGACATTACAAACCTAGAAAGATGATTATGGCTTTCTGAACAAACTGCATTTCCACCATGTTCCAGCATCCCATGGGTTCAGTGTGGGTTTGCTTGCACTAACATTAGTGTCTAAGGACATGCTTCTTTATTTAAAACAATAATAATAATAATAATAATAATAATAATAATAATAATAATAATAACCTGGCTAATGTGGCAGCTTAAAAAGTGACAGATCTGTGCTGTTTTTTAATGTTTTGGAGTGTCCGAGATTTCCTAACCCACACAAAAAAACTACACAAAAACGATATGAGGGCAGGTTAACCCAAGTTTCTTTACAATACTCTACAATAATGTGATTATACTGGGAATTAAGTACATTATGTAGTTTTAATACTTCTTCTAAGACATGGAACAAATCACCTCAGTTCAAAAGCAGCACATGAATCTGGAATATTGTCCTGAATTGGATTAGCTCCTCCTTTCCCTGCTCCATAAATCCACACTCCTTGATTTCTAGAATGAAATCCATAAAGCATAAAATGTATTGCACTAGTGTGTATACCGATCAGCCATAACATTATGAGCAGTGAGAGGTGAAGTGAATAACACTGATTATCTCCTCATCATGGCACCTGTTAGTGGGTGGGATATAATAGGTTGTGATGGCTAGACGACTGGATCAGTGCATCTGCAAAACTGCAGCTCTTGTGGGGTGTTCCCAGTCTGCAGTGGTCCAAGGAAGGAACAGTGGTGAACCAGCGACAGGGTCATGTGTGGCCAAGGCTCACTGATGCATGTGGGGAGCGAAGGCTGGCCCGTGTGGTCCGAGCCAACAGACGAGCTACTGTTGCTCAAATTGCTGGAGAAGTTAATGCTGATTCACCTTCAGGGATCTAGTGGAGTCCATGCCTCGACAGGTCAGGGCTGTTTTGGCAGCAAAAGGAGGACCAACACAATATTAGGCAGTTGGTCATAATGTTATGCCTGATCGGTGTATGTTTGGCATTTCCACCTTCTGGAGGAGATCCTGCCACAGAGGACATGAGACCAAATTCAATTTAGCACCTGTCGAAAATCAGTACGACGTTGTCCGAAAGCAAAGCCAGGATGGATAACGCCGTCGTATCGGAGTCGGGGTTTTTCTTAGCTAAGCTAGAACTGAGTCAGGTTAATGGGCCTGTCATTCAGAAGGAGTGCAATGATAAAGCTATACAGCGAACAAAATATGTTTCCTGAGAAACTCGGAAAAACCCAAAGGATCCAAATCAAGTATTTCCTGCCTACAGTCGATGTGTGTGCGTGTCCTATAATATTTGTGTGTTTAATACCAACTTGTGTTCCAACTAATTCCACTTCCTGCATTATGACTGGCTCATAGCTCATCAACAAAACCATTTCTTTATTCAGACCAGAAATTGCAAATAAAATGAGAAAACTTTCCTTAGACAGAACATTAAAACAACGTGTTTACAACAAAGTAACCAGCACTGGATAATTATATAGATTTCTTCAGCAATAAAATTTACTTTAAAAAAAAGAAAAGAAAAAGGGGGTCTGTGTAAACAACAGAAGTTGGTGTTGATTATATCTGCATGCACATATAATTGGAGCAATTAGAAGTTTTGATGTTCTTTAGTATCAGCAAATGGGAAATTCTAGCATGACATACTGCATTCATACATAATAAGAAAACGAGAATGAACAACGACAACGCTTGTAATAAAACAGACATTAATTATCCTAATGTGAACAGCATTGTTTGAGTCGGTGTTTGGAGCACAAATAGCACAGGAGTGATGAAGTTCAGACGGATTTACATGGAAACCGTGTCCTAAATTTTACATTCTAGCAGCTGTTGATCCAACACCAGAAGTGTCTCTTCCTCCAGCTCTTTATTGCTCGCTCTCTCTCTCTCTCTCTCTCTCTCTCTCTCTCTCGCTCTCTCTCTCTCGTCATATCTAGTCTCTGATTTCACTCCTGGCCTTTTATGTCTCTTGACTAAAGTGTGATGGAGTGGAAGAGCATCAGGTCCATTTGCACTGTGGAGAGCTTCTCCTCAACCCTCAGCTCCTCCATTAGGCTTATAGCTGAGAACATGCAGAGAGGTGTAATGGCATGTAGTAGCCCAAGTCCAAACCCAATACACACACACACACAAAATTATTCACATAAAAAGCCACTGCACAGCTACTTGCCCGAGTGTCTTAATGAATAAAAGTGATCAGGATTGTAGTGGAGCGCTCAGTGGGAAGTCGGAATACACGGTATGGAATATCTGAGTTCACCACTAGGAGATGGAAGAACACTGCAGAACCCAAAAGAACTTCACAAAGACATTTACATTTCCGGCATTTGGCAGCTTGGTGGACCTGGGATTTGAACTCACAACCTTCTGAGCAGTATCACATCCAGTAACTAACCCACGTTCAGGACTGAACCCGGACCCCTAAAGCTGTGAGGCAGGAAGGCTTGTTGTTTCCCAGTGGCGCCCAAAAGCCTTTATGAAAAGTCTAAATGAAATGTCTACTAATACTTAATGCCCCGAGACCCTGAGCTGTCCCGTTACGATGCCATGATGAATGGCTTCAGTGTGATACTGAAGCTCAACACACTGTACACTCACTACAACAAGAACGCCTGCACATTCATGCAGTCAATCATGAGGCAGCAGCACAAAACATATGAATCATGCCGAATCAGGTCACGAGCTTCAGCTGAATCATCAAAATGGGAAAAATGTGATTTCCGTGACGTGTTTTAGAAAGTGCCGATCTCCTGAGAAATTCAAGCACAACAGTCACTTGTACAGAATGATGCTCTTTGCAGCCGTGATGAGCAGAAAAGCAGGGTTGTTCTGCTGTCTGAGAAGAACCGGAAAGCTGAAGATTTAATGCCTGGTGTTCATTAACACTCTGGAACGAATGAAATGAATAGACTGGGTGTATTATGTATTACAGTTCTGAAACAGTTTGTAGAGGCTGCAGAGGGCTCAGTTACTGTTTGGTGGATACCGGTTATTTTAGCCGTCTCCAAATCCAACACTTAAGTCATTCTTTCCGATTATGTTACATTACATTTTGTACCTTCTATAAAAAATACCTGCAGAAATAACCCCAGATGGTATTATACCCCCATTTGAGTGGACACATTCCTCTAGATCCTGTTACACTCGAGGAAATGAGGTCTGCTATCATCTCCACAGGCAAATAGAAACTCAGCTACTTAAAAGCATGGAGCATGAAAATATAGGTGACATTTAAAAGCAATGCTTCTTGTTTTTTTTCTTAACAGTTATGGAGTTTCTAGCACAGATGTAGCCTACATACATGTTACTGTAGGTTCAGGTTTGCTATTAATGTCCAAACTTGACAAAGAGTGGAACAAATGAATTGAATTTGTTCTGGAGGCGAGTTCTTAAGGTGGAAATTTGTACTGCAAAACAAAATTTCACATAAGAAATAATGTAAATGCAGATAATCCGTTCCAGCCTCCCAAAAATATTACCGATACATAACGTAAACTGTATGGCTGCTTACAAAGAACTGACCCAAGCCGAGCATTCCATGTCAAGGCTCCTCACAGGAAGTTGTGCCACCAAGCTTGGGCTAAAAATAGAACAGACCACCCACACCATCAATCTGTCAACAAAAAAAAAACACCCGAAAAATCACCTAGGTTTTGAGCACATGCCGAATGCAACGTTGGTATCGTGGGCTGATAAACAGGTTTTACTGACTTTGGATGGCTTCGCTTGGCTTTCCACTGACGCACACAAGTTTTTTATGCTGAGGTTCCACTGTATCTTATCTTAAGTTGATGTCATCCGACCCGCATATTTGATTTTGGCACAGGTTTTACTCCAGATGCCCTTCCTGACACAACCCTCCCATTTTTTATCCAGGCTTGGAAACAGTACTGAGAGTTAACCACTCAGAACCCGGGTCATGATGGTAAGAGATGCTGAATCACTGGACCACCAAGAGCAACATACATTATCTTATAATAAAGCTCAAAGCAACCAGTTGGAAAATATGGAACTTCTAGTGCTGATTATTACAGAAGTCTTCCTGCAACATTACACCGCAAACCTTAACCAGTCAGAATAGCATTCGTAAAATACTGAAAAACTAGATAAAACTGTAGCACGCTACATATCCATCTTACTGTCTAAGATATCCGCTGTAGAAAACAAACAGCTCAAGTTGATGTTAGCATGCTTGCACGAGTACATCAGTGACGGTAACGATGCCGCGAACAGACTGAAGAGATGCTTCATTGCCCCCGAAGCGTCCTGTTTTAAGACCCTTAAATGATGCTTTGATATGTAAACATAAGTCTTTTCTGAAGAGCAGATGTTCTGATAAAATGGAAAAAGGAGTGAAGTAGACAATCCAGAAGGAAAAAAAAAAAGCCAAAAATAGATGCTGCTGGTCTGGAGAAATTCTGTTGATTTTAATTATATACAAATCAGAAATCCTTATGGGGAGTAGAGATGAGAGAGAGAGAGAGAGAGAGAGAGAGAGAGAGAGAGAGAGAGAGAGAGAGAGAGGAGGGGGAGGGGTGAGTGAGTGAGTGAGAGAGAGACTGAATGAGAGAGAGGGGGAGAGAGAGAGAGAGACAGAGAGAAAGAGAGTGAGTGAGTGAGAGAGAAAGAAAGAAAAAGAGAGGGGGGACTGAGAAAGAGGGAGAGAGAAAGAGATAAAGAGACAGAGTGAGTGTGTGAGCGAGTGAGGGGGGGACAGAGAAAGGGAAAGTAAGTGAGTGAGAGAGAGACAGAAAGAGAGAGGAGGGGGAGACAGAGAAAGAGGGAGAGAGAGAGAGAGTGAGTGAGTGAGTAAGAAAACGAGAGAGGGGGAGACTGAGAAAGAGGGAGCGAGAAAGAGATAAAGAGACGTGATAGACAGAGTTTGAGATAGAGAGAGAGAGAGAGAGAGAGAGAGAGAGAGAGAGAGAGAGAGAGAGAGAGAGAGAGAGAGAGAGAGCGAACCAGAAGCATCTGATCGGATTTGAGAAAGTACTAAGGTTTTGTTCAGTAGAAGCATTGGTGGCTCAGTGGTAGGTTTCTCGCCTATCATGCACAAGGCCCAGGTTCGATTCCCAGCCAATGCCTCAACCCCAGCCACTGGATGCAGTGCCGGTCCCAAGCCCAGAAAAATGGGAGGGTTGCGTCAGGAAGGGCATCCGGCGTAAAACATTTGCCAAGTTGTTGTGCGGACCAGTTGGTCCGCTGTGGCGAAAGCAACTTACTATTCAGGTTTTTTCCAGTACAGGTTGTTCATACTTTGCTTTTTTTCCTTCTCCAACATTCTAATAAAATAAATAGCGTTTCATTTGACCCTATTAGCCATTCACATCTCTTTTAAATACCTTTCGGATCCTGAGGTGTGTGGGAAGACATAAGTACCTTAATATAAATATCAAACACTATTAAACACCACAAGTTTAATTAAATGACTAAACCGATTATGTAGACAAGTGGGTTAAATTATAGGCCATCCCCCACGCTTTCTGCCTTATAAACCGTGATGTTAGTCTGACCCTTAAGGTACTTTAAGGAATTTAATGAAAGATTTGGCTGTAAAATGTCAGCGGACATGATGAACAAGCACGACGAGCGGCGGTGGAGATATGGAGCTGTTCCACCCGTGAAAAAAGCGGCTGTGTCCAGAGACGAGAAGAAGGAAACGCAGTGAAAATTATATATGTATAAAAAGAAAGGAAAATAGAACACTTTCCTGTCTGTGTATATTTTATACATACATACATACATACATACATACATACATAATATATATATATATATATATATATATATATATATATATATATATATATATATATATATATATACACACACACACACACACACACACACACATACTTACCTGCATAAAAAATGCAGGATGTCACAGGAAATTGAGCTCATCTGAATTTTTCGACTTAAAAAATGCTTTCTTCTGCCTCTCTGAAGCCACTCAATTCATTCAAATACTCTTAACACAGACTAATTAAAACACAAGCGAGTTTCATTAAAGAAAGCCTATTATAAAGACATCAGGAAATGGAAATTCAGGCCTGTTGAAATTGAAAGGGCATTTTTAACTAGGAATAAAAACAAGACTTTAGTTTTGTTCAACAAGATTTGACTGGCTTGTTTGTTGATGCGTTGTTGTGGAGAAAATGGAGTCAAACCCCCAACCCTGAAGCTGTGAGGCTCATGGCTAAGCCAACACGTCTCCTAGCATGAACACGAAGTTAGTCGAACACCATAGATTTTGACCTAATGACAAAAATCGCTGCACTTTAGTTGAAGATTATTGAAAGATGTTTTCACAGACAGCTCTAAATAAAGACAGGTGCACAGTATTGATTCAGACCATCTGAAAAAGTCTATAATGAACTCTAACTACACTGACCTACTAGTTCCTCAAGAGCTCTTGGTTGCTGTTTTAACAAGGAAATTATTTACATTTACATTTACATTATTTACTGTTCAGTGTCACCCAAATGAGGATGAGTTCCCTTCTGAGCCTGGTTCCTGTCAAGGTTTCGTCCTCATATCATCCCAGGGAGTTTTTCCTTGCCACCGTCGCCTCAGGGTTGCTCATTAGGGATAAAATAGGGATAAAATAGGGATAAAATATTAACTGAACTTTAAACTTTATCATTTTTTTTTCACTATGGTTCCATACTTATGTAAAGCTGATTTGACACAATGTCCATTGTTAAAAGCACTATACAAATAAATGGAATTGAAAAATGTAATCATCTTATATAATACATAATTATACACCAGGCATAACATTATGATCACCTGCCTAATATTGTGTTGGTCCCTCTTTTGCTGCCAAAACAGCCCTGACCCCTCATGCACTGTGTATTCTGACACCTTTCTATCAGAACCAGCATTAACTTCTTCAGCAATTTGAGCAACAGTAGCTCATCTGTTGATTCGGACCACGCGGGCCAGCCTTCACTCCCCACGTGCACCAATGAGTCTTGGCCGCCCATGACCCTGTCTCTGGTTCACCACTGTTCCTTCCTTGGGGCACTTTTGATAGATACTGACCACTGCAGACCGGGAACACCCCAAAAGAGCTGCAGTTTTGGAGATGCTCTGATCCAGTCGTCTAGCCATCACAATTTTCCCTTGTCAAACTCGCTCAAATCCTTACTCTTGTCCATTTTTCCTGCTATTAACACATCAACTTTGAGGATAAAATGTTCACTTGCTGCCTAATATATCCCGCCCACTAACAGGGGCCATGATGAGTCAAGTGTTATTCACTTCACCTCTCAGTGCTCATAATGTTATGACTGATCGGTGCAATTACATCATAATTACATTAAATACATCATAAACCTTATTTGCATTTTTTAAAAATAAACAACCAAGAAAAATAGACTAATTAAATTAATTCACAACTCCAGTCATATGTAGTTTATCATATTTAAATCCATCTTTGAAGCATGTTGGGGCTCTTCCTCTCTCCCCCAAGCCAACTTCTTTTCTTCACTTTCTAAACTTGACCCATCACTTCCTGCATCACAAAGTGTTCAAAATTGATCAAAAAGCAGTCATCCTCACTACCAAAGATCGGCGCTTATTCAAAACCAAGATTCACAAAGTATGAGTCATTTTTATGTCTCGCTCTTGCTTTTGATCTACAGTCCTTTCCAACTCAAGCGGAAGGAGAAGGACTTTCTGATTAAATTCAAACAAAGAGTACTCAAAGAGCCTGGACACCGAGACAAGGTCCCTCTAACACAAAGGCTGCTTTGTAAAAGAAAGAGAGTATACTGGTATGCTCTTTTTTTTCTTTATCTGTAGGCACTTGGTCCATCAGCAGCAGCAGGAGCAGCACAAGGTCAGTCGCTCTGATTGGGTTTCTGTGAAAGACAGCAGGTCAAGCTCAGGTTTGTTAGGTCTCTTTCAAATGTTTGCTTCGACAGATCTATTTCCTGCCAGCGATTCAGGCCAATATTCTCATTTGGGGTTGAAATATTCAAACCTGAGGCACTGCAGAATGATCCAAAAAAAAAAAAAAAAAACGCACTGCTCTCTTGCTGCCACCTTATTTCTCACTACGGCTTTGAATAATTGGATTCTTTAACCGTTAAAATGTTTCTCGAGACATAAAGTGGGAGTGCCAGCAAATAATTTTACAGCAGAGATAAAAAGAAATGGAGAAAACAAACAAGATATCTTAATATGGGTGTATTATAAAGAAAATGGACTCATCACAGTGCTGTTAAATGCTAGAGGCAAGCAGTGCAAATTATTGAGGCATGCACCTTTGGCAGATCAATGCTCATTGTTTTTCTTCCATCTGCTGCGTCTGTCTATATCCATTAGACCTGCTAGAGCAAAGTGGTGAAGAGAGAAGAGCTGTACACACACACACACACACACACCTCAACTAATGTTTAAAAATCCTTGAATTTGTATTAGAGTACTGGGAATCAGGTATACACTTCTTAAGGAGGGTCTAATGAACATGTACAGACATTAAAATCTCCTCACAAAGCCATCTGTTTATTTAGCTAATTTATCTTAATTGGTGTATTTCAAGTCAGATTAGAATTAACTCTGTCTGAATGCAAAAACTCTGGGGATGAATTCTAGAAAACTAAATTTGACTAAAAACAATTATACAATTATAAGGAAGGAAGTACAGAAGAAAGGAAGGAAGTATGTAAGGAAGATTGGAAAAAAGGAAGGAAGTATGGAAGGATGGATGGATGGAAGGAAGGAAAGAAGGAAGGAAGGAAGAATGTCACCATAAAGAGAGAGGTCTGAAGTGAAGAGACTAGATTGGGCTCGAGTTTTGAATGCCGTGAGTGACTTTTACCTCAGATGAGGAACCAGAGACGTTTGTGGATGATGCTGACGATCAAAGTGACAGCTCATTGTAAACTCAGTGTAAAAAATTTGGCTGTAATTTTTCCAACATTTAAAAGATTGTTATTCAGCTCACTAATGAGAGGCAAATGTGACGCATCATCTCTCCATATCTTCCCGTTGCCATGAGGCAGTGATGTGTCAGAGCGATGAATGGAAAGGCAGCCTGCCATTTAAGTGCAGTAGACTGCAGAAGAGGCCAGAGACTGGAGCTCGGGCCTCTACACAGTGACTGATCACTCAGATTCCTCTCTAATTATTACTAAATGAGGTCAATCTGTTAATGTGTCTGAGACATTGCACTGAATTCACTTAACCCTTTAGGTGGGAGGATGCAGTAGTGCTCTCTCAATGCAGTCTGGGTGAAAAGAAACTACACATAATGCAGAAAGGACTTCTATCTTTATAAATATGGCCTCACTGATCACCAAAACCTATCCTGTCTGAGTTTCGCCTTGATGGCGAGACTAGAAGCAGCCCTGAAATGAATGGCTTTATTTTAGCAAACTCATTTCCCCACCTTCCAAAAAGCTCTTTTCATCACTGCATTGAGCATGTATGGACCGCCTTCTCATCGACCACTCTGCCGTATACAGCTCACCCAAACTGCCTGCCGTCAATTTGCGCATTGTGTTCAGAAGCCTTAATTGTGTGGCTTTGTCAAGTAATCGCACATAATTATGGGAGAGATGCTGTGCTCCACCTGAACGCCAACCTCTTCCGAGACCTCTCTTCTCTGGTAAGAAATTACAGACTGCCTCGACCCAGATTCCACTCCAAGATACATTTCAGAAAGAGCTTAAATGACTTGAATCAATTGGTGTATAGGAGAGGCAGCAGGATATCAAGGTGACCGTGATTACTGCTTATAGACATCCGTCTAAACAAATGTATCACCCGGCAATGTGAGAGATACTCAGTTCTTATACTCAGTTTGCATTTAATGTGAAACTCCATTTAAATTATAAACAGGAAAAACAGTATAAAATGTTTGAGCAGGATTTGTCCTGTGTTTTTCTTGACTCTAATAAACCCAAAGTGCTTCATGCATTTGGTCACTGCAACACTGTAATAAACTTCTTCATTAAGATCTCTGATGCCTTCAGTGATTTATATTCTTACATAGAAATAATAATGTTTCACAAATATGTATGTTTCACAGACCGAGAGAGAGAGAAAGAGAGAAAGAAAGAGAGAGAGAAAGAGAGAGAGAAAGAGAGAGAGAGAGAGAGAGAGAGAGAGAGAGAGAGAGAGAGAAAGAAAGAAAGAAATAAAGAAAGAGTCTTCAATGAAAAGGGTAGAGACAATTATCAGGGTGCACCAACATCTGTCTTGTGTTGTCAATAAGGAGAAGTGTTTGATGTGCATCGTTGGTTCTGCAGAGAATCTATACTTTAGCTTCCCCACACACACTAGCACACACACACTCTTCTGGGCACACCACAGGGTACACTAACCAGCCTTCGGATGCAGAACTCTGAGCAAACAGTGCGTGCTGAAAACAAGGCAGCTCTGTCCTCATTGTTATTCTCCTACTGCTGTGTGACTTTTGAGAACATAATACCTACATCTCATGAGCTTAGGCTAAGCAGGCTTGCCAGCAAGGATTTGTGGAAGTTGTAGCAGAGATGTTTATTTATACATTTCCCCGAGTCCACGCTTTCCTCTATAATAACAGTCTTATGTGTCTTATTTGGTGAAACAGGCCAGTACCTGAAGGTGACGTGTTGCTTATGATAAAGCAGACACCTCTTGAGAGGCACAGAATCCCAGATACATCACACCAGGAGAAATTCCACTGAAATGACATCAGTGTTAAAACAGTATGTGCAAAGATTAATAATTACATTACGACTATGTGAACAGTATCATTTTCCGTAGCTCCCTACAGATCCCGCTGGCTCGGCTTGCTTTTCCTCAACGTCACCCTTTTTACCAGCAGAACAGCAAAGTCATTTTAAAGTTTTGGGGGTTTTTTTTGAAAAGCTTAACCTCTGTGAAATTACTGAATCATCACCGTCGTTACAGAAAGTCGTGAATGCTCACACGAGTGCCTAGATTTGCCCGAACATCGAAAAATGAGTTTCTACGATTATCTATCATCAGAAACTGCATTATTCTAGTTATAGTAATTAAGCACCTTTTAATTCTCATTGCCCAGAATATCAGACTGACAGTAGAGACGATTTATTGGCATGGAGACTAGTTTAGTCACAGAAGATAGATGAGAAATGCATTTTTTTAATCAATAAAAAGCTAACTGGACTTGAAAAGTGCCTTGGTAGATTTTCCACCTCAATTAGCAATTAATTAGCTGGAGTGCATACTTTAATGGAAATTCCTCTGTATTGATACTTGGCTTCTGTTCATACAGATTTATTAAAGCTGCAGCACAAAACCGCTAAGTATGGATGAGAAAAATTGCACACCTACACAGATCAGCTATAACATTAAACCCACCGACTGGGGATATCGCTTGATATATAAAGCAGCAAGTGGGCCTTTAAGCAAGGCCCTCAAACCCCCCTGCTCCAGGCTTGATGGCTAACCTTTGGCACTGACCCCAACCCTCCAAGGATGGGATATTCAAAGAGAGAATTTCACTGCGCAGTAATGTACACCAATCAGGCATAACATTATGTCCACTAAAAGTGAATAACACTGATGATCTCATCATCATGGCACCTGTTAGTGGGTGGGATATATTAGGCAGCAAGTGAACATTTTGTCCTCAAAGTTGATGTGTTAGAAGCAGGAAAAATGGGCAAGTGTAAGGATTTGAGCGAGTTTGACAAGGGCCAAATTGTGATGGCTAGACCACTGGATCAGAGCATCTCCAAAACTGCAGAATACACAGTGCATGACAGTTTGTTGTTTGGACCAACACAATATTAGGCGGGTGGTCATAATGTTATGCCTGATCGGTGTATCTGTGATGAATAAAGAAGACAAAAAAACAGTCAGTTCTGGAAGCAGAAAAAATGGATGAGCGTAAGCAACTGAGTTCTGATGCTTTATTTACTGTTTTGGACAATAAAAAAGCTGCCATTACATTTCCCTATCACTTCACTGACGCATCATAAACGACCATTTAGTGAAAAGCTGTTTAAAGCTATCTGCAGCTCTAGATATTTAGTTGATGTTTTGTTTTTGCAGATCTAAAAATATTCTTATTATAAAGCCTGTTATTTGTCCTACAGTATAAAATCAATCTATAGATGTATTATAAGCATGTGCTATAAGCATGTGTATGTGTAAGCATGTGCAAAATCAAACTTATTTGCACTATATTAAATTAGATTTATTTTATTGCATCTGATGACATCATTTTAAACCATGAGGCAGTTCTCAATTCTGATTGGTCAGAAGGAAAGTCTTCAGGAGAGAGAACTTTCTGCTTTCTGAGGGCTTTCTGCATGTTTTTCTGACAAACTTCACTTTATATAATATTTAAAAAAAACCTGATAAAATACTGACATAATAATTTTTTTGGACATTTCAGCACATAATTCTGTACATAATAATGATGATCAACCTTAACAAATCTTAAATCAGTATTTTCCCCCCTACAGACTGTAAGCGTGAAGCCTAACAGACACGTGTCAACTTCCTGTGCAGCCGATCGCTAAAATATTCTGGCCCTCTACATGACAGGTGAGTAGAACGTGCTCGATCAAATTAACAGCGCCGATCGCTATTCCTCCTCACTGCTCCGACGTCTAACTAATGATGATGAATCTCAGAAGTGAGAGCTGAAATGAAGGCAGTCACTCACCTACTGGATGCTCGCTCTATAGAGTAAATGTTATATTTGTTTAGCGCTGAGTGAAAGGAGCAGAACTCCTTATATGGCGCACTGGTTAATGAACTCATCAACACACTCTGATCACAACTGACTATAAGCTCGACCAAAAAAAAAAAAAAAAAATCCACCCTGTCCCGCACGGGCCAGCTCTTATAAGCCTGATGAAAGCTGGTGCAACTCCCTGCGTCAGACATTACAGCTCTATTTCCCCTAGACAGTTTGGTGAACAGATATTGTGATTTTTGTTTTCTCCACATCTGTATTTCAGTACATCCGTTTTACCCAAATCAAACCACAGCTCTTCAACAGCAGCGTCTGAATTCGTTTCAAAAAAGAAGTAGATTCAGAAAGAAAGAAAGAAAGAAAGATAGACAGACAGATAGAAACAAAGACAGGAGACAGACAGACAGACAGAAACAAAGACAGGAGACAGACAGAAACAAACAAAGACAGGAGACAAACAAAGACAGGAGAGAGACAGACAGACAGAAAAACAAAGACAGGAGACAGACAGACAGAAACAAACAAAGACGACAGACAGACAGACAGACAGAAACAAAGACCGGAGAGAGACAGACAGGCAGACAGAAACAAAGACAGGAGACAGACAGACAGACAGACAGACAGACAGACAGACAGACAGAAAGAAAGAAAGAAAGATAAAGACAGAAAGAAAGACAGACAGAAAGAAAGACAAAAGGCAAAGACAGAAAGACAGAAAGAAAGAAAGACAGAAAGACAGACAGAAA
Source organism: Hemibagrus guttatus (assembly GCA_033459395.1). Classification (NCBI taxonomy): domain Eukaryota; kingdom Metazoa; phylum Chordata; class Actinopteri; order Siluriformes; family Bagridae; genus Hemibagrus; species Hemibagrus guttatus. The sequence continues at coordinate 10,613,395 of JAUCMX010000018.1, forward strand.
GAAAGAAAGACAGAAAGACAGACAGAAAGAAAGAAAGACAGAAAGAAAGACAGACAGAAAGAAAGACAGAAAGAAAGAAAGACAGAAAGAAAGACCGAAAGAAAGACAGAAAGAAAGAAAGACAGAAAGAAAGACAGACAGAAAGAAAGAAAGACAGACAGAAAGAAAGACAAAAGGCAAAGACAGAAAGACAGAAAGAAAGAAAGACAGACAGAAAGAAAGAAAGACAAAAAGAAAGACAGACAGAAAGAAAGACAAAGACAGAAAGAAAGAAAGACAGACAGAAAGACAGAAAGAAAGAAAGAAAGAGTGAGCAGGTAGTGGGATAAAGGAGGTGTGTGGTTGAGTGTTGTCACTTCTCAGGGTAATTCAGATCTCAGTAATATTGATGTATCAGCAGAATATTTTTATGGGTGAGGGGTTTTTTTAATCATATACATTCCAGCTGAATCAGAGACATTAAGAACCACTGGCATGTGTGTGATATTGGGAAAGAGAGAGAGATAAAGAGAAGGAAGCTCAGAGAGACGTGGTTTGTTGCCAGGCACTCGTCCACTGAAAGGAAATGAGAATCCCTCCACTTCCTTAATCTGTGGATCAATGCGGCTGTCTGCCCACACCAGCAACCTGGGTCAAGCTTACCACTGGGTTCAGCAGCAGCAGCAGCAAAGAGTCTCCAACATTCTGACTGCAGCAGAAACCCACATTAGACAGAGAGAAGCAGTGAATGAACACTGAGTGTAGCTGTGTGTATGAGATGTGTGTATGAGACGCGTGTACGAGCTGTGTGTCTGAGCTATGTGTATGAGATGAGCCACAGTGTTCATTAACGCATGTCTAGCAGTGACACGGATAGCAATCACAGCATTAACACTGCTTGTACCATACACACACACAAAAACATGCACACAACATACACACACATACAACACACACAAAAAACACACCTTGTACCACTTAACACACATACAACACACAAACGCTGCTTGTACCACACAACACACGCAACACACAACAATGCTTGTACTACACAACACACGCAAAACACACACACCTACAACACACAGAAAACACCACAAAACACATACACTTATACATACAACGCAAACATGCACCAAACACCACAACACACACAAAATTCTCACAACAAACAACACACACACAGCATCAGACTGATATTTAGCCGAGAAAGACTGATCTCTGAGGAGTTTGTGCGTCTGGTTCCTCTTCACCTCACACAGTTTAACAACTCTCCATGACAAGCAGAAGAGCACGCCTGTGTTAACCCATTCTCTACTCTCACTGTTCACAAGACTGACAATCAGACACGAAGCTAAACATCTCATGGTGGCAAACGCAAACTAGCAGAATGTCCACGTGAGAAGAGGCAAGAGAGTCGAGTCCATCACATTCAACAACCGTCACGCCAAGCTCACGCAAGAACGTACAAAATAATAATGCTGAAATGTCCTGTAGTACCTCGAAACATTTTCACATCTAGAACCTGTGTAGAATTTATAGAATATTTCATTTATATTTTACATTTTTTCTAGAGTACATTTTGAACTTTTGAAGCCATGTGTGTATATATAGATTATTTTATTTATTTTTAATTCATATTTCATTAATATTTTAGGATACATTTTGTACTTTTGAATACAATTGTATATATAGATTTTTTATATTTCATTTAGATTTTGAATACATATCTACAAACAGATTATTTCATTTATTTTTTATTTCTATTTTATATTTAATTTACATACATTATATATATACACACACATACATACACACATTATATATATATATATATATATATATATATATATATATATATATATATATATATATATATATATATATATATATATATATATATATATATATATATATATATATATATATATACATATATATACACAGATATATATACACAGATATATATATATACACATACATACATACATACACATACACCCACACACACACACACACACACACACACATACATATATATATATAAATTTCATTTATTTTTCATTTATATTTATTTTTCTTGTAATCTTTTGCAGTCTCTGGCAAAAGAATATTTCTATTCGTACTAGGAAGCAGGTGAATGGCTTTAACTGAACAGTAAGTCGGTGTAGGTGTGAGACCTGATGAGAATGGTAAAAATTGATAAAATATAAAAATTGTCTAGAACAGAAACTATGCTTTGTTCCTTTATTTGTATGATAACTACCACCCGAAGCTGTAAGCTAATTAATCTGCTAGCATAACTGTTCATTCTCTGCATTTTCGCAGCACCAGTTCATCTCTTCTACACAGTCAACTGTTGTTCAGTTGTCTGACGCTTCATTGTGTTACAGCCCTTTGTTTTGTTTGCAATGGAATATTTCTACACTAAATATTATCATGCTTAGCCATTCATTCATTTCAGCACAGTCCTGTATGCTGCATAATGGAGAGCTGGTGCTATTAATTTTACTCTTATTAATAAGAATGATGTTTATAAAGGGCATTTATAAAAATTAACAGCATTCAATCCACTTAATATTCTTTAGCTGGATAGTTATGTGAATCACATCATTTGCATGTTATAGGTACATGATGTCATGCTTGAAATCTGAGGTTTGACCCATAACCCCTCCAAACATGGATCTGATCTTCGCACATCTTCTTCGACATTTCCATTCAGTATGTAGGGTCAGTGTTTAAAATTTCTCTCACGTCCTGACACAGCTGTATGAAGGCAAGAATCGTTGCACTGAAGACTGATTAATAATTAAATAAGAAAGCAAAGCCTCTTTACCATCCTGCCTTCATACTGACGGAATATGACTGATAAAGTTAACCTGAATCTCCCAGGAGCTATCAGCGAGTACATCCAAGCGACTATACTCTCAACAGGCACTTTATTAGGAACTCCTGTCTGCCTGCTAATTCCTGAAGTTATTAGCACGAAGCAGCCAATCGTGTGTCAGCAGTGCAATGGATTAAAATTAAAATAAATATCATGCAGATATGGACCAACATCTTCAGGTAATGTTCACATGAACACAGCGATCATGGCATGATTCTTGTTAGCAGGTGAGCTGGTTCAAGTATTTCAGATTTCTCACAGTCTCTCAGAGTTTATACAGAATGGTGCGGAAAACAAACAGGAAATAAATGACAGTTCTGTTGTCGGAAAAGCCTTGTTGATGAAAAAGGTCAGAGGCCTGATTGGGCCGAGAAGGAAAAAGTAACTCGAGTAATCATTCTTTACAAGTGTGGTGAGAAGAAAAGCATCTCAAAATAGTGGGGGAAAAAAGTGGAGGAGCTACAACAGAATAAGAGCATATCAGGTTCCACTCCTGTCAGTCAACAGGAAACTGAGGCTACAGCAGACACACAGTGACCAAAACATACAGGTCCAACTAAGTTAGTGGGCCAAAATCCTGTAAATTGACAGGAAGGGTTTAATAAATCAGCAGTTTCCCAGCAGAATATTCAAATGCATACAAATATCTAATACATCTGTATATTAATGTGCTGAAGTGAAAAGCAAAATTGCCGTGATTTCTGAAATAGTTGGCTAAGAGACAACATTTCATTTTATCACAAAGTTTAATGTTTCCCATGCTATTACATCTCCACAGGAATGTTCTCATAACTTTGAGAGTAAATCAGTAAAACTCTGAGAACTGTGTTATCGTGGGTGTTTACTACAGCAGGGTACAACCTAATGACTGTGTAGATAAAACATGCTGAACAGGAGACCAGCTGAGATTCGTAAATATATATATATATATATATATATATATATATATATATATATATATATATATATATATATATATATATATATATATATATATATATATATATATAGCCTCACTGTATGAGAGTTTATTAGACTAACCTGAACATGGGCTTGTACTGAACCCCACATACAACACAAACACACAACACAACAGACACCTTGTACCACATCACACAACACAAACATACAACACAAATACACACACAACAGACACCTTGTACCACACAACACACAGACACAGACACAGACACAGACACACACACACACACACACACACACACACACACACACACACACACACAGGTGCATCTCAATAAATTTGAATGCTGTGGAAAAGTTAATTTATTTCAGTAATTCAACTCAAATTGTGAAACTCGTGTATTAAATAAATTCAATGCACACAGACTGAAGTAGTTTAAGTCTTTGGTTCTTTTAATTGTGATGATTTTGGCTCACATTTAACAAAAACCCACCAATTCACTATCTCAACAAATTAGAATATGGAGACATGCCAATCAGCTAATCATCTCAAAACACCTGCAAAGGTTTCCTGAGCCTTCAAAATGGTCTCTCAGTTTGGTTCACTAGGCTACACAATCATGGGGAAGACTGCTGATCTGACAGTTGTCCAGAAGACAATCATTGACACCCTTCACAAGGAGGCCACAAACATTCATTGCCAAAGAAGCTGGCTGTTCACAGAGTGCTGTATCCAAGCATGCTAACAGAAAGTTGAGTGGAAGGAAAAAGTGTGGAAGAAAAAGATGCACAACCAACCGAGAGAACCGCAGCCTTATGAGGATTGTCAAGCAAAATCCATTCAAGAATTTGAGCGAACTTCACAAGGAATGGACTGAGGCTGGGGTCAAGGCATCAAGAGCCACCACACACAGATGTGTCAAGGAATTTGGCTACAGTTGTCGTATTCCTCTTGTTAAGCCACTCCTGAACCACAGACAACGTCAGAGGCGTCTTACCTGGGCTAAGGAGAAGAAGAACTGGACTGTTGCCCAGTGGTCCAAAGTCCTCTTTTCAGATGAGAGCAAGTTTTGTATTTCATTTGGAAACCAAGGTCCTAGAGTCTGGAGGAAGGGTGGAGAAGCTCATAGCCCAAGTTGCTTGAAGTCCAGTGATAAGTTTCCACAGTCTGTGATGATTTGGGGTGCAATGTCATCTGCTGGTGTTGGTCCATTGTGTTTTTTGAAAACCAAAGTCACTGCACCCATTTACCAAGAAATTTTGGAGCACTTCATGCTTCCTTCTGCTGACCAGCTTTTTGAAGATGCTGATTTCATTTTCCAGCAGGATTTGGCACCTGCCCGCACTGCCAAAAGCACCAAAAGTTGGTTAAATGACCATGGTGTTGGTGTGCTTGACTGGCCAGCAAACTCACCAGACCTGAACCCCATAGAGAGAATCTATGGGGTATTGTCAAGAGGAAAATGAGAAACAAGAGACCAAAAAATGCAGATGAGCTGAAGGCCACTGTCAAAGAAACCTGGGCTTCCATACCACCTCAGCAGTGCCACAAACTGACCACCTCCATGCCACCAAAGAACCAAGAGACTTAAACTACTTCAGTCTGTGTGCACTGAATTTGAATTGAATTGAATTGAAATACACAAGTTTCACAATTTGAGCTGAATTACTGAAATAAATTAACTTTTCCATGACATTCTAATTTATTGAGATGCACCTGTACATACACACATACATGCGAGTCCAACTAAGCTAATGGCCCAAAATCCTGTAGATTGACAGGAAGTGTTTCATTTCAATTCACAGCAAAATAAAGGTTTTTTCATTGGGTCGGGTGAATTTCCAGCAGTATTTGTCTTATAATTGGTTATATAAGTAGCAGTAGATTAAATACTCGTATGTATTATTAATGTATACACTTCTGAATCTCTGCATTATTTCATTATAAGCTGAATGCACACTGACAGTAACAGGTTCAGTTTCCGGTGCATGCGATTGATGTGATTTACAGCCGTCTGTCTTCCTGCAATTCTCCCTCAGCGAGTCCCCAAGTCAAGTAAAAGCCATTAAAAGGCTAGGGTATATTCTCCTGCTTAAAAGAACCACCTTTACACCCTATAGAGGCCACCATTATGAGAAGAGAACGAACACAAAAAAAAATAAAAAAAACCATCAAGCACTGCAGCATTTCGCAGCCCACTCCAGACTAGACCAGCTAATGAAGCGTGGAAATGTCACCGCCAGACTACTGCCCACACCTGCAAAACAGACAAATAAATAACTCATGTCATCCTGTGTTGAACGTGTAGAACTCTCAGTTCCACCTTCGCTCCCTCCATCACCTGCTTGCATCATTCGATAACAGCGGTGCTACATCACAAGGCCTAAAAAATGGAAACTAATCTGAGCCGTCCCCTCTAGCAGAAACAGTCTGCTTCCTGACCTAATCTTTATAAAGCTCAGGTTCTACCAACACCAACAGCTCTCCTTCATCACAATAAAGGAGCATGTCTAGTCGCCAAACTGATAATGCATCAGCATACTACCCCTACTTCACGTATGAAGAAATAGACGGAAGGAAAGACAAGACGAGCGTCAATAATTCGAATATTTACATTCATAGTGATACTGTAATACTTCAAGTATGACTAATGTAATACTATGTCGCTTAGCTATTTACATTGTTTGATGACTTATCCAGCATTAGTCTTGTGTTTGTTCAATTAAATACTGTCTAGAACTTACAGCCTCCCAGAGAAGGGTCTTGCTCTACAGCACCAGCTCCTTAGTAGTGTGTCTTGGTTTGCGAAAAAGATGGGTGGAGCTTATACATTAGGAAGAGAGTGGATGGAGATCGTGATAGTGCCTTTAAACACCATCAGGATTTCTCCATCAGTAAGAGTGAGTAATATTCTATCGACTCGACTCCTGACTGCGCAAACAGCTACAGCAAAACGTCTAGGATGTCGTCTTTGGACAGGCTTGGGTGATGGAGACTGTGAGAAATCTTCCACGGTCGAGGGGAAAAATAAGCATCTCATTAAACTCTTCACTCTAGATATTTAGCTAGTCATTAAAATACCATCAAGTTTGGTCGATTTGTCTCGAGTCATTTCATGAGTAACTCACCAAGCTCTAAATTCTACCTTTAACCAGATTTTAAAAAAGAAGCTAATCACAGAAATGACTCCATTAACCTGGACAGTCACATTTTTATTTCTAAGGAGAAGTTTAATTAAGTCAGGAAAGACAGGGAATAAGAGTTTATATTCCTGCTAGGAAAACAAAGATAGTGTTCAAGGTATGAACTTAAAAACCTTTCATTCAGCTCCAACGTGTGAAGCTGTGTAGGGCAAATGGATGGAAAAATGTGTGAAGGCTGAAAAATGAGTGAAGGAAAGAGCTTTCAAGGTTAAGGCGATGTCCGTCAGTAAAATCACACAATGGGTTTGTCTCAGATTTTCTCAGACACTGATGCTGCAGTAAATTTGAACCAGACTCTGTTGGTGCCTTTTAATTTTCCCTAAAGGAACAGGAAGCCAGAGCTACAAGAAATATTAGATTCAATCAAAATGTGTAATTATACACAAGCAGTTACGTAATATATAATCATAAGATCAGTGTTTCAATCAGCTGCAGCAGTATTGGAAGCTGTTCAGTGATGCTGAGATGAAAATCTAGTATGCGTAATGGGTTCCCATCTCTATCTTGGCTTTGGATAAACGACTGCATTAGCACATTAGCAGCAGTTACACTGTCTGCCAAGATATTGATTTATAAATACAGGATCCCAGCCGACTGGGTACTTGACCCTCCTCCATCATTCACAGGGGGGTTTGTGTATTAAACCAGGCTTTAATTTTACTTCAGCCTTTTTGCTACGGTGACTGATGACTGGCCGTTTATAGGCTGACAGCTCAAACAGAATATGACTATTAAGATTAGAGCTTCAAAAACCTTCAAATACACACTGAAAGTGTTCTAATCAGGATGGGTTATAAGAGTTTACATCCTCACTCTCTCTCTCAATCACCCACACACACAAATAGGAATGACATCAAGTTAAGGCAGTGAGCTCCATTTCTCCAAAACACAATAGGAGATGAAACTGGAGGTCATAATGGATTTCAGGAGGATCGCAAGAGCTCTGGTGTTAAGACTGACTGAGTCAGTGAACTGTCCACGCTGTTCAGCTCCAAACTGACCATGTATCAGCGTACTACTCCTACTCCATGTATAAAGAAATAGATGGAAGGAAAGACAACAGGCAGCACAAGAGTCAATCATTCAAATATTTACAGACATCCGTATTGTTTTCTTTGCTCCCTGTTTATTTCTGGTGTTTTGCTGTGTGTCCCTTAAATATGGACAACATTATTAATATCTAAAAAACACATTTTCTATTTAATTTTATGCTTTGTCACTTACAGGAATAGCTATTTACATTGTTTGGTGACTCATTCAGCACTAGCCTTGTGTTTGTTCAATTAAATACTGTCTAGAACTTACAGCCTCCCATAGAAGGGTCTTGCTCTACAGCAACAGCTCCTTTGTAGCAAACAGGGTTGTTTGTTGCATTTTTGGCTGTGTCTCTTCCTGCACAATGCCTGGAGTTTATACATTAGAAAGAGAGTGGATGAAGATTGTGATAGTGTCTTCACACACTATCAGGGCTTCTCAATCAGTAAGCGTGAGTAATATTCTGTTGACTCGACTTCTACATCTACAACAAAACTCCACAACCACATGGCGTCTCATCATCTAGGATATCGTCCTTGGACAGGCGTGTGTGATGAAGGTGATTAGCAATCATCTGCAGTTAGAATAAATAAGCAAGAACTACCTAGCAAAATATTTTCATTCAATTTCTGAGGCAAATAACCAGCTAAATGCAAAATGTTCCACTTTAATAATTCAAGATGGAGCTAAAAGAAGAATACCTTATTGATTGCTGCTGATGACTCCTCATTTACAGGCACTTACCATGCTACAGAAGCCACTCATTTACCAACACGGCGATTAACCAAGCACGGCAGACGATTCGCACCGAGCCAGTCACCATTCAACCGGCAATAAGAATTCTAAATTATAACTTGTGTCTGGGTGTCAGAGTCTCTGCCCAATCTTACCGGGTTATGCAGGAGAAAATTAAAGTCTAGCCTGCTCTGATTTATGACACTGAGCAGGGAGCAGGTTAGGGCTGGAGCATTCAAACGTTCTGGAGAGCTCTTCCTTGTCATTAAGTATAATTAAGCTGCCAGGCGTGTCACCCGTGGGCATGCGCTTGTGCCTGGTCATACAGCATCAAGGTGAAGTGGGGCCCTTATTTCAATCTGTCACCTGCCTGCTCCATCAGAACAAGATGCAAATAAACCCCCATGTTTCCGGACCACACTCATTAAGGTTAGGAGAGGGCTTTGAAGCTTAATTATGCTGCTTCAGGTCCTCCATCTAAAAAAATCGGAGCGAGTGCAGAGAGCTATGTGGATTATGTGTGACTGCTTTGCTAATTATCCAATGCTGAGACAGAAAAGGAAAGCTAGTCATTTCCAGTGAACTAGGGCCATGTAATGAGGCGAGAGTAAAACCAAGGACAACACGAAGTAAGAAATATGAGCTTCAACTCCAGATTATGATCTAAAGTGCTGCTGCTATTTATTAGACTAACGTGGAAATTGCATTTGTATTTATTTTATTTTACAGACTGAAATAACCGCTGAGAAATATTTTGGAAAATATAAACACCCTATAACAAACCATATTTTATGTTTTTTTTTTTTTTTTATTTGAATTAATTTTTTCACAGAATATATTTAAAAAAAAAAAGAAAAAAAAAAAATTATATATATATATATATATATATATATATATATATATATATATATATATATATATATATATATATATATATATAAATAAATATAAATATAAATATTTTTATTTTATTTTATTTTTATTATATTATTCTATTAAATTATTTTTATTATATTAAATTATTTCCATTGTCTACCGCTTATCTGATCTATTCTCGGGTCACGGGGAGCCTGTGCCTATCTCAGGCGTCATTGGGCATCAAGGCAGGATACACCCTGGACGGATACACCCTGCCAACCCACTGCAGGGCGCACACACACACTCGATCACTCACGCAATCACACACTACGAACATTTTAGAGATGCCCATCAACCTACAATGCATGTCTTTGAACCGGGGGAGGAAACCGGAGTACCCCGAGGAAACCCCCGAGGCACGGGGAGAACATGCAAACTCCACACACACATGGCGGAGGCGGGAATCGAACCCCCAACCCTGGAGGTGTGAGGCAAACGTGCTAACCACCAAGCCTTTTAAAATATTTTGCATTTGCAAATGCATTTAAAATATAGTACTGACCTGATAAGCCAATCAGGGCAAAAATGAATGAATGAATGAATAATAATAATAATAATAATAATAATAATAATAATAGATTAAAAATGCACATTTACAAAAAGACCTTGAGTAGTATGAATTTCAAATAACTTTTATTTAAATTTACTAAAAAAATGTTTCAATATATTATTAGCCAATACCCTACTATGAAGTCAAAATAATCATATTTATTTATTGATGTGCAGTATTTCCGAAGCAATCTAAAAGGACTGCTTTCATACTTTCACACCAAAAACACCAACAATGTCAAAGACTTTTTGGTCATATTGTATTTCTTACTTTTGTCTTTATAATCTTTTAGGTTTCTTTTAGCTTTCAGGGTGGTGAACTGGAATCTTGATTGGTCAACACCAAACAGCTGCCACTTCAAATCAGCTCAAACAAACAGCTTTTGACCATTTTTCTGACTCTCGGTTGAGAATCTTATCCCTATCCTAACCCATCAAATCCTAATAAAACAAACATACAAATGCATCTCTTACTTCTAATCTAACCAATAACCAGGAGACACCAGATGAAACAACATTCATTTCCTTCTTCACACAAAAATGTAGATGGAAAATCCAGGATAAAGTGGGGTAGTCAGGCACTGGGCCACCACAAGCCATTGATAAACCTTGGCTTGGATTCTAAAAGTCTCTGTTCTTCCAAAAGACATTCCTTTAACTGGTGTCTTGATTGTAGCATAGAATGCAGTCTAATACACTGGTTTGAAATGTCCTATATGTGTTCAATTGGTTTGTGAAGACTACAAACATTTTAGTGAACCTTCCTACCCTGTAGATGAGGGTGGAGTTATCCTGTAAGAAACCACACCCATCAGGACAGGATAAAGGTGAGCATACTGACACAGTGAATAAACTGAAAGAAAAAAAAATCAGTGAGAAAGAAAGATATACAGAAGATTGTAACTTTCACTAACACTGTGCAGTCCCAGGCCTGGAAATATTTGCTAACAAAATATCTAGAATCTATTAGAAACAGGTATATTTTTGCAATATTTTCTAAGCCAATAAATTACAGGGATGCCCACGCTTGTCTGGCTGGCAGATTTGTTCCCCAGGGCCTTCTCAAGCAGGGTATCAGATCTGATGCTTTTTTTTTTTTACCCACTAAACAAAAGCTTGTTCCACACTACTAGTAGACAGAGGATTCACAAACAGATGGCGAGGGAGACGGAGAGAGGGCGTCCGTTTCCCGCCAGCCTCTCACTCATTCTGCTCAATGCTACGGTGGAAGAAACTGCAGCAGTATTCCCACAGCAGGGCTGGACTCCTGAGCCAGAACGAGACGAGTGCAGAGGAAGGAGGCTTTCTGTGTTTACTGCTCCATTCTGCATGAGAAATCGATTCGGTGCAAAGCAGGTGGGCGCAGAAGTGTCCATCCTGATGCTCAGGGTGAACAGAGAATCAATTTGGTGCCCGTTGCAACAATGAGCCCAGCCTTGTGCACCCGCTTGGCTTGCTGACTACTCCACAATGACAGACCACACTGTGGGAATTAAATGATGGATATGACATGATGAAGCGGTCAAAAGAGGGAAAAAAAAACATCAAACGTTTCATTTCTCAAAGCAGGAGATGACAAAACGGTAACGTCAACCACTCTGCATTAGCACGCACACTGCCACGCCCTGAAACCTCTCTTTAAAGAGGAGAAAGGAATCAAGAGATCGTTTAAAGCTGAACTAAAGCAGCAACACAGCTACATTTGTTTATGTCATTACCAAAACAAGGTTGAGGAAGAGTAGAGATGCTGATATTCTGTTTACGGCAGTGTTGAATATTTGCATTTGGCATTACCCACAGGTCCGTCTGCTCCGCCTCAATTCAAACGCAAAGTGCTAAGCAGGTCAAATCTCAGTCTCTGGGTTTTATCAGGCCATGTTCACACCAGTGCCTCAAATAGGACTCTGAGGACTGGGATATAAATAGCCTGAGAAATTCACAAACACGTAATGGTTTAATTCAAGCTTTGGATTCGAGAGCAGAGTGGAGAATCTGACAATCTACATATACTCAGAGTTCATTAAAAACACACATACACAGCTAGAAATAAGCATTCCAACCATCTTTACTATTTTAAATGATGGAGTATTTCAGTAGCAGTTTGTTTTTTGTTGGTTTTTAGAGGACTGGGAAACCCCATCAGACGTCACTGTGGCTGAATTCTTTTGTCAGATGTTCATTTCACGTTTATGGAAAGAGTCTTGTTTATAAGCTCTCTCCGTCTCTGTACTGCTTTTCAATTTCCTCAGTTTTCGCAGCACAGTGACAGGCTGTGCTCTGCGTGTACTAAGGAACACATGTCTCTCAGAAGCTTTGCAACGTTCCATCTACCAAAGTGTTAAATTGCATGACGAGACATTCGTTAACGTAGTGAACATCGTAACCTTTGGGATTAGCTGTGGTAGCATAAATGGAGTAACACGCTCCAGACCATGCTGTTAATGCACTTCAAGGGGGGCTTCCACTTTCGTGTTGCATCACAACCCTCCTGGAGAGCATTATTTTAGTATAACAGCAAGGTTTTGTCTTGCATTATTTCTTAGGGACTTAAAATGCAAAACACACGAAGAAAATCATAATCTGACCATGAAAATAGATAGATATCAAAAAAACATAAGCCTCATTTACCAAGAAGAGCTCTAAAATTCAGATATTTAAATTAACCAAACACACACACACACAAGTGCATTCACAATCAAAGAATTTATTACCACTAATAATTTTTACATTTTAGTTAAGTGGTTTGCAGCTAATTCATAACTCCAGCTCAGATTTTGTCCATCAAAAAAAAAATAAGAAACATCATCTAATTTCAGGAAATAGTTGAACGGGAAATGTCTGGCACGCCGCTGCTCTATTAAAGCATGCAGTCTTGCAGTCTCAGTGTCTCTATAGCACCAACCTGCTCCATTTATAAACAATCAGCAGGTTCAACGTCTGTGGTTCAACTTAGAGTGGGATTTCCTTGCCTCATCAGTCTCCGTTCAGAGCAATAAAAGCATTTGTCACTTGGCCAGCTGATGGGCCGGGATGCAGAGCTTGACTGGCTTTTCCCTGAATGGAAGCTATTTCATTTTGAAGAACAAATAAATACACTTTGCATTGAAGTGCGTGCGGCCTATAGGATCTTTTACAATCCTTTCAGATATATAGCACTATTCTGCAAAGAATCACCAACACACACACACACACACACACACACACACACACACACACACGCAATCAATAAAAGCTACGGGCAGTCACACACACACCACACGTCTCATTTCTGCCTACAGCTATTTCTCAAAAAATTAATTACTACACAAACGTACAAGATATCATCTGAGGAGAACAAAGTGAATATATAAAACATCCCGTTAACAGTGTGTATGTGTTTATTTTGTCATCATGTGATATGCCAGAAGCAGCTGGTGAGATTTTGTTCACCAATCTTCAGTTGTTCAAATATAGTACCCAAGATGTCAGACACTGGGAGCTGTTCATCTCACACCACCTTCCTCCTGCTCTGTACCACCACAAAACTGGCTGCAGCAAAAAGAAGGCCATATTTTATTCATGATACATGCCTAATCTTACATTAATTAACACCGGTCTTTCTATTTCTAGCGGCGCATGACGGATAACCGCTGCTGGAATCCATTATATGTGTAATGTATAACAAAGTTCCTGATATAGTCTCTAAATCCGCCTCAGTGTGTTTTCAACAGGGCTTTTTGGTTACAGGTTACAAGAAGCGAAGAGAACTGATCCAGAAGAGCTCAGCAATGTAAAAACTGACCCCAAAAAACAAACTTCATGAGAAGCAGCACTTTTTTTACCTGTTGCTCATCGGCACAAACCTGTAGAAAGTGAGTACAGTAAACTGTGGTGTCTTTCCTCAATAATTCGTGACGAGATCATTCAATTCCATCCGTGTTCAAAAAATGCTTTTACAGCAGGTTGAGTCTACGTTACATCAACCAGAGGACTTTTCCTTTAGATCTGCTTAGATTTCACTGATTTCTTTTTTTGGTTATGAGTATATGCAAAGGAAAAAACATTTTTTAAATTACAATCATTACAAAATGATGGAACGTTTCCGTATAATGGGGCATAACACACCTCATTTTTATTTACACCGATCAGGCATAACGTTATGAACCTGTTAGTGAGTGGGATATATTAGGCAGCAAGTGAACATTTTGTCCTCAAAGTTGATGTGTTAGAAGCAGGAAAAATGGGCAAGAGTAAGGATTTGAGTGAGTTTGACAAGGGCCAAATTGTGATGGCTAGACCACTGGATCAGAGCATCTCCAAAACTGCAGCTCTTGTGGGGTGTTCCCGGTCTGCAGTGGTCAGTATCTATCTATCAGAAGTCCAACTTACAGGACTCTTTTCTTATTCTCTTCATCCAAAATGTTCCAGTTTTTGCTGGCAGCTGACTAGGAAAGGAGCCAATCTGGCCCCCAGTGATTAAAAAGTTTAGACACCCCTGTTTCATTTTGTTAAAAAATTGAAAAGCCTTATTTCATCCTTGTAGCATGAACACTTGTTAAGGTTAAACCTTTAATAAGTGTAAGGTTTTGCTGTGAAATATTACCTGGATATCCATCCCATCCTCAGCAAAGGCTATTGAGATGACATTTTATAATCATATAGCTCAGCCCTAATAATAATCGTCTAATATAATTTAAAATTTCTTCATCATAGGACCAGCAGTTGTGTATTTGTAAAATTTGTATTGCGAAACCCATAAGGGATCATGTAACTGCAGATAATCCGTTCCAGCCACCCAAAAATATGACCAATATTACCAATAGGAAGTGTATTAAACTGTATGGCTGCTTACAAAGAACTGACCCAAGCCAAGCATTCCATGTCAAGGTTCCTCACAGGAAGTCATGACACCAAGCCTACCCTTTGGGTAGCCACAGGCCACCCAAAAAAAAAAAATTTAAATAAATCAGTTAGTTTTTGACAGCAGGCAGAAGGCAACATTGGTATCGTGAGTTGACTCTTTCAAAACAGCTTTCACTGACCAAAAAATAAATAAATTCACAAATTCTGTCTGCCCTCGCCTCAGTGGCTGGGTTGGTTCACGGGATTTGAACCCGAGCCTAGGCAGCTTTATATGTTTTTGGGGGAAAAGGAGCTTTTTTATTTCAACCTCCGAAATGCTACAAATCACTCCTTCTTATTAAGGAAGCGTACCAGCCAATCTGCACCTATTGTGGGAGCTGAGGTCTGATGGTTTAGAGACCATCAGTGTGCTCAGGAAGCATCAGATCTCTCACTCCCTCATCCAATGAGATAATCCTCACTGCTCCTATAACCATGACCCCTAACCTATACAACACTTACACAACTAACACATTATCCAGCTTAAAATACACTACACCTGCTGGCCTGACTCCACCTAGCTCCACCCATCAGGTCTGATCAGATCCAACTCCAGCTCGGGAACTTTTTATTTGAAAAGCTTTTGGGTGCCGATTCCCAACCCTGGAGAATCTGAGAAAGAATCCGACACCAAAAACAAAAATGCAAAAAAAAAAAAAACCAAGACAAATCCAAAACCGAAGATACTTATTAAACTTTTTCGCATGCTAACTGCTGACAGGAGATGACATATGGTAAACATTTGGCACTTATAGGCCACCATACTTACCCTAAATGATTATGTATAGTTTACATACAAATATTATGTTTCTCAACAAAACATGATTTTATTCCTTAAACTTAAGCTTTGCGGGTTCGGTTCTCAGCGCAGGTCGCAGTTTGTTCGTTTTTATTCAAGGTTTCGAAAACACACCTTCCAGTCATATTGGCTCCGTGTGGATGGTTCCATGTTTTCTTTGCTACAAACCGCAAAATGATCATCTCTGCATCTCCGTGCAAACAAGTACACAGAGTGTACAAAGAGATTGCGTTTCTAATAACAGACATTTATATCTGGATCATGCTGGAGCTATTAGAGTGTGGCACAGTCATGCATTGGCTTATCAGCTTGTTCCACGCCGCACAGAGAACTCGCTCACCAGCAGCAGTCTATTCACTCCCGACTCCAATTAAAAATATGTGCTAATTAATCGGAGTGAAAATTAGCAAGCTGCACCATCCCGCCCCAATGTCTCCTCTATTCAGAAAATGCTCCTCCTGGAACCCGGTGGGATCAAAAAGTATTCTTAAGGAATATGCAACTATTAGAAGCTTCACAAATAATAGTATCTCCTACTGCAGGCCCCTGGGCTGGATCGTCTTATTCAAGCTTGCTGTGAAATGGAAGGCACTGGCTACCCAGAATACAAGGCACTTGTGCAGATTGACACATTGCGAGTGGCATAGAAACTGTATGAGATGCTTTAGGGGGGGAATAGTGTCCATCTGGTGATATCGCAATGATGGGACAGAAGCTGTGATGAAGATTAGTCCAACCTGTTAGCAATAACGCTGATCTCTCTGAATTCTCTGAATGAGGAGTAGGGTGTGTCCTGGAGGCAAAATCAGGCATCGTTTAACACTAATGTTTTGTGCTAAATGATGATGTGGAGAGAGACGAGTCCCAGGGTTTCCTTAGTGCATGATGTCAGCAGCTGATTAAATAAAATTCATTGTGCAGGTCTACAAACCTCTGTATTTTTGTGTTCAAAAAATTCTTTTTTTTTTTCCATATGGTAATGTATAACAAAGGGATTTTATGTGTGCAACCTAATAATACATCAGGGAAATATGCTGAAAGGCAGAGTGCCTTAAGATTGACAGCAACTAAAAAATAATGCAAAACACCAAAAATAATAATTGCTTGTATTTGATTAAAATGTTGACACGTCCATTTTCATAGGAAGTACTATTAAACAAAACTGCAACTCCAACGGAAATGTTTTTCGTTAAAACAAAGATAAACAGTTACTATTTTTTAACACAAATCACACAGTATAACTATTCCATTTAAAATGGAAACGGGATGCAGAATAAGGACCATGTTGCTGCTACTGCAATTTCCTTGCCAAGCCAAGCTTATTGCCTGCAAGGCCTCTAAGGAATGTGCACATTTATTCCCCCCCTCTGGGCAAATGGCACAAAATATCTAGTGTTAAGCAGATCACAGCAAGGAAAATAACTGCACAGATTCATTAAGTGAATGTGAGGATTTTTTATTTTTTAGAGATGCAGGAAGGTGTTGCAAAAAAAAAAAAAAAAAAACCCCGGGAAAAACCCCCGGAGTCAACATCTGGGCAGATGAATAGGCATGCATCTTTTTCACAGCATGTGCCTGAGACAATGGATTACAGCTCCACAGGGGTCATCTGTCTGACCTGTCCTCTCATTAGCCCGAGCACAGCGGCCACGAGGCCGGCCAGGGTCTCCCGGGAGATAGTTTTCAAGAGGTGATTAGTACTCGCCAAGGAGGTGCCACATCATCTTGGGTGGTTGGGTGTGGGGGTGTGTGTGTGGGACGGCTGGAAGAAAACACTAGAGAGACACTAGAAAAGCTCTTAATCGGGTCAGCGAAGGCCAGTTATGCACTGCGTCATCAAAAATTCCTGGTTTAATGATTATGAAAACGGAAGTGAGTTTGAATTAGACTGAAGCCATGAACATCCTTGAGCTCAGAGTGGGAGGGAGGAAATGATGAGAAAATGAATTGTGTAAGGACAGATTATAGGATCATATAAAGGGAGAAAGGGAATAAAACTAAAATGAATAGTAAAGAGTGTAATATGAGATATAAATATCTAGATAAATAAATCAAAATAAATTGTGAACCAAGGAGCTTCTTTTACAAGCTTCCCTACTTGAATTAGGTTGGGAAAAAATGTAAAAATTAACAAAATATAACTGTGATAAAAGGCAGAAGTTTGAGTGTAATATGACAAAACAAACAGAATTGACATCAATATTAATATTGATATTATTAATAATAATAATAATAAAATGTTACTTCAGAATTATATATATAAAAAATACAGTTATAAAATAATACTTCTAAAGTAACTAATATATTATATATATATATATATATATATATATATATATATATATATATATATATATATATATATATATATATATATATACATATATATATATATATATATACACACACACACATATATATATATATATATATATATATATATATATATATATATATATATATATATATATATATATATATATATATTTATATATATATATTTATATATATATACACACATATACATACATATACATATACACACACACGTTTTTTCATAGCTGTATTGTAACAAAGAGCAACATCGTAAGCAAGGTTTGAACATCTGGATTTTAAGAGCAATAACTGAACTGATACTCAATTGAAACTTAATAATGAGTGTGTTTGTGGGCTCTGCTCAGAGTCTTAGCAGCATACAACAAAACAAAAGCTGTGCAATTAGAATGGGGCAAAATTAAACAGAGCTAATTAAACATTACCTCTCAGGCCAAAAGAGCTTGTGTGTACTGATGTACAGGGTTGCCAGGTCCCAAATAAATCCTCACCAACTCTAGCTTACAAAGTGCTTACAAAAACAGACACAAAAAGAACCTACGCCAACATTCAGGGAAAAATGAGTCACTTTGCTTTTGTTCTTCCGTCTTTACACTGTACACAAGTTCACAAGTTCTGATTTAGTGTTTTAAATCAAGCCGGAATTTGACACGCAACCATGTTAATCCTGCTGTGCTGGTGTGACTGATGGGGGGCTGTCTGAAGAACACTCACAGAAAGAGAGAGAGATGAGGGAGAGTGAACGTACACTCACTGTCCACTTTATTTGGAACATTCATACAGTTATCTAAACAGACAAGAAATGAGGTCAAGAAGCCTTTATTATAGTCACACACACACACACACACACACACACACACACACACATTACAGCACAGTGGAATTCTTTTCTTTGTGCATTCCAGCTGAGGAAGTTGGGGTCAGAGCACCGGGGCAGCTATGATACAGCGCCCCTGGAGCAGGGAGGGTTAAGGGCCTTGCTCAATTTCCCAACAGTCGAGCTTGGCGGTGCTGGGGCTTGAACCCCGATCCTCTGATCAACAACCCAGAGCCTTGACCACTAGAACCACCACTGCCCCTAATTGATAATCATGCAGCAGCAGTGCAATGCATAGAATCAGGCAGATACAGCTCACAAGGTTCAGTTCATGTTCACATAAAAAAAAAAAAATCAGAATGAGGGGAAAGTCTGGGCTCTGTGACTTTAATCGTGGCATGATTGATGTTGTCTAATGAGCTGGTTTGGGTGATTTTCGTACAAAACAGGCTCTAGAGTTTACACAGAATGGTGTGGAAAAAAAAACATTGAGTGAGTGACATTTCCAGGGTGGAAATGCTTTGCTGATCAGATCAGAGGAATATAGACAGATTGATTTGAGCTGCTAGGAGGGATATATGAACTCAAATAATCAGTGTTTACATCCGCTGTGAGCAGAAAAGCATCTCAGCATGAACAAAACATCAAACCTTAAGATGAAGATGTTACAAAAGCAGAAGATAACATCAGTCATCTGTCAGCCACAAACAGGAATCGGAGTACATCATGGACAAAAGATTCACCCAAACTGGATAGTGGAATATGTGGGTGGGTGAGATCAACTGATCTTTAACTAAAGTCACTATCCAAATTAATTAAGAATTGAGGATACTAGTGCCTCATTTAGTTTTTCTACTGGACTGATGTCAGCTTGCATTTAAACCGATGTCCAGCAAATATCTATCCAGAAGATGCTAGCTAGACAACACATCTATTACACAAAGCCTTGCGTTTGTCAAATTTTGTCTAGGATGAAAAGCTGACAGTTTAAACAAAAGGTCACCTTCAACAACAGCCCTAGAGAAATCTTGTTAAGCATGAGAGCTGTCGAAACAATCCTGCATCGAGCCTGTGATGCTGTAATGATTTGCAACAGAAACATCTAGAACATTTATTCAAATGTATTGATAACTGACATATCTGCAAAGCTCTTTTAAATCACTAAACACTAAAAAGTTGGATCAGGACATTGCTAGTGATACGCTCTGAAAATTGACAAGATTCTCTCCACATACCCAATATGTATAAATCCAATTTAGAGCCAAAATTCCAGAAATGTCGGTGTTGACATGTGTTGGCTGGTATCCTATTCCCTTAGAGACAGAGAACAACAAGGGGGACACTAAGCAATAATGCTCTGGTCCACACCACATGTATGCAACATTCATGAAGTGCTCAAAAGCAGTTCTGGGTCTTGTCACAATCTGCCTGTGGACCAAATATCTCTCAAATGAGCAGACTGTGCACTTCAAACATCCCAGGAATAAGTCTGGCCAAATGGCAAAATGGTTTCATATTTAATTTGCAAGATACTCCAGCCTCCACACTGGAAATAATGACTTTCAATGGAATGATTAAAAATACAAAAGAATTTTCGTGAGGAAAGGGTAGAGCAGGAAGATTAAATTAAAGTGCTTGGCCCACTGTGACTTTCACTACAACACAGGCACTGACACCATCACTTTAAGTATGTCTTTTATAACCTCTCTGGGCAAAGAGTTGCTCAGCTATTAAACATCCATTTTAATTTCATTGAAGTAAATACATTGAGGCAGAAACTGTGAGGCACAACATGGTTCATACAGATGCCCTCATTTGAATAAGGTCTCACTGGCCACTTGGTCTAAAGGGACAATTGTTTTTCTTGATGAGAAGTGCTTTAGAATAAAACAAGATGATGTGATTTGTATGAAGGCATAGATGATTACATCTACATCTAGAAGCTATAGACTGATCAAATAAAAAGCTACAGACTGATCCGACAAAGCGCTAGAGACTGATCCGACAACGCTACAGACTGATCCGACAACGCTACAGACTGATCCGACAACGCTACAGACTGATCCGACAACGCTACAGACTGATCCAAAAAAAGCTACAGACTGATCTAGCATGTGTGCTCCTAAAAAAAAAAAAGGATGGTTACATATATTTACAAAAATAAATAAATAAATAAATAAATATAAAAATTTAATTAATAATGACAACAACAACAACAACAACAACAACAATAAATTTTTTTAAATCTAGTGAACCAGTGTTAAGGTCACCTTCTCCTTTCTGGATGAAGCTGCAGTGAACTGCTGTGACGGTAAGCACGTTTTTGGTCTGTGAGCACTGTAACTGCACAGTGCAACACCTGATTTAAGCAGCCTTGACACGACACAGGAAATGACTGATAGATGTTTTGAGCAACTAGACAGATGCACGGCCATGTGACCAGGACAGCCAAGGTCACTCCTGTGGACCACACAGATTCCTCAGGATAGAGAGCATTGAATCACAATATGGCAGTAAAGAGAGTAAATACACACAGGGCAAGCTGAAAAGATTCTGACAACAGCAATGATCTGAAATCTGGGTCAACACATATACCTGGACCGTAATTTAACTTAAATAAAGAGCTCAAATAAAAGCGCTGTCTCTGTACTGTTAGCCTTAACAGCTGACATTTCTGCACCTCTGGGCTATCTCTCGGACACTAAATAAACATCTCTAGCAGGCCACATGAAGCTGTCATTAGGAGATTACAGACTGCAGTCACTGAAACTAAGTTAGTTTGCTGTATAATTCAGTTGGAGGGTCTGGAATTCAGATTGCAATTCCCAACCTGTTAACAAACCCGATTAGCAATCAAGGCCAGCTGCCGATGGAGAGAACACACATTCATTCAGCCTAGAGTGATGAGTGACTATATAGCAAAAGATATGTGGTCACATGACCATATGTTCTTCATCTCAACACAAACTTGGAAGCACACGATTGTCTACAATGTTGTCTGCTGTATCATTACAATTTTCCCCTAAATGGAATTAAGAGGACTTTCACACAGGCAATTTAGTCTGAAACAGAGCATGTGAAAGCTGTCATGTGGACCAGGAAGTGCACAGTGGTACCAAAGGTACCCAAGACTACTTGAAGGAGATGGAGTATGGTTATATTAGAACTGAGCCTTGATTCCTCTGAATGTGAAATTTCCACAACGCACACATGTAAAAAATAAATAAATAAATTGGTGTGTTCTCCATGTGTGTATGTGATGACGCAAGATGAGCGTGAATCCACCTGGGATTGACAGAATCAAGTGAGTATGAAACTAGATAAATGCTGTGTGGGCCACCAGGAGCAATCACACTCTGATTCGAACTGTAGTTTACGTTCCTCAAAAACCTATGACAGTTCAATTCAATTCAATTCAATTTTATTTGTATAGCACTTTTAACAAAGAGCTTTGTCTCAAAGCAGCTTTACAGAACATAGGAAACAATAAACATACAAACAAACAGTCCTAGATGTTTTCCCTAGTGAGCAAGCCTGAGGTGACTGAGGCGACTGTGGCAAGGAAAAACTCCCTTAGATGGTATTAGGAAGAAACCTTGAGAGGAACCAGACTCAAAAGGGAACCCATCCTCATCTGGGTGACCTCATCTCGTATGAACAATGTCCTTTCTGCATTAGTTGTGTGATGCAGATACAGCATGTGTAGAATGTTATGTGTAAAATGTCCACATAGGGTTGGCAGTGCTGCTTTGAATACTCCAGTCCTAGCTGGAGCTGGTCCATCTCTGGATGCCACCGGAGCTGGCACAATCTCTGTGTGACTCGGGGGGTGGGTAGAAAAAGGGAAACAAGTGGAGAGGAATTAGCGTAGCTGCTATTCATAATATTAGCAGGCACTAGATGATGATGTGCATTTAATCAGATGTATTGGAGCACAAAGTTATGGGATGTATTAGGTGTATGCCTGGCTAAAGAGATATGTCTTTAGTCTACGTTTGAACTGGGAGACTGTGTCTGAGCCCTGAACACTGTCAAGAAGACTGTTCCAAAGTTTAGGAACTAAATACGAAAAAGCTCTACCCCCTTTTGTAGACTTTGATATTCTGGGAAATACCAGAAGTCCGGAGTTTCGAGATCTTAAGGAGCGTGATGGATTGTAACGTGTTAGAAGACTGGCTAGATACGTGGGAGCTGAACCATTTAGAGTCTTGTATGTAAGTAGTGCTAGTTTATAATCAGTTCTAAATTTAACAGGTAGCCAGTGCAGGGATGATAATATTGGGGTTATATGATCATACTTTCCTGACCTGGTAAGGACTAAATGTAGCTTGTTTATAGTGTCTCTGTGCATACAGTGGACACACAGTGTGTTAGGTTTAGAGCAGAACTGGAGTGTTCTTCTCAAAACCCTGACCTCAACCGCACTGAACACCTTTAGTATGAACTGGAGCACTGACTGCACCCCAGACCTCCTCACTTGGCATCACTGCCTGAGCTCATTCAAGCTCTTGAGGATGAATGAACACGAATCCCCACAGCCATGCGCCGAAATCTAGTGGAAATCCTTCCCAGAAGAGTGGAGCTTATTATAGCAGCATAGGAGAAATCAACAAACACTTACAGGAGTGATGGTCCGGTCTCACACTATCACAGTGTAAATTTCGATGACTATAAAGATGCGTATCACAATATACAAATGATCTATAGAAATATTTATATTACATTTATAACACACAAGCATGGGACTTTTACAACACTTCTGTATAACAATAGAACAATAAAATTTCTACTGATCTGCCATACAAAAAAAATAAATAAAAAAAATAAAATAAAAAAATAAAAAACACAGCTTAATGCTCTTAATAGCCCATTAAATATTCAAGAAACATACTTTCATCTTAATATTTTCCTAGGGATGTGGTAGCTAAACAGATGTGAGAGATGTGACCAGTTGTTTTCTTAGCCATGATGACAGAACTATACACTGTTTCAAGCTAGATGGATCTCTAGAACTTGGCTAAATTTCTATTTCTGTAGACTTCTACAATGTTCTGGCTATTCCTTATTACTACTCCTTCCCCGTTGTTGCCATGCGCTGGATCCTTGTGCAAGTTAAATAAAAAAATACAGAGTGTGTGCAGCCTGTGAGCTCAGAGTATTATATGACTGAGGCCAAGTGTAGAGTTATGGCGTGACTGTAGCACGGTTGTATATCACGTACCGTGACTCAGTATATTACGATTCACGGCTCATAAAGTAGTTGCTAATATTACCGGTCAATTCACATGCAAGTGCCTTTCGAAAGTATTTACCCTCCTTGCACTTGTCCACATTATGTAGTGTTATAACCTGAAACTGAGACTGGATTTAAATAGGATTAAATGACAAAGTTTCCATAATATTAAAGCTGGTGAGGATAAATCAACATAGTTTGCAATAAACATTAATATTTGTGATTGCATAAGTATTCCCCTCGATGATTAGCTCGATTGCAACCAGTTGCCATCAGAAGTGACAATTTGTTAATGGAGTGTGACAGTGTGCAATTAAAGTGTCACATTATTAGATAATCAATATAAATACACCTGTTCCTGAAAGAGCCCCGAATCCATCAAAACAAAGTTCTCTACAAAGAAATGCGTGTGCACATTGTAAAGACATACACCATGAAACCTAGAGCAAATTCAGCTATTCTGACACATTTTAGCGAACACCTACGTAAACGGAAATCACATTAGCCTTGCACGTCCATAAAGATTTCTACAGCTGTCACTGATCTTCAACAATGAAGAACACGGCTTAGAGATTTGGCCTAATAATGTTTGTCACAGATCTCAGCCTCGCTCCATGATGTCATGCTCACGGTAGAGAGAAGTGACAATCTCCCTTCTCCCAAGTTAACGCAAGGTTACAATCATCTCCGGCACAAAGCGCACTTTCCGCTTTTAATCCCCACCCCTGGGCGAATGTTCGGTCACGTGTGCTCTAACACGCTCCCTCCAGGTTGGAGTATTTGCACCTGCGTTTCACTGCAATCAGCAAACATCTGTATCCGCTCTGAGCCCGAGTGCCGTCTGCAGCGAGCTGAGCGGCTTGTAGAGCACCTGCCATTAACTCTATAAAACACAGAGCAAACACACTGCGCAACCAAACCTGCATCACCATCACGTGGGTCCTTTCAGCTTTTAACAATCACACGAGCCTCAAGCACACCGCATTCATTTATTCAGCGGCATCTGGGGCAATAAATTGCGAATTCATGAAAGACGCAGAGAAATCCAAACATCAATTTGTCATTTGATTATTTCCAAATGAAAAGTGAAATACAGTTTAATTACTAAACCATCTTATTACTTCATCATAATAAGCAACTGAAGATGTATTACAGTGATTTAAGGGATTACTTAAAAAGCACTTAAAAAGTTCTCAGTGAGAGGGTAAATTTAACAGCTCGATTCCCAAAATACGGAGCTATCACACTGTTAACAGCAACAAGCTAACCATCTGAGATAAGATGCAAACAATGCTGTTGTTAGGAAACTAATCTAGCGGAAATGAAAACGAAAACAAGAAGATTAAACAAGTTTTATCCAGGAAAAAAAAAAACCAGACATGCGAGGTACGTCTTTGTCCCACTAGGCCTTGTTCCCTTTGTATATGTGGATTAAGCTGTAACATTTCTGTGAAAAACACTGAATGAATTCAGCCAAATAACTAAAGCTAAATGACTGACCTAATTGCATTTTTAACACCACCACTAATTATGCAATACAGCCCTGAAAAAAAATGTAACAAGCTGTTAATATTTTACCGTTAGTGCTGTTGTTTGCGTAATTAAAAAGACAAACTGAGATACAAATTCTAAACTGCTATCTGTTAATACTACAGCAATTAGTGACGAGCAGATGTAGGGCGAACCAGTATAGCTGATTTTTGAAGTTTTTCAATAATCTTGAGCCTTTTTTTTGTTGAAGTATAAAAAAACAAATTCTGCTGTTTGACTGGAAACTTTCTATACAGTAAGCGTGACACACAATCAGTTTTACGAAGGGTGCCAATAATTCTGCACCGCGCTGTATAACAGAGCACACACTTTTAGGACCGGCGTGTGCGTGATCCTGACACTGCAATGATATACTTGAGAGGTTGACAGTAAACATGTGAGCAGAATAAAGTGTTAAACTCCCAAAGCTGTGTACGATTCTGACCACAAACATGTTTAAGCCTTTATTATAATTAGCACATTAAACTTTCCAAAATTCATGTTGATGTACAGATGCCATTAATATGAGCAAGCATACGTATATACACTTATTTTTAGAAATATAGCTAGCTGTTCTTTTCACAGATTCTGGGCACAAGAGTTCATTATATAAACTAGGTGACAAATCTGTAGCAGATGGGGGCGTGGCTTATCAGGCATGACGTCTATCAGGTTCGTGAGACTAAATCTATCAGACTGTGAGACCAAAGCCTGCCAAACGCCTTACATCCAAACTGCAGAGAGATCGTCGGAAATAAGGTACACGTGCAACAAAGCAGTCTTTATTACCTCTTCTTTTCATCCACGTAAACCCCTCCCTCATGCTAAGCCACGCCCCTTCCCAGCTCCAAAGTTGTTCAGGAAGTTCCAGAGAATACATTCATATACATTTGAACTGAAAATGATCGCCTTTTGTATATATTCAGTATAGCAAAAAGCTTCGTATTGTCTTCCTTGCAGCAGGTTTTACACCGATAATCAGCCGTATTGTATTATATTTACCCATCATCATCGTTTAATAAAGCAGATACGCTACAGCAGGTGGAATCCAGGCTACATCCACATCCAAGTACAAACAAATCAACCTAGACAAAATAGTCTCTTGAATAAAATATGACATGTTGCTCAGCCTTTAAATGTTTCACACAAACCTTTAAGGCAGAATTTAAATGATTTTTTTTGCTAAATGTCTTGATTTCTGTCAAGAAGTGAAATACTTTCTTATTGTCTGGTTCAGATCTCAAAAAAGAGAAAAGAATGGAATATAAATTCCACAGCAGAAGTGACGGAGTTTAAACAGATATCTGCAGAGGTCATGAATGAAGTCTGACTGGGTCAGAAAAACAAATTCATTAGACTCTGCTGTGAAAGTTATCATGTCTGCGAGGCAACCGTTATGTGTCTGAAATACAGCCAATCGATCAGCACCTGCTTGACAGTAGATCCAGGGAGACAATGTGATTACTGCATAATCTTCCCCACAGCTGCACTGCAATGGTACCTCCTACACACATGCCGCCATAGAACGACCGGACTTCTGAGATGGAGAATGAAAACGACGCTTGCGTCAGCACTGAAATCTGGAAGATCCTCCCCTAAAGGAGGCGGAGTTTCTCCAAGCGCCCCATGTCAGGCTAGAGCTAGGATTTCCGGTCTCGAGTCAGGGTGATGGGGACATTATCTCTGCGGCAATGCGAGACTTTTTCCAGAGCCTGGATCGCAGAGTGGCTGGGGAACGCAAGGATCAAAGGGATACGATAGCCAGCAGTGCAAAACGATTTATTAACACAGAGAATCCCGCGCACAAAAAAAAAAAAAAAGACATGAAAGGAAAGAAGAGTCAAATTCAGCAAAGCCAACAAAGTGAAAAGGATTACTGAAGGGAATGAAAACTCTTTTCATGTGTATGAGAGGGGAAAAAAAGGAAAGAAATAAAATCACTATACCTCTGAGTAACAAACTAAGTGGAGGGCCACCCGTGCTCTAAACACACAGCTCTTCCTGAGATCTGCTTAAACGCAAATAGGCCCTTGCTTAATTTCAGCGCATCGCTGTGCTCTTCTTTAAGAAACAAAAAGACCTGCTACATCTGCAGCCTGACAGTAAGAGTATCGATTTTCTGCCACCTGCAGCCTCACTAGCTGCCTGTGCTGTGGGTGAATGGTTTTGAGCATTACTTCATGCCTTAAGGAGCTCCCAATAAACATTTACTCGCACTAATCAGGCTGCGACTCGAAGACTTGATTCGATCTGCCTCTTACTCGACACGATGTTTTTTCTGAGGGAAAGATAATTGACATTTGTGCTAGACTGAAAAGACAAGAGGGTGTAATAGTAGAGAAAGTATGAGATAATGCTTGATGAGATGGGCTGATGGGAAGTGTTAGACTGAGTCTTTGCCCAATAATGACAAATCAGCCCTAAGCAACAGGCACACACACACACACACACACACACACACACGTGCTTGAGCTTGAGATCTTCTTAACTTTTAAACCCTCTTCAAACAGCTGGAAAGAACTAAAACCTTACGCAATAACTGTTTTTTATCTGTATCTATGGGATCATTTAGACACTAGGGATCTAGGGTAACTAGTAACTATTATACTACTACTACTACTACTACTACTACTACTACTACAATTCATTTACACTAGCTGACCTGTAATAAAACTTCAGGATTCTTCAATATAAAGGCTACACTCTGGATGCTGAGAATCAAAATTAGTGCCATAAACACTGATTTATCTTATGACTTATGTGGAAGTGGTGGCTTAGTGGTTAAGGTGTTGGGCTACCGGTCAGATGGTCAATAGTCCATCTGATCAGGTGGTCAATAGTCTGTCTGATCAGAAGGTTTTGGGTTTGAATCCCAGGTCCAGCAAGCTGCCCCCTACTGGAACCCTGAACAAGAACCTTATCCCTCAATTGTACAAATGAGATAAATGTAAGTAGCTCTGGATAAAGGCGCCTGCCAAATGCTGTAAATGTACTGTACATTTAATAAATATTAATAAATCTATGTATCCTATTACACTATCTAAGGATGTGTAAAATGCACTCTGGTGGACGAGCTGGAGGCAGAGCGGTTAAAAGTGTCGATTCTGGACGCGAGAGCCATGCTCAGAGACAGGCGTTCCCTACAGCTGCATGTGGCAAGATTTTCCGCCATGTTTGCTCTATCTGAAAAGCCGTCATGCACCTCTGAGCTTAGAGGGATTTGATAGCGACGTGCAAGCCACAGCATTGAATATGCTCTCTCACGACGCTGGCCATGATGGAATTCCTTATGCCATAGTGCAAGGATTTTATTTCAATTCATTCAGCATTTAAAGACAATAACAAAAAGTGTGGGAGGAATTCCTTCGAGGGCAGTCAAGCTCTACATTTTCGTTCTACATTCAAAGCAGAAAAAAAAACAAAAAAACAACATCTTCCACAACGTGGAGCCGAGTGGAAATTTGGAATCTAGACTGAAATATTTTTACATTAACGATTAGCCTGCTTTTCTTTAGCGGCTACCATCATCCCCACTGTGAGCGTGTTCCCTGAACCTAATAACCTCAACAAAGCGTCATCCTTCTGGTTATGAAGGTAAAAGAGTAACAGAAAGAGGAAGGAGGACGGATTAGAAGGAGAAGGAGGTAGAGTGTGGGTGTTGAGGAATATTTTCGGCACCCCTACAGGCATTCTGACACCTCCTATTAGCTTCAAATCCTGAAAGAATATTAAGAGGCAGAAATATAAGTAATGTGTACACTGTACTCCCACATGGGTCCGCTTAACCTTACGCTGAGGCGGGCCTTGGAGATGAAGGGATTACTTCAGGCTTATTAAAAACCCTGTTCTCAATCAGCTGCCTATCAGAGAGTCCACCCAGAAGTCTTAGTCATACCGGTCTGTAATACGAGTCAATAATATCATCTGCTTTTAATGCTTATGATAAATAACAATAACAGTATTTCCAGGCAGCAGTGAAGCGCTCTGTGGAGGAGTCCGTTTTCACAGTAGTGAGGAGGAGGAGAAGAAACCGATAGAAGATCTGGGCCACTTTTTTTCTTTTTCCTCCACAACGGGCTTACTAGACACAAGCCCAGCTGTGCATGTGTATAAACACAAGTGCCAAGGAATGCCCAATTAGAGAGAATTTAGCCATTAGTTCCCATTGAAAGCTCTCAAAAAATGAGCCTTAGCAGCTGCCGAGAGCTACTTTACTAAAACCCGAGCACGACATCATTCCTCCGGACAGAAGCGGCTTCTTTGATCTGTGTAAGACCGAAGCAGGAGCGAGATTAGCTCATCCTGGCTTTATTTTTTTCTTCACATCTCACCAGTGTCACTGCAGACTCTATGTTACTGCACATACTGGAATCTACTGGTACAGCTGGCACTGAAATGTGGAGTCGTTTATCTACACTAGGAACTGATTACGTGCCACTAACACAAGCAAGTTACTGCACTTGTGGAGGAATTAATGCTATTATGAATAAAAAAGGGGTTCTGAAAAGGGTTCTTCAGATGGTTAATGGTTCAAGGTTCCTGACAAGGTTCTACTTGAAATATGTGCTAGAGCAAACAGAAAAAACTTCATTCAGGTAAGCAGTTCATGCCATTCTGCTATCACTAAAATTCAATCAAACTGAAGAAACTCAGCAATATTTAGAGGAATTTGCAACTTATTTGGGCCAAGACGCATCATGTGGCATCACATGATCATTCCAGCCACAGCAATGGTAGAAAATAATTACATACTGTATGGGAATCCTGTGCTCAAGTAGTTAAAAAAATAGTAAAATAATAATAATTAAAATAAAATAATAAGTTTTATTAAATGTATTAAATTATATAATATATAATTATATACAATTTTTTTTTTTTTTTTTTTTTTTTTTTTTTTTAAAGAGCCGCTGCAACAACAACATAAAAACTCCACAAAATCCTGAGGGACTGACTGAATAGCTATTTACACATTAAAAATAATGCACATAAACTTAATGAACTCATTTTGTAATCAAATACCGTCTGTCAAAATGTCTGCAGTGCTCCTGTGCCAAAGCCGGAATAAAATATTTAAAAGCACTTTTCACTTTTGGAAAGAAGCAGACTTTAAAATGCTAAAACTCTCTGATCAGGAAAGCCAGTAGTTTTCAGAAGGAAATCAAGTTGAAAAGGTTAACTTCACAATGTGGTATTGAAGTGAAATCCTTGAGGGACAAAGTAAGGAATAAGACAAGCAGGGGTGCGGCGTTACAAGAAAATAAACAACCATGTGCTGTGATGCTGAGAGATTTAAGTGAAGCGCTTTATTCCTCCTGTACCACAGCTGTGTTACACACATTACTTTATTTAGAATGAGAAGTCATACATTTTATTCATTTCGAGTCTATTTAATGTTGTGGAACATCCAGGATTTAGATCCTGTTAAATATTACATTATAGCAGCTACAATCATTCATTCATTCATTGTCTACCGCTTACCCGATCTATTCTCGGGTCACGGGGAGCCTGTGTCTCAGGCGTCATTGGGCATCAAGGCAGGATACACCCTGGACGGAGTGCCAACCCATCACAGGGCACACACACACTCTCATTCACTCACGCAATCACACACTATGGACAATTTTTTTTTAGAGATGCCAATCAACCTACAATGCATGTCTTTGGACCAGGGCAGCAAAACGGAGTACCTGGAGGAAATCCCCAAGGCACGGGGAGAACATGCAAACTCCACACACACATGGCAGAGGCAGGAATCGAACCCCCAACCCTGGAGGTGTGAGGCAAACGTGCTAACCACCAAGCCACCGTGCCCCCCAGCAGCTACAATTATTATTACTACTCTTCCTCCTCTCTCTCTCTCTATTCTCTCCCTCACTCTCCTTGCATTACTCTCACTCCCCTCTCTCTCTCTCTCTCTCCTCACACTTCTCTTCCTCACACTCCTCTCTCTTCCTCACTCTCTCCTTCTCCTTGCAATCCTCTTTCTCACACTCCTCTTCCTCTCTCTCCTTGCACTCCTCTCTCATCTCTCTTTTTTTTTTGCACCTCTCTCTCTCTCGGTTAATAAGTTTATTAAAAAAAAAATAAAATTAAAAAATTAAAAAAAAACACAACACACTTCTCAGCTTGACATCTTGTCCTGTCACCAAAAAACAGGGAAGTGCAGAGTTTTGCATGAAGACTCTCCTGTGGGGGACAACCTGCTGACACTGGAGACTCCTTCAATAAACATTAAACCAGCATCTCTTTACAGAAAGCTTCCCCACATCCCATTAGACATTTTATTTGTTATTCAAAACCAATAGGTTTATTATTAGATTTAAATTAGGCAGAATGTCTGCTGTACAAGTCCGTGTGAGTGAGTTGTTAGAGGAATGATAACGTATTTTAACAAGCACATTAATCTAAATCTGTGTGTTTGGCGTTGTTGCTTGGCTCTGCTGGCAGGGTTTACTGCTGTAAAATGAATGGACGCACAGCGTTTATAAAGAATAATCACTACGTACTTTTGGTCAAAAAGCAGCATTTTGTGCATGAGGAGCAATTTAAAACATTCGGCTGAATCCGAAAGCTTTGAATAATCTACACAGATAAGAAAAGCTCAAGATGCGTTATTCATTCAAATGATTTATTAAGAGAAACTCAGCAAAACATAAATCTAATAAACGGCTCTTTTGTGGGACAGAAATCATAAAAGGGTTTTCAACCTCTTTCTATCTCTGTCTGCTCAATAAATGCTTATGGAAAACACATTTCTGTAAAATGTTTTGGAAGATTTTGTGTTTAAAAGTGTAAACTGAGCTGTGTACAACTGATAGTATATACCAGGGGTCTGCAACCTTCAACATCAAAAGAACCCCTTTTTTGCCCTTCCCACCGAATAAAATCCACACTGAGCCACAAAACCTATTTTACCCCTAACATGAAGATAACAATGCATTTAAAGTTTAATATCCATTTAGTTTGTTGCATTTATGAAATGATAGAACTGCAAAAAAGAAACCTTTTTGCTCTGCTCAGCTTTCCACAGCAGATCCGAAATTGCTCTCTCTCATTCATCTTTTCAGCAAATGCTGTGTGTTTGTTCTGGAAATGTCTTTCTACATTCGATTTTTTTGTTGTTTGCTAATTTCTCACCACATATTAAGCCTACAGGTAAGCCTGCATTGTCAGCAGTGATGGCAAATAAAACGGTCCATTAAGTATTGGGAAGTCCAAGACTTTTCTTTTTTCTTTTCTTTTTGGTGTTGGTGGTGGTGGGGGGTTATCCATAGGTGGTTCAAGTGGTTAAGGCTCTGTGTTGATTGGAGGATCAGGATTCAAGCCCCAGCACCACCAAGCTCCACTGTTGGGCAGTTCAGCAAGGCCCTTAACCCTCTCTGCTCCATCATAGCTGCCCCCCAACATCCTCGGCTGGGATACACAAATTAAAGAGTTCCACCGTGCTGTAATGTATGTGTGACAATAATAATAATAATAATAATAAAGACTTCTTGCCCTCAGTTCTTCTTGTTAGCTTACCTGGAGTCGAAAAATCTAAATTATTCACCTGGCATGCGGCAACCGGCAACGCATGTAGCATTTGACGCATATTTTGAGTGACGAAATATTAAAACACTTTATTTTAAATGTAACAAGACCACCTCAGTCTGGAAAATAAGAAGTCTTCCACTGGAAAAAAATAAAATAGCCAATTTATTTATTCCCAATTTTTTTTCAAAGCTGCATGGAGCCACCCCAGAGGGATGAAAGTTGCCAACCCCTGGTATATACAAACCGTAAAACCTTCAGGAAAATCCAAGTCCCCCATTTCCAACATCCAGAATCCACCAACCTTTTCACTTTCTTGCTACATTTGTGCAAAACCGAGCACAAAAGTCACTTTGGAAAAAGAGGTCTCATCCTCCATCCCTTTACTCTTAAGAATAAAAGTTCTGCATTTGTGGAATCCATTATAAGCAAGTTGCTGGGAAACAGATTTTCTTTATCTTTTTTTTTTTTTCCAGGGAAATATGGTGATATTAATGTTTGCTGTAATTGCACGTCTGCTCCAGCTGCAGTAGACAGGGGTTAGATTTATTTTTCTTTTTAAAAAAAAAAAAAAAAAAGCATTTCTTCAAATCCAAGAAGCTTCAAGGTAAAATCCACCATAACTTTGTCAGCTGTTTATTTATCAGCACTGAAATGATTTGAATTAATTATAATGGAATTCTGTGCTGAATTTTTTTGAGCTGTAATGTCCTTTGTAGATTTCTTGTTTTTTTTCCATTACCCACAATGCCGTTTGATATAATGTTCATTCCAACCGATTAGAAGCCACATCTCATAGTATCTCCAAATCCAAGATAAACTGACTGAACATTTGGAATCAGATGTCTCCTGCTCGACTGGAATGAAGACCTGCTTCTGATCTAAACGTAGCGATGCGGCAGGGCTTTAGTCCTTTAGTCTGCCTAGCACTCGCTCACCTCTCCACCATGCTCGGCGACATCGTAGAGCTGCAGTGCATTCTGGATCTTTGAGTCCAGTGTTTGTTGTGTGTACTTACTCCTACCTTTTCACTGATAAGACATTAGACTGCTGGTGCGGAAAGGAAATGCAAGTTTACGTCAAAATGAAACAAATCAACAAATCTGACCTGACATTCTCTAGGTAGGTATTTCAGCCTGTTTTACACAAGCGGCAAAAAAATAATTCTTTTGAATTTGAAGCAATAATATAAGTCAATATTTTGAATATATTAATGGCAGATGTGATATGAATAAGGTTCCTACTGCTTGCTCTAGTTAAACAACACGTTCTTCACTTCCTAGGAAACATTTATGGTTTGTAACTTCAGATTTTTTCCATTTTGATTTTTATTCCCATTTTATTCCACATTTTCCATTTTATTTTTTGGTTCTGTAAGAAATAAGGATTACAGTAAAGAAAGTCAAGAAATACGATCTTACTGTGTGGCACCAAGGGGTTACTGTCTAGTCCAGAAAAGTTCAGTTATCATCAGGAGCAACAGCATGATTTAATTCCAGCACTCTCCATTTCCATTTAAGCTAGAGATGCCTCGAGATAAATTAGAAAGTCTGCGTGAAGTGACACGAAGAGACGAAGAGACGTAACCACACTTCCTCCATAACCCCTGAAGATATTTGACCTGCATTCGGCTTCCCCCGCCAGCCTACAACCCGGTGCTGGATGCTGCATACTAATACGCCCACCCCACTGACCTGCAAAGCCTCATGGACAATCAAAATGCAGGGCAGCCATCAGCTATTGATGTGAGGTGAGGACTGGAAACCGATTAATTGGGTGAAATCCGTTTGAAATCTCACCGCTGCTGGGACGGAGGCTAATGGCTTGGCTTTTGAAGCCAGCCAACACTTTGATTGACGGGCCACGGAACTGGTTCTCTTTTGAATACAGCTGTTTTTGATGAAGGCGTCAGATGAGTGATGCCACACAGGCTTCCGTCCTTCTTCCTAGTGCTCAGAGCAAATGCGGGGCAAAGCGGAGTGAAGTGTTGCTCATCTTGTGAGGAGGGAAAATATATGGCTTTACTAACCGGTTTATTTCCATTTGGCCCCTTTTACAAGCTTCCTTTCTTGATGGAGCATTTATCAGCGTGCAAGCCAGGGGAGGCATCAGTCAGTGTTTCCGTCCTGATGAATAATTAGAGGCAGAGCTTTCAGGTCCTGCTTAGTCCCTCGTCAGCTGTCAGGCGTAAGTCACTCGAGCTTAGCAGTAAACAAATCAGTATAAACACCCCCACACGCACACACCTATATATACACACACACAAACACACCAATCCATCAAACAGGAAATAAGTCATATATGGCATGGTGTAAATGTGACGTACACATGTAAACACGCGTAACTAATATGAACATAGTATAGGCTTAATCAGGGATCTAATCAGATATAATGGAACCCTATAGCTTCTGGTGATTGAGTATGCATGTATGCGTGTACACGCGCACACACAAAGTAGAAATGCTGAGAAAACGGTCACACTTCAGTAATCCGGACGCAGAAATGTGCCTGACATCAGCATATCTCTGAGGACTCGAGAGCGACGCATGATTCAGAAGGAGGGGAGCAGGAGAGAGCGAGAGAGAGAGAGTGAGAGAGAGAGAGAGAGAGAGAGCACAGTGCAGTGCAATGCAGAGTAGTTCAGTGAGAACTAGCAGAGGTCAGCTGACTTTGCAGATGGGCCCCGCTAGCTTCGTTCATTAGCAGTGGCGTGAAGGTAGCCGCTTTGTGAGTCCATGCCATGTAATGATGGGAAACCAGGCGCAGCATCCGTAGGTGCAGCTAAAAAAACATCCAAGCTTTAACGCGTCATCCTGAGGCACTGATAATTTGGTCAATTACTTCTCAGAAGCCAGCAGTCACTAATGCAGACACTCAGTGCTTTGGTGACGCTTACAAAAGTCTCCGGGTTTTTGGATAAGATAATGAGGTGCCAGCAGGTGCCATTATTATTGCAAACACAGGAGCCCTCTCGCTGAATCTCGTCGGACAATTACTATTCTGACTTGGCCGTGTACGCAATGAGTCACCCCCTAGGAGTGATGAGTGGTGCGCTGCAAAAACCCTCTGGTTAGATTGTGAAAATGGAAAGCAGGTGTTCTACGTCAAGGGAGTCGAAACAGCAGCATACACACTCAAAACAGAGGGTCACGCTCAAAGGCATCTTTGCTTCTAAGTATTTCTCTAAATCTAATGTTAATTAATATGCAACATTAACACAAATAATAATTACCTGAGATTATCATCTCCTAGACAGATCATTCCATTCATTTTATTTGTAAAGCTAATGATTTAATGATACTTTAAAGAATATAAAATCATAATATATTATTATATATTATAATATATTGTTAGTGGCAGTGGTGGTTCAAGTGGTTAAGGCTCTGGGTTGTTGATCAGAGGATCAGGGTTCAAGCCCCAGCACCACCAAGCTCCACTGTTAACCCTCTGTGCTCCAGGGTGCAGTATCATAGCTGACCCTGCGCTCTGACCTCAAGTTCCTCAGCTGGGATACACAAAGTAAAGAATTCAGTAATGCATGTGTGGTGATGGCAAAGACTTCTTGCCCTCAGTTCTTCTTCTTCTAAATCATGGTTCTCAATAATGTTGATGTTTTGGTTATTCTAGCAACCGAACAGGAAATCTGAGCGTAGCTAGCTACACAGATCCATACGAAGAACCTCTTATTATACGTCCATACAAACAGCGACTCGAAGCTCATTTATTTTCAGTGAGTGCTGGTGATATGAGTGACCGAACCATTGGTGAATAGATGTGGGTGTGCTTCAGAGATGCGACAAAGTTAAGAAAAGTTGAGCTTTACACAAAATATGAAGCAAGTCATCAAGACAGTGAAGACAGCAGAGCTCACGTGATCCAGCACATGCACCAGCACACGCTGCTTCTCCTTCATCTCTTATAGGATGCATATGTTGAGTTCTGTCACTCATATCGCCAGCAATCTTTGAA
The DNA here is from genome assembly GCA_033459395.1 of Hemibagrus guttatus. NCBI lineage: Eukaryota > Metazoa > Chordata > Actinopteri > Siluriformes > Bagridae > Hemibagrus > Hemibagrus guttatus. The sequence continues at coordinate 10,650,716 of JAUCMX010000018.1, forward strand.
AATGAATGATCTCCGAGTCCTCTTACCATCTAAGGGAGTTTTTCCTTGCCACAGTCGCCTCAGGCTTGCTCATTAGGGATAAATACAAATAAATTTAAATATGAGCCTAATATTAATCCTGAACCTTTTGTACTATACTTCTTATGTTCTGTAAAGCTGCTTTGAGACAACGTGCATTGTTAAAAGTGCTATACAAATAAAATTGAATTGAATTAAATATACACTGCTGAATTTTATACACAAATGCCAAATCTCCCTATGGAATGTTTCATGTTAGTGGCGAGAAAACTGATTTGGAACGTTAGATAGATAAACGGCATTACTACAGCAACCAGTAGCAGGAACACAGACCTGGTGACATTATAGTACAGTGATAACGTTACTGTATGTGTGAACGTAGCTTTAGAAGCTAGGAAGAAAAACATAGCTTTGGAAGAACGCAGCTTTGGGCAATACAGCTAATCCAATAAAACAGGCTTACTGGTACACTAAATTCTTGTGAACGGGTGTCATATATCGTGAAAACATATAATATCCTCTACCCCTGCTGCTAACATTCCCAAATTCCATTAAAATTTGTGCTTCTCATTTGAATCAATGTGGTGCTGAGAAACCCGGCGATATGTCCTGTTCTCCTCTGTGTTTCCCATAAAGCAGCTGGAGAGAAAAGAAACCTGCAGCTCCTCATCCTCAACCCACGGCTACATGGATGTCGGCGATGTTGGTTAATCAGCACAGAGGAGTACGGGCTTGGTGAGCTGACGGAGCCTCATCAGGCAGTTAAGCTGTCAGTGTGGCTGCTGACAGCAGGCTCTTGGCGTAGCAGTGCCAGTTCAGAGCCGGGAACGGTCGCCTCGTCGAAATAAGCACCCGGCGTGAAAAAAAAAGGCTCGATTCAGCCAGGTGGCCGTGCCTGCGTTTGAAAAACTGACCCCAAGCGTGACACTGTGATTCGGACCCATCCATCACGGCACGCTCGTGCTGCATCATTATGTTGTTTACTGTCTGATGATTGCCTGCACCTTGCTAAGGGGGCAAAAGCAGATTAGATAAATTGCACTCCCATATGGCTGCACAGATCCAGTATCATCTACCGTATCCGACGCTGTTAAATCACCGTGCATAATTCAATAGCTACGGGGGTGAGTTTGTATCAATGCTGTGCGACTTTTTGGACAACTGCATACTAGGCGTGCATTGAGATGCCTCTAGGGCTATTTCAGAATTTCTCTCGCACACAAATGCACACAAAACTGAAAGCAGGGCAAACAAGAATAAAACTGCAAATACTCTGAATTATTCATTAGCTCGGTTCTCGGGGGGTTTAAATTGACCTTGTGTTAAAACGGTGCCCTTCAACTCTCCACATAACTGTACAGCTAGTAGGTATCAGGCTGAAAGTGAGCACTACAAATTAAATACATACACACACTGCTCTACAGCTTCTCCTGTACCAGACAGCCACAACCAGCAGGTCCAAGTTCATCCATTCATGTTCACACTGCTGCTGACTTTCATAAGTAATGTTCATGCTTTGTATTATAGAGAGTCCTCTGACCTCACAATGGAATTAGGGAAAAAACACATTACGATGTGAGGAAAAACTTTAAGTACAGGGTCAGAGATCGACAAATGATGAATTCATCAGCTAAGCCAGATTAAAGCCCATGAAAGCTCTAGTGTTCTCCATAGTCCAGAAATCCCCAAAAAATGGAAGCTAAACTTGTGTAAAAACGAATGAACAGCAAATAAACTGCTTTCCTACAGACTAACCTACCAAACTGTATATACTTACCTGTAGAAATTCCTGAGGTAGAGGCATATGCCCATCTATAGTCATTATCCAGCCCTAGAACAGTTCTGATGAGACACCTAACCTTAACAACACACACCGTGAAAGGTTTTATCCTCAGCTAAAAAGCTGTAAATCTGACTTAAGACAATATCTAGTAAAAGCACTAGGCAAATGAACTGAATTCAAATCTTCTTTTTTCATGGATGTGTTTAACTGTAAAGTGACGCATTTGTGCTCACGGTGTTCACAAGCTCGATGGTGTGTGTACTGAGGCAGGTGGCCGGAAGCATCATGGTGCGTCATAGCTACATGAATTGTCAAAAAATTGCAAGGTCACATGACACCACATGACACGTCATGAGCCAAATGATTCTAAAATTGCGTTTGCCTCAGAATATCATGGATTTTGCGTGATTTGGGGTCCATTTCTGCGACCTTAATATCCTGAGGGACTGATTCAACAACCTGACATTCACTGTGTAAGGAAATTACTCCTAGCTTAGGCACGCTCAGGTTTCAGACATCTTTAGGCAGACTGCTTTAATGATCTCAGATGATAGCCTCGAAAAGAATCTAAAAAGTAAATGAAGCCATTGCCATGCCATCTTGATGCAATGCATTTGCTGTCTTTTTTTTTTTCGTTTTTTTGCTAAAAAAAAAACCCCCAATTTTCCCATGTCATCCTATGAGTTTTCCCAGGCTGCCACACACATAAGCTTGAAAAGCCTATTCCTCTATCTAATCCTGTTGCATTATTCCTTCAGGCGCCAGCATTTAATTCTGACCTATGGGTCAAAGGGATGTTTGCTCTCAAACAGAAATCATTTGATTTTTTTTCTCAAAAAAAAAAATAACACAGAGCAACGGCTGGAACATCAGTCACCCAAAGACGTCCATCCCTACACAGTTTGCCCTCACGGTTCGGCCTTTTTTTCCCACCTAAAACGGGACAGCATGGTGTAGAAGAAGAAAGGTGAAGATGCAGAAAGACTTCATAGTGATGCTGAAGTTCCCTGCTGTGTAGTTAATATTGAGCTGCATTCGTTACCTACTCTGACTGTAGCTCTGGGTTTTGAGTCCACTACAATGAACACCGTCCTGCCTTTTCCTTCGTGCCATTGCAGTCCTCTTGCTCGTGTCACGCCGAGTTAATTCAACACATCAGCGAGCCTCATGCAAGTGTTCTCACTTAATTACAGGCCATGTTCAAGTGTGACGCTTGATATTGGGTTAGTCTTCAGCGTGGAGGATGCAACATGCCTGCTGGGGTATTAAACACAGGGAAATGAAAACTTTGGGCTCATTTAAAATGTTGTGGCCTGAGGAATCTTTTATTGCTGTACAGTATACAAAGCATACAAACCTCATGCATGATGAGACACCAGAGGAATCTTGATTGACACGTTCGTGAATGTTGCAGATAGTAGAAACCGTGTGCTGGATGGATGTTTGTGCATAATAACTGTTAGCTCATTGTCTAAAACAGCCACACATTACCAGCATATCTGTTATTGCGGAGAGCGAGGGGAAATTGGGTCTCCAGCGTGTTTGAAAATCGCTCCGAAGAAGCCGAGGCGCTTTGTAAAGACGTGTAGATAAGGAACAGCAATATATATTGTAGCATCTTCTGAATGTCTGGGAGGGAAGTCGTGTAGGAGAGAAGGAACTGATAAGGGCAGGCTTAAGCTTTTTTTTGTGAAATTGCACATTACGCAAGCTGAAAGATATGCAGGTGAGTTAGTGCTGGGTCTGAGCTTGAGGATAAAAACCTCACTGCAGCCTCAGCAATAACAATCTGAATTAAATACTGTCCATGTGCTGCTGCTTTATTTCTGCTTTCTCATTTAATATGCTGCATAAACGGACAGAAATGCTTATTTAATAATAATAACGCTACATATAACGGATGTCCCTGGACTAACAGGAATTTTGTTCTGTAAAGTTTTTATTCATAGATGCTGGACATGGACAAGTAAGTTTAACAACCTGAGAATAAAATAAACTCCTTATTGTCTTTTGTCAAAATAGTCCCGAAAAGGATCACAGAAATGAATGGGAAATCAAACGAATTCTGGGAGGATCTTTCAATTTATCTAAAATTACAGCAGATTTGGGCCACAACACCCATTCAGTCAAATCTGTCTTCCAATCATGTGCTCAGCTATCATAGTAAGTCACCTTCACTGATAGGAGATTAAATCCAAGTCGATTTCTGGATGAAAAAGAAAAAAAAAAAAAAAAAAAAAAAAAGAACAAAAAGCTCTACAAATGGCATCAGAAATTTTAGAAGGCTGCAGAAAAAAATCAAGCATTTTGGAGCTGAAGACTGTAGCACTGATCGCAAACTGTGTCGTAAATCATAAATAATGGATCACTCGCATGTTCCAATTAGAAAAGATAATCTTGTCTTTGAGTCACAAAGTCTGAGGTCTTCCAGCTAGAAGGTGTTAATAGTTTATAGAGTGTTTATAAAGTTAATCTTGAACTCAAGTGATAATAAACATATAGACAATGTGTTAAAAACTCTGCAAGTGATTTCACAAATTTTTAAAAAGGTCTGCAGTAAAATCAAGCATTTGTCCACAACAATCACAGAAATCCACCTGGATGCACTGGTTATGAAATAATACACATTCTGTTTAATGAACTCATTCTGAAAACTTAAAAAAAAAAAAAAAAAAAAAAAGTGTGCAGTGCTCCTGTGCCACAGTCAGAATAAAATATTTAAAGCCCTTATCACATTTTTTACAAAAAGAAACAGATTTAAAATTATTTCTGGTTACGATGTCCTTATTATTTACACACACTGAAAGAAGTTTCCCTCAAACTGGATGCGTTGTACGGTTTTTGTTTTTTTTTTGTTTTTTTTTAACTCTGTCCTGTTAAGATTCAACACCATGATCCGATGTGACAGCGATCCGATGAAAACTGCATCCATCTCCACACACCAAAAAAAAAATGATTATGATTCCTTTATCCATATAAATAATCCTGAACTGATACCTGCACTAATTTCCATATGAGCTTGTGAGAAATTGTAACAGTATCACTCTGGATAATTATGTTTGGCTAAGTGCTAAGTGCTTGATGAGAATGGTGTGTGGACAGAAGGAGTGCTCATCCTCTCACATCTAGAGCTAGAGAGCAAAAATCAATAGTTGCTTGAGCTGACAGTTGTGACAGTACAATAGAAAGTTGACACTGAAGAGGGTAAGAGAAGATAAAAGGACTTCCTCAGCATTATTACCGATCAGTCCGTAGACACGGTCGTGTACAGGGGTTGGACCATGAAACTGAAACACCTAGTTTTAGACCACCATAAATTTATTAGTATGGCGTTTGGCTTCTTTTTGGGACTAATACAGCATCAGTTCATCTTGGGGATGGGATACGAGTCCTGCACAGTGGACAGAAGGATTTTGAAGCATTCTTCCTACAGAACAGTGTTTAGATCACTACGTGATGCTAGTGGAGGAACTGACTGGAGGTTTCCTGACTTGCTCCTCCAAAACATCCCAAAGTGTCTAAATAATATTCTGTGCAGACCATTGGAGATGTTCAGCTCCACTTTCATGTTCATCAGTCCACTCTGCCACAAGTCTTGTAACATATATTGGTGCATTATGATTCTATAATGAACTCGGATGTTGAGCTCATTCATATTTTGCTAAGGATCGCTTGCTTACACAACTCTAATTGACTCAATATGAGGACGAGATTCCCTTTTGTATGTGGTTCCTCTCAAAGTTTCTTCCTCATACCATCTATGGGAGTTTTTCCTTGCCACAGTCGCCTCAGGCGTGCTCATTAGGGATTGATGCATATAAATTTAAATAAGTCTATTAATCTTGAACTTTTTGTACTGTAAAGTTGCTTTGACACAATGTTCATTGTTAGAAGCACTATACAAATAAAATTGAATTGAATTATCATCCTGATAGACTGCACCACTTTTAAGGTACGAAGTTTGAATCACTGGGAGCACATGGTCCTCCAGAATGATTCGGCAGTCCTTGGCAGCGATGTGTACATCTAAGCAAAAGTAATGGGTCTATGGGTTTTTCCACACCAGATGAGTGACCAAAAGGTTTGGCTACAGCAGTCTGACTATGAATATTTACCCTGTGGCACTCCAGACAAACATTTTTGGTGGAAACAATCGAAGTCAAAGTGCACATTTGATCCTGTAGTGAGTTGGACAGCTACTTTTGTTTTTTTTATATATATATATTTATATATATATATATATATATATATATATATATATATATATATATTATATATATTATATATATATATATATATATATATATATATATATATATATATAAAATAATACAATCTGGGTTAGTACCTGGATATTCCTTTATGACAGCTTCCACTCCTGTTGCATGTGGTTGGTCCGTCATGGTGGTATGCGGATATTACTCTACTCTGAATACTGCAGCTCTCGAAACATCACAAAGCCACACACCAACAGTTTGTCCTCCGTCTCCCATCATATTGTGTGGTTTCTATCATTTTATGCACAGCTGTATTACTGCTCTGTTAATTCAACCTTCACACTCTGCTCTTACTTATATATATATATATATATATATATATATATATATATATATATATATATATAATGTGTGTACCAGGCCACCAATATATACACCGATCAGGCATAACATTATGACCACCTGCCTAATATTGTGTTGGTCTCCTTTTTACTGCCAAAACAGCCCTGACCCGTCATGCACTGTGTATTCGGACACCTTTCTATCAGAACCAGCATTAACTTCTTCAGCAATGTGAGCAACAGTAGCTCGTCTGTTGGATCGGATCACACGGGCCAGCCTTCGCTCCCCACGTGCATCAATGAGCCTTGGCCTCCCATGAACCTGTCACTTCACCTGTCAGTCTCAATTAAACCAAAATAAATTTTATGGTGTCCTGCTCCTTTAAAAATGCCTCAAGCCTCTGAACAAAACACTAACATTTACACTAAACTCTCATTGGAGTCTGAACTCCAAGTGAATGGGGTTAATTTAGATAACCCTTTGTGAGAATGCCCCAATAAAACCCTTCATCTGGTCCAATTAGTTTGCTATACTGTTGCAATCTGCATGGCAGTGTCACCTTGCCTCCTCTTTGCCGGTTCCTCCCCTTGATGAGGTCGTGTGAAGATAAACAGCTTATCCTGGGGCGAAATATGCTGATTGGGGTATTGTCATTCTCCGTGTCCTTTAGCTCATTCACAGTCACTGCAGTGAAAAAACCTCATCTTATCTTTACTGACTGACTCGCGGCAGCTCGAAATCTGTAAATGAACAAACAATACGATTAAAAAATAAATTTGCGGAAACAGACATTGTTGCATTGGAAATCAGCGAAGCTATTCACAGGAACTACATTGTGATTCTGTATCCGAGTACAGCGCATGACAGATGAGCGTTTATCTCAATCAGGCCGCATTCATTCTGCAGATTATTTAGCGCTATTGAGCTTTGCTCTGCTCAGTTTATGTAGGCACGCAGCTATAAATCCAGCAAAGGGTTTTGCCTCATGATTGCTAGATGTCCTCGCTGATGTACTCCACTGCAGTTACCAACTATAATTAATGACCCGAGCAAAAAAGCTTCAGCTTGGCAGTGAAATCGGTTTTGCACATACTGATCGAGCTGCGGTCTCTTACCGGGACTCGGGATTTTAAAAATAGCTTTATTTCTGTTAGCATTGTGAGCTGAAGACTGTAGCACTGATCTCCAACTTTGTTGTAAATCATAAATAATGGATCAATAGCAGGTTCCAATTAGGAAGGATAATCTTATCTTCACATTATCGCAAAGTCTTCCAAGCTAGACGTGGAAGGTGTTAACAGTTTATAAAGTGTTTACAAAGTGTTGATCTTGAACTCAAGGAAAACATGATAAAAGATATACTGAATCAATATACATGGAGTGATATCTATTGTGCTATTTAGGCTAATGAGGTTCATACAAAGATTTTTAATGACAATATGATATCCATATAATAAAATGCACAATAATATTCATACATATACATATGCATATATCTTTCAGAACCATGTACATAGTGCCCTCCAAAATTATTGGCACACTTTATTAAATGAGAAACAGTGGTTTTATTAAAACAAACATTCTACACAATCATACATATTTGCTACTTAAGCAATAGGAGAAACTTTTTCTTTCGTTCTGGTAATCATTATGTTCAGAAATATTTTTTTTTCTTAATTCTGAAGCATTTACTATAAAAGGACTTCTCGTAGGATGTTAAATCATCCTCCGCATTTTCTGTTCTGAATAATCCAGAGTGACTTCAGGATTTAAGAGCATATGGATTTGATGAATATGAATGTCATATATAGAAATATATATATACTGTATATATTTTAGAAATGTTTCATTCCTATTGCTCAAGTTGCAAATTTGAATGATTGTATGCATTGTCTGTTTTAATAGAAACATTACTCCTGATTTCATAAAGGGTGCCAATAATTCTGGAGGGCACTGTATATATGGCCCTGAAAAGCTCTGACATTTTGTCTTCGCTCTTTATTTACGTGTGAAGGGATTTGAGCCAGCACATTTAGAGTAGTCCATGAGAGGCTATTTAACAAAGGGGCATCGTGTCAGCTTGGTTCCAAATAATTTTAGCATTCATGTGTCAGGAACATTTAACATCTAAATGGCACAAAGAACACTTTCAGAGTCAATAATTAACAAGTTATGGATGGATGGATGGATGGATGGATGGACGGACAGAGGGACCTGTAAATGATGATCCCTTGAACAGCCAGAGAATAAATGGACTCGAAAATGTGGCTTCTGTTACTAGCATGTCAAGACATTAGGTCTTCTGGCTGAATGATGTTCTGTGACTCCAACAGGTAGTGTCCTTCAAGCTGTCCCTCATACACACACACACACACACACACACACACACACACAGCTACATTCACACATGCAGAGATTTTATCACTGAAAGTCACCACAGCAACCAAGTTCCGACTACTGGCTGCTGTAGCAATAACAATTATCACAGGGTAGCACAAGAAGCATTCCTCTTGACAACAAATCGGTCATCCTGTCTTTAAAATGAAACACTCTGGAGGGAGATTTGGTGTTTGTGTATAAAATTCACTTGTGTGTATCTGCATCATATCATATGAGATGAAGGAAAAGCAGTGTTTGCTCTTCACTCCCATTGATAGTCACTCTGTATTTGGATAAAGTCGCTAGAAACGTCCGCATCTATTCGCTGTCGCAGGAAGCTCTCATTGAAAATGAATGATCTCTGGTGTCGGTATGTGAGAATGTTGCATGACGGAGCAAAAGGTCATCACACATTTCCCGGATTCATGTTTGGAAGCGTTTAGAGACCCAGCTCCTGAGCAAAGCGTTCTGGTTCACGTGTGCTCAAGGTTATTTGTGCTTTCACAAGCTCAGAAGACGTTTCACCCAGGCACAGCAGGGAGATGATGAAGAGAGAGTGATGTTGAAGATTCCTCTCCAAGGAGACGGAGTCTAGCAATAATCAACACAATATCCATCAGCAAATACATGGCCTAAAGCAATTACTTTCCTCACAGACTAAACAATTACAGGAAAAAAAAAAAAAAAAAAAAAAAAAAAAAAAAAAAAAAAAAACACACAACACCCCACAGCTATCCGGTTCCACGGTGACGTCTAGTTTTCCCGTGATGTATAAAAGTTCATGAGCTGAAACCATGCCAGGCTGATTGCCCCCAGCAACACGAGCTTAGAATCTTCTGTGGATTGAGACGTGTATGTGCTTGCTGCAAACACGTGCTACATCCAAGACAAACCGAGAACCTGAGCAGACAAAAACAAAAGCAATTTTTTTTCTTCTTAAAAGCAATCATTCAAGCCAAGTTAATGCTCACAGAGGAAACTGGAAAGACCTATAGTTTAGGTGCTGACTTTGCAGAGACCTGAGTAAGCAAACTTCTCAAAGGAAATAAAAAATGTCCACTCAGGCAGGCAAAACAAACGACATCGCCGTGTCATGGCATTTTAAATTATACGTTGCAAGAAAAAAAAAAAAAAAAAAAAAGTGTTTGTCCAAAGAAAATCAGTTTTTGTAATGATGCAAATGAGTCACTATTTTAAATCCTGTTCTTCTTCCTCACTACTTCACAATTTACTTAACCGCAATATGTCCTATGCGTGATTATGAAAAGGAAGAAAACATGAGAAGAGAAGAGAGAGGAGAAGAGATGTGTCACTGAAGGGACAAAAAAAAAATCCAGCGTGCGTACTGTAAATCTCTCTGTGCTACTCAAAATTCATTGTTCGTTTAATCAGCTCTATTCAGGCTAACCTTACGGATGCATCAACAAGAGAGCCAGAGGAAATCTGTCTGAATTGCTAACAACTGCGCACTAAAGAAGCAATCATATTTAAACACTCGAAGCTTTCGAACGCACTTTTCTTGATGTTTTATTTCTCTTTTTAATTATGTCGCATTCTGCTAATAGCTGATTAATTTAAAAGCTGCATTCTGATATATTGAGGTCCCAGGTGAGAAGGTCTCTCTGGGGAAAGCAGATTTCATATTTGGGCAATGAGCTGATTTGTGTATTCATAAAAGTTGCAATATCTTAAAAAAAAAAGCTGCTCCTTACTGACTTCCACATAAAAAAAGCTTTTCATGAATGTAAGCAAAAACCTTTTGATACTGCACCACCTGCTGCACTACATTCATTGGCTGCCTGTTAGTCGAGCGATTTGTGGATTCATTCGTGTGCATAGAAGACAATCCTGACCTTCAGAACCAGGAACGCTGAGTAATAAAGTAAAGCACAGCAGAGAGCCATCAAATAACTCACACTTTTTTAAAACAGATTTATAATACAGGACTAGTTTAGTATATAACACTTTATACACTGTATTGCCAGAAGTTTTGGGACACCCCTCCAAATCATTGAATTCAGGGGTTGGGCTTGGCCCCTTAGTTCCAGTGAAAGGAACTCTTAATGCTTCAGCATACCAAGCCATTTTGGACAATTTCATGCTCCTTTTTGTTTTTGTGGGAACAGTTTGGGGATGAATTAAAGCAGAGACTGTGAGGCAGGCCAAAACTGGGACGTCTGCCTTTACATGCACATGAGAGTTGGCCCGCCGTTTGCAGCTATAACAGCTTCAACTCTCCTGGGAAGGCTTTCCACAAGGTTTAGGAGTGTGTTTATGGGAATTTTTGACCATTCCTCTAGAAGCACATTTGTGAGGTCAGGCACTGATGTTGGACGAGAAGGTCTGGCTTACAGTCTCCGCCCTAATTCATCCCAAAGGTGTTCTATCGGGTTGAGGTCAGGACTCTATGAAGTTCCTCCACACCAAACTCTCTCATCCATGTCTTTATGGACCTTGCTTTGTGCACTGATGTGCAGTCATGTTGGAACAGGAAGGGGTCAAAAAAAACATTCGCTAGAGAGCGTATCAGAGACAATTTCCCCCTGTCCATCAGCTTTCCCGACACACTGACATGCTCTGCGTCCCTTAAAACTTCCCGCTGTCATCGTGATTTTTGTCATGGGTATTACTACTGAGTAATGGTCTGTAATAGTGCTGAAGAGCATAAAGTGCTTTTTCAGAAGTAAAATACTTCAATTGGTGAAATTGCAAGCAGAGGATCCTTCTTTTAAACTCCTAGCAATGAAGACACGTGTGTAATTACCTTATGATAGTTGAATGAAAGTGGGCTTCGGCTGAGCGCCTGTGAAGATGTGATGGTCTGAGGACACGGTGCATCTTGGACCAAATCTGACGAAAATCTGTGGTGATTTTAAAAAACTGAACAATCCTCAGATTGTTGCGGAGACAGATTGTGGTAATTTCTGCAATCATGAAATCCTGAGACTGCACAAAGCTCTAATGCACCTCCTTCAAAAGCAAAAACTCATTAGGTGCGACATAATTGAATAATTCAGTGAAATAGGGACCATAAGGTAACTTGACCTGGAGTAATGGCTATCACGATGAAGCAACCTGCCTGCTGCAGTGGAAAAGTCTTCCGAGTGCCTCAGGTAAGTTGATTACAGGACGTGCGGAATGAGCCACCTATTTCTGTCTAGTTAAGGAGTCGATTATAAACTGCATTGATTTCCACACAAAAAGAGTCAGACAGTTTAATTTAGACCTCTGCTTTATTCATGAATACAAAAGCGATTCGTCTCGGGGAAATATGAGGGATCTTTCTGTGTCACGGGGCTCGCTCGTGCTCGCTCGGGTCAACATTGAAAGCTGGAGTAAAGAAGGTGGTTTAAATTCAGCAAACATTCTCAGTGTTCAAGAGATCTGCTCAGCCCCACCCCGGCCCTCTTTAAACCCAATTACATGCCACACTGGCAGGCTGCAGTGCAGTAGATCAGTCAGGGTGGCATGTGGGGTACTAACAGCACACAGGATTATACACTACATATGGAGTCATGCTGTGAAAGCACAATGTCGTTACAGTACACACACACTGTTGTGTCAGGTGAGAAGTAAAACTAATACAATAAAAACACACACTCCATTAAGCTAGTCTCCCCTGTCCAGCCCACTGCACCTGTGAACCAAACGATCTTTCCCACGCCAAAGCTTTAAAAATGCAACTGAGCTGCCGTGGCTGTGTTAAACTAAATTATTAATGAATAAAGCTATTTATAATATAGAAGACTTTCCACTGGTGGTGTTAATACAACGCACATGTTCACACATATATATTACGACATTATCTAATTGGTTCAAAATCCCAGGTATATATTAATATGCTCATTCTAATACATTACTGTTGCTATAGTAACAATATATATGATACGGTGATAATATGACACAGTGAAGGAGATGTTTATTTATGGAAGAAGTCTCCAGTGTCAGCATTTTTGTACCAGTCAGTAACAGAAGCATCTTTAGTTTCACTGTTACACAACAAGCAGTGGATTGTTTGTTAGGTATTTTTTTTTTCTTTGCCTTACTGTGCCAAGAGAGAGATAAAGAAAATCTTTCATAATGTATTTGATAACAGGAACCAACATGTCTCGCAGATGTTCAACATTAAATGTGACTGGCAATGTTTAAAATATACAACCTTTGATTCAGAAATAAAGAGAAAATTGTAATTACTGGTGTGATATATATTGAATAAAATATTATAACTGAAATATAATTACCTTGTGGGCGAAAACAGTGTTACATGACCTTGCTGTTGATTACTTTCCTATAACAACGTTGTGTATGATTGCTTGATGAAAGTTTTTAATGCTACAGTGTGGAATAATGCTATCAGTACAGAAATCTGGAATAATGGTATACTGCTACTTTATACTACAGGTCATAGGGTCACCTTCTGTTCTCAGAGGTAATGGTATTCCTACACTGTTTGGAAAAGGCATTCTAGCAAGTTTCCAGATCTAAATAACATCAGACACTAGACTAACATTAGACACTTCCACTGTCACTGGAGTATTTACAGCATTTAAAAAAAGTGATATTGTAAGGAGACTGCTCTTATCACGGTAAATGTCCAAAGATGTGCAAACACCCTAGTGAAAAAATACACATATCAGGCATAACATTATGACCACCTGCCTATTATTGTGTTGGTCCCCCTTTTGCTGCTAAAACAGCGGCCCACACCGGCCAGCCTTCACCCCCCACGTGCATCAGTGCGCCTTGGAGGCCATGACCCTGTCGCCAGTTCACCACTGTTCCTTCTTTGGACCACTTTTGATAGATATTGACCACTGCAGACCGGGAACACCCCACAAGAGCTGCAGTTTTGGAGATGCTCTGATCCAGTCATCTAGCCATCACAATTTGGCCCTTGTCAAACTCACTCAAATCCTTACTCTTGCCCATTTTTCCTGCTTCCAACACATCAACTTTGAGGACAAAATGCTCACTTGCTGCCTAATATATCCCACCCACTAACAGGTGCCATGATGAGGAGATCATCAGTGTTATTCATTTCACCTGGCACTGCTCATAAATGTTATGCCTGATCGGTGTATGTTAAAAATTAAGGCAGAGTGGTCACAGTGGTTAGCCTCACACCGCCAGGGTTGTGGGTTTGATTCCCGCCACTGCACTGTGTGTGTGTGAAGTTTGCATATTATCCCTGTGCTTTGGGGGTTTTCTCCAGGTACTCCGGTTTCCTCCACTAATCCACAGACATGTTGTAGGCTGCTTAGCTACTCTAAATCATCCATAGTGTGTGAATGGGTGTATGAGTGTGTGTGTGTGAGAGAGACTGTGCACTGCACTGGGTTGGTACCTTGTCCACTGCCTTGTGCCATGAGTCCGTGACTGGTTATGTCCTTGCAACCTCCGAGTTAAGAAAAGCAATATAGACAGATGATAGATGGACAGATGTTGACAATGAATTCATTCATTATGTTTAATGTTCCATTATTGTATGTGTAGTTCTGTGACTATAACTGCACTGCAGATCAACCTCACCTACATTTGGATGCTTATGCTTGTCAAAATTCATCACCTTTTTCCAATAGGCACCCTATTATTTTTTAATAAAAATTTTGTTAAAAAATTCTCTTATGAATTCTACATTATCGAGTCAGTATCCAAAAAAAACTTTGTATGACAGTAAAGAAAGGTATGTATCAAGTAAGATAACACTTTACAGAAAGGCAGAGGAGAAGAAGAAAAGGAAGGGGAAAAAAAACAATGAAGGCTCCTGGGTTTTTACGCACAATAAAAACAGGCAAGTGCGACAGTCAAAGTCTCCAGACGAAATGGAGAAGATTCGCCAAGATGCTCAGCAAAACTTATCAGCCATTTCCTTATAAAACTGTACAAATTGTACCCGAGACTCCTATTTAAAAAAATAAATAAATTGTCCCACCAAATATTGTTTAGTTTATTACTGTATGTTGCATGTCTTCTAAGTAGATTTTTCTTTGCATGCGCTTAAGACTTTTGCACAGTGCTGTACAGCATGTCCAACCCTGAGCTCTGGACATAACCTTCTCCCACACGATTCATTTCAAAGTTAAAATAAAACAAGAGACACCGAAAAAAAAAAACAAAAAAAAAACAAACACATCTAGTTAGCTAGGAGTAAGTAAGAGCAAAGGAAAGTCAATTCCTAAAGGGTTTTTTTTACCCTTATTTTCTCACTGTGTGAAAGCAAGACACTTGTTCATTAAAAAACTTAGACCAGTCTTGTGGTTTTTTTATTGTGCTATAAACCAGAAGTCATGTTTGGTTAAAGTAGTGCTGTAACAAGCTGGTGCAGTTTTATTGCCCTTGTTAGCAAGCTGCTTGTCGAGCACTAGCCCAGGGTGTGTGTTTGGGATGCTGGTGATTTATTTTTCAACTATAACCAGTTTGAGGAATTCAATTTGGCTCAGTTTAAGCTTCTGTGCCAGTGAGTTGAAGGTTGCCAAATCCCAGAACTGGCTAAAGCCCAAATATATGTTGAACCCTGTTGTTGAACTTTTCCCAGGTCAGCTTTCCGATTACACGAAAAAAAACCTCAAACCTCAAATATTACATACACCGATGAGGCAGAACATTATGGCCAGGTAATGTATGGACAGGTTAAGTGAATAACACTGATGATCTCATCATGGCACCTGTTAGTGGGTGGGATATATTAGGCAGCAAGTGAAGATTTTGTCCTCAAAGTTGATGTGTTGGAAGCAGGAAAAATGGGCAAGAGTAAGGATTTGAGTGAGTTTGACAAGGGCCAAATTGTGATGGCTAGACCACTGGATCAGAGCATCTCCAAAACTGCAGCTCTTTTGGGGTGTTCCCTTTCTGCAGTGGTCAGTATCTATCAAAAGTGGTCCAAGGAAGGAACAGTGGTGAACCGACGACAGGGTCATGGGCAGCCAAAGCCAATGCACGTGAGGAGCGAAGGCTGGCCTGTGTGATCCGATCTAACAGACGAGCTACCGTTGCTCAAATTGCTGGAGAAGTTAATGCTGGTTCTAATAGAAAGGTGTCACAGTGTGACAAGTCAGGGCTGTTTTGGCAGCAAAAGGGGGACCAACACAATATTAGGCAGGTGGTCAATGTTATGCCTGGTCGGTGTACACACCAACAATCCGGCTTTACGTCACACAAACAGAACAGAGGAAAAGTTCTGGTTTTTGACTCAATGCTAATATAGACAAATATAATCAAAAAAATATAAAGGTCATCTTAATTATCCAGTGCTAAGATCAAAATACACACCGCAATAAGACCTAATCAGACTGGCATTTTTATTAACAACACTCCTGTGGCTTAAATGTTTGATAAACTTTTTCCCAAAAAAATAATAATTTGAGTATCTGCTCAAAACTATTACATACACATCACTCACAAACCCCTCCATGTGACGAGCGATTGAAAGACAGCAGAGGCTAATGAAGTGTCTGCTTGAGCTTGTATCGTTAAAATAGATGATATTAGCGTCAAGATAACGACGAGAGCTGTTCCGACACCTCGTTCCTGACAAAGACTTTAATGAGATCATATGCCGTTAGAAAAATTCAGCAGCGGTATAGCTTTATCAGTGAACTTCTAATGAGTTTGATCTTCCAAGCACTGAAGCAGCTATTACTAAACATAATGATATCACACAATACAGCGCTCAGGCTGCTGTCCCTACATCTGCTCGAACAGCTGAAAAGGTTCCCGGCTCTGAGGAAAGAATGCATACTTCCTGCCATACCTCGCATACTTCAGCCTGTGACCTACAGAATGTATTAACACATCCTCCTCTGCGGCATAGCGTTCAAAGCAGATCTGTCGTGATGAGTTATGGACCTTAGAGAGCTGTAAGGTTTTAATCAGTTGGAGACTCGAGCACATCACGGGACTAAGACAATGGTGTTGAAGATGGGAAAGTTATTGGTAGCCGTTGATAATTAACCTGATGGCTTGATGTGCTCGATATTAGGATCGAGAAGCTCAAAGATATACTTTCTGGCTAAAATGTGCACAGGTTGATTATATTTTAAACACTTTTAATGCTTTAACCTGTTGGTGTCATTGACACATTGCTGCTTAGCTTGCAGTCTGTGGTGTGTGCACACAGCTGCTCTAAACTGTAGCCACCTATAATGCATGGCTGTGCTGTGTTAGCATTGATCATTAGGTTCTCTGCAATAGAGAGTGCACCAATAAGGGAAAAAATCCACCCTGAGTGATATGTGTCTTAAATCTTTGTAACTGGCAGAGATTTCTTTGGCAATGAAATTCTACCTCCACCATCGACACAATCGTTACTGTTATCTTGTACATAACAAACTAGCCGAGTCCAGTCGTGTCTCTGCCATAATTCAACACAGCGGTGTCCTGCAGCAGCAATGCAATGTGGATCTCTGATCTCTCCAACATTTATATATATTTTAGGAGCCAACAGCAAATTCAGATCATTCATTATCAGGTTTACGATTGTTGCATTTTTTTCTGCCATTGTAACTGCACTATCAATGTCAGGGCAATACACAGTCTCTAACCTCTCAAAGGAATGATGAAAATACAGGAACAAGTTAGCAGCAGACTCGCTAAACAGATCACAAATATTACAATAGAAATATTTTAATGTTATATTCCGGTATAGTCTGGGCATTGGTGGCTCAGTGGTAGGTTTCTCGTCTATCATGCGGCAGGCCCGGGTTCGATTCCCAGCCAATGCCTCAACCCCAGCCACTGGATGCAGTGCCGGTCCCAAAGCCCGGAAAAATGGGAGGGTTGCGTCAGGAAGGGCATCCGGCGTAAAACGTTTGCCAAGTTGTTGTGCGGACCAGTTGGTCCGCTGTGGCGACCCCGAACAGGGAGCAGCCGAAAGCCCCATTGCCATTCCGGTGTAGTCTAATGCAGTCAGCAAGCCTAAAAAATTTAGAATTTAGTTTTAACCCTGATTAATCAAGATAAGCAAGCAGACTGAGAATAAGAAAGAAGTGTGTTTAGTCACGACCGGATATGGATCAGGTGTGTTTAGTCAGGACCAGATCTGGTGTGTGTAGTCAGGCCAGGAACTTGATCAGGAACGTTTAGTGAGGACTGGATCAGGTGTGTTTAGTCAGGAGCAGATTAGGAGCATTTAGTCAGGACTGGATCTGGATCAGGAGCTTGTAGTCAGGACCGGCTTTAGATCAGGAGCATGTATTCAGTAAAGGATGTGGAACAGTTATTCAGGACCAAATCTAAATCAGACATGTTTACCCAAGACTCTGGATCAGACATGCTCAGTCAGGATCAGATCTGGTTCGGGTATGTTTAGTAAAGATTGAATCAGAATCATATGCAATTAGTCAGGACTGGATCTGGATCAAAGTCAGTCAGGGGCCAGGGCAAGATTAATACGTGTCAGGATGGGTTCATTCTGGATCAGATTAGTGATTAGTCAGGGTCGGGTGTGATTAGTCAAGGTAGGGATGTGTTCAGTTAGAATCAGATGTGATCAGAAAAGGCCAGAATGTGTTCAGTCTGGATCAGACATGATTAGTAAGAGTCAGAATGTGTTCAGCCTGGATCAGACGTGATTAGTAAGGGTCGTGATGTGTTCAGTCTGGATCAGACGTGATTAGTAAGGGTCGTGATGTGTTCAGTCTGGATCAGACGTGATTAGTAAAGGGTCAGGTTGGGTTCAGTCAGGTTAGGATGTGATCAGTAAGGGTCGGAATGGGTTCATTCAGGATCAGATGGGTTTAAATCAGGGTCAGGTGTGATCATAATAACCGGTGACAACAGAATAAAGTGAAAGACAAAGAGCGGCATTCGCAGGAGTGTATTGTGCGTGTATACACACACACACACAGCTAGTGTTATGTTTTGCCGTTTTGGTTTGGACACAGCTGCACGGATATAGCGACAGTACGATTCGGCACAACACAAAGCAAAGACTTGTAACACCGACACGGTTGGTTGTTAGTAGCGACTACATATGCTGTAGCACTTCCATGAGCGATAGTCGGAATGGAGGCCAGGCATGTTGTGCTCTCTAACTATAGAATGAAGCACACTAAGCGAACAAGTGTGCGTGCTGTGGCGGGCTCGGTTAAAAACACTGGCCGCCGCAGAGGCGCCGCTCACTACAACACCAAACTGCTTCAAAGTTAGCACAATTAGCGCCAACACACGAGTCCCACATTCAGCTGGTACTTTAGAAGAAACATTAAGTGGAATATAGCAAGGACAACTTTCACTCCAGAACACATATAAATACACACTACACACACGACACCCGAGCCTCGAATCAGGCAAACCGCGTGTGTGTGTGTGTGTGTGTGTGTAGGGTCAGAGAAGCATGATGTGGGGGAAAAGCGGTTTCCTACCTCCTTCTTGGTCGGCCTGAAGACAAGCAGGGATGTTCTTCTTCCAACCCGGCATGTTTTCTGCAGCGTGCTTAGCCTTCACAGCCGCCTCAAACACATAATCTCACGCTGTGGACACAGGCTCCGCTCGCTGCATGTCCCACTGCTCTGCTCACCGACTCTCCTCACCGACACTGCTCTGCTCACCGACTCTCCTCACCGGCACTGCTCTGCTCACCGACTCTGCTCACCGGCACTGCAGACTCTTCCTTTTTCAGAGAGCGCTGTAATTCAACGCCGCGTGTGTCTCGCTTGCTCATAAGGAGGAGGAGGAGGAGGAGGAGGAGGGCGCGAAGGTGGGCACTACTATCAATACTACTGCCCCACATAAATAACCGGACAGTTTCCGCTCTTCCTTCCTCACAGCCACTGCATGGTGCTATTATGTGGTGCACGGTTTCTTTAGAGACCCGTGGCTTAAGCAGAACCGAATGACTGATGAAGGTGTAAACGTACATGTGCGCCGGGCTGTCAATGGTCTGTTCCGGTGTTGTAGCCCAATATGGCCTCGTTCATTCATACAGATCATAAAGCGATTGTAACGTGTTTTACAGTGTATTCTATTTACTGATTATTGAATTAAGTGCAACGTGCACCAGATAATAGAATAGAAATGCAACGGGAAGCATTTCTTCTGTCTGCCGTTCTTAGTGTATACAATTAATCACACGCTATGATCTGTCAGAATGGCTCTAAATGCTAAAATATCTGTGATACTAACTTTATGAAACCTGTTTAAAATGAATATTTTCTGCCTGAAGAGAATGGCGGGTGCGTCAAGCTACATAATAATTGGCTCCTGCACCTCCTAGGAAACATAAACCCTATGTTTGAGCCCATTTATTCATGCATGCATTCACTAATCTTCACTAATCAATCTATCCTGGTCCTGTTTGTAGATCCAGAGCCAATCCCAGGAACGCTGGGTGTGGCATGAGATGGGAATAGATACTAGATAGGACACCAGACAATCATAGAGCATCATGCGCACACACACACATTCACACCTAGAGCGTATTGGCAAGTGTTTTGGAGATCAGAGAGTCAGAGGGGTGTCTAATCTTATCCGCAAAAGGTCGATGTGGATGCAGGTTGTTATTCCAATCAAGCAGGAGACTCATCTGTTTAATCAGGTATCTTGATTTTAATGTATCTCAGGTGTGACTTCTGCTTGTTGCAATAAAAACCTGTACCCACACCGACCCTTCCTGGATAAGATCGGATGCCTATGTATCAAAGGAACCCAGAGAAAACCTTACTCGGATATAGGAGAACTCCACACAGAGTATAACCCAAGCTCAAACCTTTGGAGCTAAATGAAAGAGAATATTTAATAGACACCTACAGAATGCAATTCTGGTATTTTACACTCAACTCTCTGAAACTGTGAACATACTGTCACGTCTGACCTTACAGAAAATTCCCAATGTTAGCTACACGATGTCTCTACTGAGTTATGATACAGTACAAGCTGAACAACAAATATAAAACAAAGCTGATTATCATCTATCATTCACCAGCTTCCAGCCAACTGAGAGAACAAATGAATTCCCTACCAGTTCACCAAGAAAAAAGTTCAAACTCTATCAGTCCTGACTAGTCATCTTTCCTCTCCACCAGACTTTCTCATTAATTTTTGCTTACACTCTCTGTGTTGAGCTGATTCCTGCCAGTCACCATATAGGTGCACTTATTTTGTGCTCAGAGTTGGGACTGGCGTATAATGTAATTTCCTGCTGGTTCTGACCTGACACCACTGACGCAGCAACTACGAAATGCAATATTGTCAGGGCAACTCAGCAGCTCAGGAACATCATGATATAATATAATATTTTATTCCTGTCTCAATGTTTTTGTTTTTGTTTTTTGTTTGTTTCTGTTTTTGGTTTTAAATCATATACATTGAAGCTTTAATAACAAAAAATCCAAGAAAAGATAAGCTCTGTCACTGTGATTTCATGCCTTTTTAAAAACCAATGACAGTGAATGTGCTGAAGTTGGGGTTTGTAGATTGTTGTATAGTTTGATTGCTTTCTGAAAGTCTCTGTAAGCCTACACATGATCGCCTCATTGACTTGTTCTGAGTGAATTAACTCACCTTGAGAGGTATACATCAATAATATATGTCAATTTTTGTGCAAGCACCAAACTAAACAACGTATACACATATCATTCCCATGTGAGTCCGTCCATCTATCCATCCATCTATCCATCCATTTTCTGTATCGCTTATCCTATACAGGGTCTTGGTGACTCAATGCACAAGGCAGGGGAAACCCTGGATGCACCTCACACATGCACTCACACATCCATTCACACATTATGAACAATTTATAGATGCCAATCCCCCTACATTGCATGTCTTTGGAATACAGGAAGAAAAAGGAGTACCCAGAGGTGTAGTCCCGAAGCTTGGAGAGAACAGGAACATAATCATTTATAGAAATAAATGTATTATACTTCAACAACATACTATGCTCAGCTGGTGAAGTCTTAAATTATTAGCTATGGACTATTAGCTATGGACTGTTTCACGAACAATTTGAAATGGATCTTACAGCTTTTCAGTGATGACTTCATTTCATATATTTATTTATTAGGTTACACTAACTCACATATTAAAAGATTTAACTGTTACAACTGCAACAGTTTAGTGTAGTCCCCCATGAACATTTTTTACAGTTTGCTAAAAAGACACTACAAAACATCACAGCTGTTTCAAACCCAAATCTTGAAATCTTTTATTTCAATACATGCAAAGTAAGCTTAGCTGGCATTATGTCTTATTCTGCTATGGCCAGGTCACTCAAGCTCTGTGTGCCTCTTAATCATTAAAGCAATATTACATGGATTTTAATTTTAATTTAAGCCTATGTGGAGCACTCTTCTTTAACCTATGCAAGATTCTGGTTAATAGGGCACTGCAATATGTCGACCGAAACAGTAGATATTAATGACTCTCTACTGGAATGTCGTCTGAGGATTTGCACAGCATTTGCACAGAACCTGTTTAGGAGACCTATTTTTTATTTTTATTTTTTAAACAGACAGCTGATCCGCAGGTATTTTGCTATACTTTTTGCTACAATTTTGCATATCACTAGTGTGTTGCCTGTATATCACTTCCTGCCACAACTGCTTTCTCACTTCATCAGTCCACTCAGGATTCTTGGCAGCTTCATACTGACTCGATGCTGCAAGCCAAAACCAAGCACTAATGAGTGATGCCATTCAGAGGTGACTAGACGGGGTCCAGTCTGACGAGCATTTGTCTACCAGTGCACCCATCCACTTACCCCTGAGGCAACATCCAGAAATGCACAGCTTAGAATCCAAGTATAGGAAATGAGTAGGTGAAGAGGGGTATGTCTGCTCAAAGGGAATTAGATGGCTTCGCTTTATATGCTCAGAAGAATAATGCATTAGCTAGAGGTTGGTTAATATAAATGCTGGCACCAGAATCTGACTGAGAGGCCTGATTGAATGGTTCATGCTAGATTTTTAGTTTCTCTCAAATATATATTTCCCTGTGGCTTAAAAATAATACGCCATTAAAGATTCATTATGCTAGCCAAGGAAGGAATAAAACATGGTGTGCTTTTATAAAAAATATTATTATTGATTGCTCTCCTATAACATCCCAAAGTGTTTTTATTCCTTTTACACGACAGCACATTCTTATTTATTCATAAAGGATTTTTAAATGATCATTATGTTTAATGTTGTATAATAATGTTAAGTGGTTCCTGTTATCACTTATCCTAAAGCAGCTACAATCAGTCATTCCCTCACTGGCTTTTCTCTTAAAGTTACTAAGACCAATAGAAAGGTCTTCACAAGTTAGAGAAACCACAAAAGCGCTGACACTGGAGACTCCTTCCAAAAATGATAAACATATCCTAACACTTTTTATGTTCATGTTTATTTAAATATCTATAGAAACTGTAATTATATTAGAACCCATTAATATAAACTGTTGGTTTGATTTGAATTACAGCCAGCACTATTTCTCAGAGCTGCTGTAATAGAAAATCTATCAACTCCTTCTTACCAATGAGATTTGAAAATTGTGGCCTAAATGTGGTATAACACGAGGCAAATTGTGTATAACACTGACTTGACAGCATTACATACAGCAAAACGAGTTCAATTCGAAACAATTCAATTTTATTTGGATAGAGCTTTTAACAATGGGCATTATCACAAAGCAGTGCTCTAATTCATCCCAAAGGTGTTCTATCTGGTTGAGGTCAGGTCAGTGAAGTTCCTCCACACCAAACTCGCTCCTCCATGTCTTCATCGACCTTGCTTTGTGCACTGGTGTGCAGTCATGTTGGAACAGGAAGGGATCATCCCCAAACTGTTCACACAAAGTTGGGAGCATGAAATTGTCCAAAATGTCTTGGCATGCTGAAGCATTAAGAGTTCCTTTCACTGGAACTAAGGGGCCAAGCCCAAGCCCTGAAAAACAACACCTGAATACAATGATTGGCAGGGGTGTCCCAAAACTTTTGGCAATATAGTGTAAATGTAAAATGTATACATTTTATATTTGCACACGCACAGGGTCAGAAGATTTATAAATAAATCACTAAAGAGTGTGCCGGAGGTGATGGTGGAAAGGAAAAGCCCCCTGAGATGATATGAGGAAGAAAGGGAGAGACTCAAAAGGGATCCCATCCTCATCTGGGTGACATTGAAGAATGTGATTATAAATCATTTCTCTTCTTTAACTGTGACATATATGGTCAAAAAGGTCAAATTATGTAATCAGGAAATTCATTCTAGTTATAACATGTAGTCTATTTTGTTGACCTATTCACTGATGGAGACTTGAGTGCAAAATTGTTTGCATTAATTGCAGTCCAAATTCATCTTAATGCTTTCCGTGATGTACCATTGTACCAGCAATTACTGTAAGACGGACAAGACCTGTAAGAGCTCCAGCAAAGTTCCACCTGCATACAAGCAATGTAAAATGGGTTTGCCATTGAGGCATGACACAGGGCTATAAACAACAAATCCGAAGGTCCATATATCAAACAGCAAGAGGCTTTACTCACATTGTACTGGAGGGAAATCTAAAAAGAATCTGAAATCATTCATAATGACAATTTTATGCTTGTTGTATTAAACTTCCAACCATTTTCCATTAAGCGGTGTTATCATAATTGATTAGAAATTAGCAGCTCATTCACAGAAGAAAAATGTGTTAAGCTCTCAAAGTGCTTTATTATTATCCAGTCTCAAAAGAGCATCTAAATCTGAGCCTTCTTACACAGGTACTATAAATGAATGTTCATTTCCTGAAGTTGGAATTAAACATTACACAATATTTTCTTGTCATTGTGCTGACATTGCCTTGGTCTATTTTTTTCCCCTCGAATGCAAGCATTTACCTTCCAGATAATTGAACATGTCATCTACCATTTTGTGTGTGTGTGTGTGTGTGTGTGTGTGTGTGTGTGTGTGTGTGTGTGTGTGTGTGTATGTGGCACTCTTGCTGGAACTGCATGGCCAGATAGCGAAGCAATTATTGTCACTCTTTGACTGATGTTAACACAAACTTGTTTCAAGGAGACCTTCTTACAATAAATAATCAAAGCAACCAAAACAAATTTTTGCCACCATTGTTTCCACTCTGACTGCAGAGAATGCACAGGACATGATGTCTCTAAAGTACTTGTTTGGTTATTAATATCAGTTCATGAAAGTGCACTGATGGTGCAAATCATGTTTGAGTTTGAGACCCAGTTATAATAGGAAGAGAGTCTAGTGCAATGAAATCTGTCCATGACTCATGAGAGGGTTCAGTGTTATAAAACAATAATCAGTCATCGTTCATTAAGGGGAAGTGGTAGCTCAGTGATTAATGCGATGAGCTACTGATTGGAAGTTTGGATCCTTGAGCAAGACCCTTAACCCTCAATTGCTTAGTTGTAGCCCGTCTCAATTGTAAATCGCACTGGATAAAAGCTGGCAAATGAGCAAATGTAAATTACTTTTGGCACATTACTCCAACTGCCTTCTCGATTCTGTCATTATAGTAAACTGTGTTATAAAATTATGCAACAAGGTGAGTAGTAAAATGACATTCTTTCCCTTAAATGTCAATGTTAATAACAGTCTTTTAGCAAAGGCTGATTCAGTATTGTGACCTTTAATGATTCTGACATGTTTCTGCTTAGCATCTCAGTGAGTGTTGGTGCAAAACACCTGGGATTAAATCAGGTGGCTTAAAGAAGCATGGTGAGGGAAAGAGAAAAAAGGAAAAGAGACAAAGAAATGGGTTATGTCACATATCTGATCTGTCTTTTTAGTCAAAAGAATACTAATGTTTTTTTTCTTTCAGGATCAGTCTAAAAATGAAAATAGTTAGATAAATTAGATAAATAGCAGCTCTAAACACTTCCAGAGTAAATCCACAGTGTTATCTGGACCTACCAGCCCAGTGTTGGTATCACTGAGGTTATTATTTAAACCAAAAGTAATGAGTATCACAGGAGGAAAGGAAAGGAAAGGAAAGGAAAGGAAATGGAAATGGAAAGAAAAGGAAGGGAATAAATGAGAAGGAAGGAAGGAAGGAAGGAAGGAAGGAAGGAAGGAAGGAAGGAAGGAAGGAAGGAAATGTCTAATAGAGAAACAACTGGCTGCTTGGGTTCCTCTGAGATTGTTCGTAACTACCACTGTTTTATGGCATACCAGTGTATACAGTAGGTCTGATTATAATTATGGTTTTATTACTTTTGGGATGTGGGAATACACCATGAATGGGACACTAGTATTCTCTCTCTCACACACATACACACACACACATTTGCACACACACAGGGGCAATTTGATATCAACAATCCCTGCAAGCATATTTTGGAAGTTGGAGAAAACTGGAGAATGGGAAAAACATGTGAAACTTCACACACACACAGTAGCCTGAACTCTGGATCAAACTATGGATCCTGGAGCACTAAGTAAACTATAACTGCTCCATCACTTTGCTGCCCATCAATACCTAATTAAACTCTTCTGATGATAAATATGCTTTGAAACAACAAATGGGAAAGAAATGAGGGAAGGAAGGAAGGAAGGAAGGGAAAATGGAACGGAAGGAAGGAAGGAAAAATGGAAGTGTCTAAGTATGGAAGGAAGGAAGGAAGGAAGGGAAAATGGAATGGAAGGAAGGAAGGAAAAATGGAAGTGTCTAAGTATGGAAGGAAGGAAGGGAAAATGGAACGGAAGGAAGGAAGGAAAAATGGAAGTGTCTAATTATGGAAGGAAGGAAAGGAAAATGGAACGGAAGGAAGGAAGGAAAAATGGAAGTGTCTAAGTATGGAAGGAAGCAAGGAAGGAAGGAAGGAAGGAAAAATGGAAGTGTCTAAGTATGGAAGGAAGGAAGGGAAAATGGAATGGAAGGAAGGAAGGAAAAATGGAAGTGTTTAAGTATGGAAGGAAGGAAGGAAGGGAAAATGGAACGGAAGGAAGGAAGGAAAAATGGAAGTGTCTAAGTATGGAAGGAAGGAAGGAAGGAAGGAAGGAAGGAAGGAAGGAAGGAAGGAAGGAAAAATGGAAGTGTCTAAGTATGGAAGGAAGGAAGGAAGGAAGGAAGGAAGGAAGGAAGGAAGGAAGGAAGGAAGGAAGAGAGGGAGGGAGGGAGGGAGGGAAAATGGAACGGAAGGAAGGAAGGAAAAAGGGAAGTGTCTAAGTATGGAAGGAAGCAAGGAAGGAAGGAAGGAAGGAAAAATGGAAGTGTCTAAGTATGGAAGGAAGGAAGGGAAAATGGAATGGAAGGAAGGAAGGAAAAATGGAAGTGTTTAAGTATGGAAGGAAGGAAGGAAGGGAAAATGGAACGGAAGGAAGGAAGGAAGGAAGGAAAAATGGAAGTGTCTAAGTATGGAAGGAAGGAAGGGAAAATGGAATGGAAGGAAGGAAGGAAAAATGGAAGTGTTTAAGTATGGAAGGAAGGAAGGAAGGGAAAATGGAACGGAAGGAAGGAAGGAAAAATGGAAGTGTCTAAGTATGGAAGGAAGGAAGGAAGGAAGGAAGGAAGGAAGGAAGGAAGGAAGGAAGGGAAAATGGAATGGAATGGAAGGAAGGAAAAATGGAAGTGTCTAAGTATGGAAGGAAGGAAGGAAGGAAGGAAGGAAGGAAGGAAGGAAGGAAGGAAGGGAGGGAGGGAGGGAGGGAGGGAAAATGGAACGGAAGGAAGGAAGGAAAAAGGGAAGTGTCTAAGTATGGAAGGAAGGAAGGAAGGAAGGAAGGGAGGGAGGGAAAATGGAACGGAAGGAAAAAGGGAAGTGTCTAAGTATGGAAGGAAGGAAGGAAGGGAGGGAGGGAGGGAGGGAGGGAGGGAGGGAGGGAGGGAGGGAAAATGGAACGGAAGGAAGGAAGGAAAAAGGGAAGTGTCTAAGTAGGGAAAGGGAAAGGGAAAGGGAAAGGGAAAGGGAAAGGGAAAGGGAAAGGGAAAGGGAAAGGGAAAGGGAAAGGGAAAGGGAAAGGGGAAAAAAAAAAATGGAATGGAAGGAAGGAAGGAAAAATGGAAGTGTCTAAGTATGGAAGGAAGGAAGGAAGGAAGGAAGGAAGGAAGGAAGGAAGGAAGGAAGGGGAAGGGAGGGAGGGAGGGAGGGGGAAAATGGAACGGAAGGAAGGAAGGAAAAAGGGAAGTGTCTAAGTATGGAAGGAAGCAAGGAAGGAAGGAAGGAAGGAAAAATGGAAGTGTCTAAGTATGGAAGGAAGGAAGGGAAAATGGAATGGAAGGAAGGAAGGAAAAATGGAAGTGTTTAAGTATGGAAGGAAGGAAGGAAGGGAAAATGGAACGGAAGGAAGGAAGGAAAAATGGAAGTGTCTAAGTATGGAAGGAAGGAAGGAAGGAAGGAAGGAAGGAAGGAAGGAAGGAAGGAAGGAAGGAAGGAAGGGGGAAAATGGAATGGAATGGAAGGAAGGAAAAATGGAAGTGTCTAAGTATGGAAGGAAGGAAGGAAGGAAGGAAGGAAGGAAGGAAGGAAGGAAGGGAGGGAGGGAGGGAGGGAGGGAAAATGGAACGGAAGGAAGGAAGGAAAAAGGGAAGTGTCTAAGTATGGAAGGAAGGAAGGAAGGAAGGAAGGGAGGGAGGGAAAATGGAACGGAAGGAAAAAGGGAAGTGTCTAAGTATGGAAGGAAGGAAGGAAGGGAGGAAGGAAGGAAGGAAGGGAGGGAGGGAGGGAGGGAGGGAGGGAGGGAGGGAAAATGGAACGGAAGGAAGGAAGGAAAAAGGGAAGTGTCTAAGTATGGAAGGAAGGAAGGAAGGAAGGAAGGGAGGGAGGGAAAATGGAACGGAAGGAAGGAAGGAAAAAGGGAAGTGTCTAAGTATGGAAGGAAGGAAGGGAAGGGAAGTGAAGGAAGTGTGTAAGTATGGAAGATAGAAAGGAAGGGAAGGGAAGGAAGTGTGTTAGGAAGGAAGGGAAGGGAAGGAAGTGTGTAAGTATAGAAGGAAGGAAGGAAGGAAGGAAGGAAGGAAGGAAGGAAGGAAAAATGGAAGTGTCTAAGTATGGAAGGAAGGAAGGAAGGAAGGAAAAATGGAAGTGTCTAAGTATGGAAGGAAGGAAGGAAGGAAGGAAAGAAAGAAGGAAGGAAGAGGAAGGAAAGGGAAGGAAGTGTGTAAGGAAGGAAGGAAGGAAGGAATAGGAAGGAAGGGAAGGAAAGGGAAGGAAGTGTGTAAGTATTGAAGGAAGGAAGGAAGGAAGGAAGGAAGGAAGGAAGGAAGGAAGGAAGGAAGGAAGGAAGGAAAAAAAAAATTGCTGAGTAAGAGTCTGGCACCACATCATGTCAAGCTTGAATCCTAAGCATGTAGTTCTTCTAGCAGAGACTGTGTGCATCTGGAGCTGTAAATGGTCTGGCCTGTTGGACCGTGCCTGCCTGCTGCCTGACACAAAATGATTCATGGGGCACTGGCAGCGCTTCAACTTTCTCAGGGCAATCAAAGGCAATATGATTTCTACTTCAATCAGAGTGCTTTACTGCCCGATTCACCACTTGTTTGTGTGGTGGAATAAAATAAGAGGTGGCAGACGGCTTCCTCTTTGCAGGCAGCAAGCTGATGTAAGCCTGATATTAAAAGGCAGAGGAAGCCAGGGCACAGGAGCAGAAAAGAGAATGAGAGGGAAGCCAAAATCAATCACCTGCCTTGATAGAGGTGGCAAGATACTGAAAAAATAAAGAAGATCATGCTAAAGTCTACATTTTAGCCTTTACTTATTGTAGTACAGTCTACCTTTGGAGAGGATTACTTTCCAGCTTTTATTGTTTTTCCGGTGCTTACAGTCAAAATCAGATCATATTTTTTTGCTACCAGTATTCTAGAGTTTGTAATTTCTACTCACATCACAAGCTCCTTACAAAAAATTGTATCTTAGAATGTTAAAATAATCTTTAATTAAGGAAACATTATCATTAGAAATTATTATATAACAAACTATAAGACCATTTAGATCACTATTCTGGCCTATAATACATAGAGAAAACGATCTAGAAGCAATATCATCTTACTCAACCGTACTCATTTAAAATATGTCTGTAATTCTGGATTTTATAGCTGATGGCTTCTTATTTAATATGACTTGCTCCAAGAACATATTCTCCAATATGTCAAATACAGCCCCGCTATAACTTTGTCTTTATTTAGTTGTCTCACATAAGTCTTGTCAAACATCCCAATGTTCCATGAATCAAAATAACTGCTGGCAGAAGTGAAATCAGGAGGCATGACAGGAGTTTGTGCTGCATTAGGCTGGCATGCCTGAGGATGTGCAGTGCAGAGTCAGCTCTAATCCAGAGCCGCTTCTCACAGCCACAGTGCCGGTTCTGGCTTTAAGACTTTAAGACTACTTTGACTTGAGCTTTTCATCATGTTGCTATCACAGAGTCTCATGAAATGTAACATGTTCATTGCAATCACTGATTAGAAGAACATGACAGAGAAGCACCGAAAAAGGCACAAAATAGGTTTATCACAAAAAAACCCAGTCAATTCCTCTGAGAGCATCTACACAAAAGGCACTTTTGATTTTATTATGTATACATTTTGATTAGACTACTGAATTAGCCTCAATTGCTTTAATAGATACAACCACCCATTGTTTTTCTGTTCTGCTTATCCTACACATGGTTGTGAGGAACCTGGAGTCTAGCCTAAGGAGATCGGGGTACAAGGAGTGGGACATTCATGTCAGAATCACTCACTCATACACTACAGATAATTTAGAGATGCCATTCAGTCTCTAGACTGATGGACAAAACTGGAGTACTAGAGGAAACCATATGAAAAAATGAAAACTTCGTACATGCAGCACAGAGGAATCAGACCCCCAACCCTGGAGGCAGGAGGCAAATGTACTTACCACTAAGCCACACTGCATGGTTAAATACTTCCAATAACACAAAGATTTGAACTCTATTGCTTTAAATAAAAAATGACCCAATTCACCTGTAGTCCCTGTGGTTGATGGTTAGATATACTCTTTAGAAATAATAATCTGGGGTTACACTACACATACCTGCAGAGTACAAAGGCGAGGAGAGAGTGTGAGAAATTCAGACAGTGAGAGCAATCAATAAAGGAAAGGTCAGAGCTGATAGAAAGGACATAGAGCTTAACTGGAGGAGACACATATTTCCTCATAAGGACTGAGTAATAATCAGTCTGAAGTTTGGGCTGCTGATGAACTGTGTTTGGCTCAATCTATCTGGTGCTCAGTGGGACATGATTGTCCTTTGAAAAAAATCCTTTATTACCTTTACAATGTTTTTTAAAGGCGAGTCAATATATTTTCCATATACACCGACCAGGCATAACATTATGACCACTTGCCTAATATTGTTTTGGTCTCCCTTTTGCTGCCAAAACAGCCCTGACCCGTCATGCACTATGTATTCTGACACCTTTCTGTCAGAACCAGCATTAAGTTATTCAGCAATTTGAGCAACAGTAGCTCGTCTGTTGGATCGGATCACATGGGCCAGCCTTCGCTCCCCACATTTATTAATGAGCCTTGGTCATCCATGACCCTGTCGCCGGTTCACCACTGTTCCATCCTTGGACCACTTTTGATAGATACTGACCACTACAGACTGGGAACACCCCACAAGAGCTGCAGTTTTGGAGATGCTCTGATCCAGTCGTCTAGCCATCACAATTTGGCCCTCGTCAAACTCTCTCAAATCTTTACACTTGCCCATTTTTCCTGCTTCTAACACATCAACATTGAGGACAAAATGTTCACTTGCTGCCTAATATATCCCACCCACTAACAGGTGCCATGATGAGGAGATCATCAGTGTTATTCACGTCACCTGTCAGTGGTCATAATGTTATGCCTGATCAGTGTATTTGAAGCAGTGGAGCTGAGATTCTGATGAACAGTTTACATGCAAGTTATGACATATAGAATTGAAAGCTTTTAAAATGGTTCTCGACTGTCTGACAGTTCAGACAAGATTTTCTTCTTCTAGCACCACAGAGAAATAAGTAAGCTTCATCTCTACATTGTTAAGATGGAAAAAATGTAATGCTTTACTCGATGTGGAAAAACTACTTCACGTTTCTGTTACTTATAAGCTGGTCTATTGTAATGCCTTGCTGGAATCCTTACAAGAACCAGAATGTTTCATCACATTACCCCCATTCCGTCCACACTACACTGGCTTCCAGTACATTTTTACACTGATAATAAAATCAGTGATGACCTGTAAAGCACTGAAATGCTTGCTCTACAACATCTGAGCAAACATTTCTTTTTCATGCTCAGTATTGGGCTCGGGTTGTGGGTTAGATTCCTGCCTTCCACCCTGTGTACATGGAGTTTGCATGGTCTCTGGATGATTCCTCTGGGCCCTCCCCCAGTCCAAAGACATGCACTGTGGGTTGATTGGCATCTCTAAATTATCTGGAATGTGTGTGTGTGTGAGAGATTGTTCCCTGCCATGGGTTGGCATGCCGTCCATGGTGTCCCCTGCTTTGTGCCCTGGGATTGTCTCCAGGTTCTCTGTGAACTTGTGTAGGATAAATGGTCCAAAAAATAGATTTATGTTTTATTCATTAAAAACAACTTCCATCAAGCCAAGTGAAGAATACAAGTGATTGTTGTCCCATGCAGGGAGTGATCAATACTTCTGCTAGATATTTCCGCATGTCCTTTAACGTTGCTGTAGGTCTCTTGGCAGCCTCCATGATAAGTTTTCTTCTTGTCCTTTTGTCAATATTGGAAGGTCCTGTTCTTGGTAACTGTGAGCCTGCATCAGAGCAAGGAAACTTAAACACTGTTAAAAAAGTTCACATCTTGTAAAGTTATCATTACTGCTTAGTGGTCACTCACACCATAAAGGCATAGTGCTCCTTTGGGTAAAAACAATTAACATCAACCTTAATAAAGACTAAACTTCAGAAAGACTGAACCCTACTTACTTACACACACTGAGTTAGATGTAGAAATATACACTATATATCAACACCATTATCGTTCACTAAGTTAAAGACAAAGAACTCAGACAACCTCATATAAAAAGTAAATTTTTTAATTACAGGAGCCAATTTAAATAAAAAAAACTTTGAATAAATCAGGAAGGAGAGTATTTTATAATATTAAATTAAATCAAGTAGTATTTGATTGAAGATGTAAACATTTCAATTAGGCTTTATAATGGCAAGTTAATGTGAATGATGTTTTATAAAAGAGACAGACTAACAGCTTTATTAGACACACACACACACACACACACACATACAAACAAACCGTACACCTGACTAATGAGTAGAAAGAACCAAGAAATACTTAATCTTTCAAAAAAATTCATAGTGCAACAGCTTTAGGCCTTGAAGTCAACACAAAACAAAAAATACACTTATACAATTTTAACATGCAGTGGGTGTTGTGAGCAGTTCAGTAATTCCAATTATTTTCTATTTTGTGTAAAAATCACAGATTTGTTTTTTCTCAGTGTTTTTTTTTTTTTAGTGTAATGGGTACTGAGACATTTTTTTAGCCTCCTGGTAGTCCAGCAGCAGGATCCCATGCTCTCATTGCTGTGGCCTGGGTTCGATCCATGGGCAGGGCACTAACCCAGCCACTGAAGGGTTAAATCTCAGTGCCGTTCCCAAGCCCGGATTAAATGGGAGGGTTGCATCAGGAAGGGCATCCGGTGTAAAACCTGTGCCAAATCGAAACATGTGCACCATATGATCGAACAGGAAGCTGCTGAAAGAACAACAACAGCAATTTACCTGAGCCATTTTTTTAGATATATTGATTGATATGTAGATCCTTAAGATGATGGGCTAAATTCATTCATTCATTGTCTACCGCTTATCCGATCTACACTCGGGTCACGGGGAGCCTGTGCCTATCTCAGGTGTCATTGGGCATCAAGGCAGGATACACCCTGGACGGAGTGCCAACCCATCACAGGGCACACACACACTCTCTCATTCACTCACGACGGACAATTTAGAGATGCCCATCAACCTACATATCTTTGGACTGCGGGAGGAAACCGGAGTACCCGGAGAAAACCCCACACAGGGAGGCACAGGGAGAACATGCAAACGCCACACACACAGCGGAGGCGGGAATCGAACCCCCAACCCTGGAGGTGTGAGGCAAACGTGCTAACCACTAAGCCACCGTGCCCCCCGATGGGCTAAATTGATTGAATAAAATAAAGACTACATACATGGGTTTGACTTTCCCATTCAAATAATTAAATTAAAAAACATTCTCTGCTGATTAGTCAGTTAATCAATATTCATGTGTACTTCATAATACAAAATAAGCACAGTCCATAATAAAAACAAAGAGATTCAGCCAACATTTTCATCAGCTGTCTGTGTGGCTGGCCTCAGATGCAATCTGCAGGTGAAGTGTTGCATTTCTAATGACAATGTTGTCCACATGCAGAAACTTCAGAATATAAATGAGATTGAAACATTTAGCATGGAAGTCTGGGTCCAGTATCCTTGCGTCATGAAAAGATGGAAGCAGGTGGATAGAACAGGCAGAATCAAGATGAAAGAAACTATTCAAACCACAAATATAGTAAATGTGGAGAAAACCAGACAAGCAGTGCTGACAGAAGTGTTCAGAACTGGCTTAACCTCACCAAGAGAGTGTAGTGTGCTGCTTATCTAGTGTGTGACGAATAAAAATGAGGAACAGGTTTGTGAATTAGAACGATGACGGCACTGGAGTGTTGGTGAATTCTGGAATTTCGTTAATTCCTCGAGAGTCAGTTTATCCGGGCATGACAAGCTTCTGGAGAGAGAAAAGTCTAAAATGTGCAGGTGGTGCTACTCCAGGAACAGGATAGGTTAGACATTGTCTTACATCATCATGAAGACATAGCTTGGTTTCCATTCAGGTCTATATTTATAGCATCCATTATTCAGAGAAAACATCTGTGACAGGACTAATACATACCAAAAACACACACACACACACACACACACACACACACACACACACACACACACACACACACACACAAACACACGCACATATGAATGTATAGACACCCAATTCCCTAGCCACAGTCCCCTGTTGAGAGCTTTCTTTCTCACTGCTAATCAAGTGTGAGGAGAGAGAGATAGAAAGGAATCAAGGGGGGGAGTGAGAGAAAGGAAGATAGAGAGAGAGAGAGAGAGAAAGAGGAGGGAGGAGTGATAGAAAGGAAGAGAGAGAGAGAGAGAGAGAGAGAGAGAGAGAGAGAGAGAGAGAGAGAGGGAGAGGGAGAGGGAGAGGGAGTGATAGAAAGGAAGAGAGGGAGAGGGAGAGGGAGAGAGAGGAGGGAGTGATAGAAAGGAAGAGAGAGGGAGAGGGAGAGAGAGGAGGGAGTGATAGAAAGGAAGGGAGAGGGAGAGAGAGGAGGGAGTGATAGAAAGGAAGAGAGAGGGAGAGGGGGGGAGAGAGATAGAAAGAGAGAGGGAGAGGGGGGGAGAGAGATAGAAAGAGAGAGGGAGAGGGAGAGAGAGAGAGCAGAGAGAAAATGACAGAGTAGTAGGAGAGGGAAAGAGGTTTAGGAAGAGATTAGATGTTCTGGGTTATAGTCACACTGCAAAAAAAAGACGTCTGTTATTTCTTATTATAAGTTTGACTATTTGATCTCATATTTATAACCAAGATGAAACCAAACTTATACTTTACTTTACTTTTATTTTCAAGGTTTAATTTCTTATTCTAAAAAAAATAGATAATGTTTTCATTTTTAGAAACTGATGCTTGAAATTAGCAAAACAATCTGCCAATAGAATCATTTCAAGCTTACAAATGTTCAAATATGTCGAGAAATAGACTTAATCTTATATATGTAAGCTTCCTTTACTGTAAGCTTATAATAAAAAGTAGTAGCTCATTCTGACTATATATTAGATGTTTTAGCTTGCTAAGATATTATATTTTGCAGTGTAGCTAGAAAAGAAGAACAGGAAGATTCACCTATAGGAGCATTTTCACAGTGGAGCCAAACACATCCACACACTGCTGTTGGAAATAAAGAAAGGTTGCTGCTATCACCAACATTTAATCATAAGTACACATAAATTACATTAGGTACTCAACTTCCACGGACTTATTTAAAGTGTAATCTCTGTTTCCTTTGTTGCTGCATTTAATCCCTTAGACACTGTTAAGAAACCTCTTTTTTTTTCTTTTTTGTTATATCACAGACTCAATAGACTAAATTCTTTTTTTTTTGCAAGAAACATAATTGAACACAAACAAACGGGAAATGTACAAAACTTTGTGAAAGCCTGTTTTCTGTATATCTGTATTATTTTATTAGGACCAGCATTAACCTCTCCAGCAATTTGAGCAACAGTAGCTTGTCTGTTGATTCGGACCACGCGGGCCAGCCTTCGCTCCCCACATGCATCAATGAGCCTTCGCCGTCCACGACCCTGTCGCCGGTTCACCACTGTTCCTTCCTTGGACCACTTTTGATAGATACTGACCACTGCAGACCGGGAACACCCCACAAGAGCTGCAGTTTTGCAGATGCTCTGATCCGGTCGTCTAGCCATCATAATCTGGCCCTTGTCAAACTCGCTCAAATCCTTACACTTGCCCATTTTTCCTGCTTCTAACACATCAACTTTGAGGACAAAATGTTCACTTGCTGCCTAATATATCCCACCCACTAACAGGTGCCATGATGAGGAGATCATCAGTGTTCATAATGTTATACCTGATCGGTGTATAAGCCCGTGTTTTTTTATTATATCCATCAGAATTGATGTCAAAACATTTTCTGACCAGTCAGATTTGAGAATTTGATGAACAGCTCTGTGCTATAAATAGCAATGATGTTAACTGACATTTTTTGGCACATGAATATTGTCAACATCAGGTTTACCTTCCAGGTTCTATGATATAAGCTGTTTATTAAGCTAGAATGACTAAGTAATGAATTGCATGAATCAGCATAAATCAGTCTCATTTGAGATAGTGAAGATGAATGAGGAGGGATTGAAATGCTTGCATGCATGTGAATGTGCATTAAGGAACAGAGCTCTCTTGGAATTGTGCTTTAAGGCTCTCTGGGTTGAGTAAATAATGTAATTGCACCGGACATATTTAAGGTCTATTCATATTAATGACTTTGCTCTGTGTGTAATAACTCCTAGTGGGTGGGAGAGGGCATTTATTATATATTAAGTGCTATGAGCTGAGGTCAGGGCTCATCGAACTGAATACAACTACTTAAATGCTTCATAAGCCAGAGGTTTGTCAAAATGAGAAGGGGTTATCACTTTGAAATTTCATACTGAGTGAGAAAGAGGGAGGGAGACACACAGAGAGTGTGAGTGTTAGCATGGGATAATTGATTAATGCCTCAGGGGACCTTTGTAAACAGAAAGTGCATCATTAAACCCCATTTGTGCCCATTCGTCTTCATTGTCATTCACCGCTGCTGGGTCACTGTCTGTCTGTGTAATTAGGAGATCTTTTAGCCTCAATTTGAATCGAACTAACATAGCATTAGAGTTTTCTAATTTTGCCTAACCTCTCTCCTTTTCGACTAAACACTTATAGATCAAACCCTGGCTAAATGACTCATTCACATTTTCCTCAGTAATAATACTTCAGCAAGTTTATATCCTATATTCCGTATTTTTGTACACCTCAGAAGAAACGAGGTCAGGTCTATATGTTTCGACTGTCTCAGTTTGCTTAAAACAGAGGGTGCCACAGTGCCTACATAAGGAAACATGCTGCTATGTGAACACTATGGGCATGATTGGCATTTCACATTCACACATCACTGATGCTGCCAGCCAGTGGAATTAGGACACTGGGTGCATGGCTATCTAAAAAAAGACTATAGCATGAAGATTTATTTCAGTATTCAAATGGCAGAATGCTTATTCCTTCACACATAAACATTCACATATATACAAGCTCAATAATCTTACATAAATAAAAATCAGAAAATATACCGTTATGTATCATCTATACTGTATGCGAGAGACAGCTCAAATCTCTTCTTCTGATGCACTGCTCATAAAGCTTTAAACTAGTAGTGTAATCAGTTAATGCTAACTAGTAAATGTCTACTGGAAAAAAATAGTTATGTTCTTCACCACAACATTAAACTTATTTCTCAATTTCCATTTATGCCTTTGCCACCTGCTGTCCATCGAAGAGGCATTTGGTACACAGCTGTTATGGGTATTCTTTGAAATCATAAAGGATTTTTATGGCAAATTGGATACGAATTGGCACTTGATTACTGCCAGTGTAATCAAACAGCTTTCGGAAATAAACTTGGCAGCCTTTGCCTTGAACACTCAAAATGGCAGCTTGATCATGCTTTTTTGTTATTTCATTTTGTTGCAATTTATCACTATGAAGGCATATTTGTATAGTCAGGATTCTTCAGAAATGTCCTTATCACAGAATAGCCATCGCAATCATTGCAATCATTGTGATGCAGTGATGACAGAGCCTTCATTTTTTATTTTATTTTTTTAAATAATGTTTAATCTCATGTCCTTCCACTGAGTCATGGACCAGTACATAGTGCCAAAAAGGTGAATGAATAATGCAGAGAGGGGAAAATAATCTATAATTCCCACCAGTGGGTTTCCACTGGGTTTTCTGGTTACCCTAAATTGCCCCTAAATGTGAATGTGAATGTGTGTGCGTGAATGGGTCTCTGTGACAGACTGCCATCACATCCATGGTGTATCAGGGATAGGCTCTGGATCTACCATGTCCGACAAGGACAAAGACATAGAATGTGTCATCATTCCCTATGGTGAGTGCCAGATTCCTGTTGTGAAGCGCCCAAGTCCAGCATAGTCTGATGATTTCTCTGGACACAACAATGGTGAAACTCATCAGCAATTCATGGTGGAGCAACTTGAAAACTAGTGTAGAAAAAATGTGTCACTTAATTATTTAAAGGAAACAACATTATTGTTGACTTCTGGGATATCTGAAGTTATCTAATCAATAGTGTGATTGCTGAGACAATTAAGAGTTCACTAAGTAGCTTGATTTGCATATTACAGAAGACCCTTTACACCACCTCTCTTGCCAGGTCCCAGCATGGTCTCCGTTTCCTGGTGAGCACACAACCCTATCTTCACTACATTCTGCAGGAGGACCAGTAAGAGCATCATGAAGAGCACTGTATCACTGTGTGGATAGAATACATTGTTCTCCTCATTGGGAAATCCCCTGGTCTTTGGGGAAAAGACCTGCTGTTTTAGAGATGCTCTAGATATCACAATTTGTCCCTTGTCAAAGGTGCTCAGATCCTTATGTTTACTCATTTTACATGCTTCCAACACAACACAAGGACATAATATTCACTTGCTGATTGGTGTGTGTGTGTGTGTGTGTGTGTGTGTGTGTGTGTGTGTGTGTGTGTGTTTAGTACACTGTCTAATAAGCACCTTTAGATCCATTTACGCCTAAAATCTAGCCATGGTGGTCACAGTCCAGTGACTTCTGTGCCGGTCCCAAGCCCGGATAAATAGAGAGGGTTGCGTCAGGAAGGGCATCCGGCGTAAAACATTGCCAAATTTAACCATGCGAATCGTCAGTACGAATTTCATACCGGATCGGTCGAGGCCCGGGTTAACAACGACCGCCATCGGCGCCGTTGACCTACAGGGCGCCGGTGGAAATTGGGCTACTGTTGGTCGAAGAAGTAGAGGAGGGAGGAGAGTGCACAGACAGAGAGAGAAGAGGAAAGGTAAGAGTGTAGGACTGAGAATAGGAACTCTGAATGTTGGTACTATGACAGGGAAAGGTAGAGAGCTGGCTGATATGATGGAGAGAAGGAAGGTGGATATACTGTGTGTACAGGAGACCAGGTGGAAGGGTAGCAAGGCTCGTAGTATAGGAGCAGGATTCAAGCTGTTTTATTATGGCGTGGATAGTAAGAGAAATGGGGTAGGTGTGGTCCTGAAGGAGGAGTTTGTGAGGAATGTCCTGGAGGTGAAGAGAGTGTCAGACAGGGTGATGAGTCTGAAGTTAGAAATTGAAGGGGTGATGTTGAATGTTGTTAGTGGTTATGCCCCACAGGTAGGTTGTGAGTTGGAGGAGAAAGAGAGATTCTGGAGTGAATTAGATGAGGTGATGGAGAGTATTCCCACGGGTGAGAGAGTGGTGATAGGAGCGGATTTTAATGGACATGTTGGTGAGGAGAACACAGGTGATGAGGAGGTGATGGGCAAGTTTGGAGTTAAGGAAAGGAACCTTGAACGACAGATGGTAATGGACTTTGCTAAGAGGATGGACATGGCTGTGGTTAACACTTATCTTCAAAAGAGGGAGGAGCATAGAGTGACTTACAAGAGTGGAGGTAGGAGAACACAGGTAAACTACATCCTATGTAGAAGAGGCAATCTGAAAGAGATTAGTGACTGTAAAGTGGTAGTGGGAGAGAGTGTAGCCAGACAGCATAGGATGGTGGTGTGTAGGATGACTTTGTTGGTCTGTAAGAAGAAGAGGTCAAAGATAGAGAAGAAAACCAAGTGGTGGAAGCTGAAAAAGGAGGAATGTTGTGAGGAATTTAGACAGAAGTTGAGGCAGGCTCTGGGTGGTCAGGTAGTGCTGCCAGATGACTGGGAAACTACAGCAGAAGTGATCAGGGAGACAGGGAGAAAGGTGCTGGGTGTGTCATCTGGAAGGAGGAAAGAAGATAAGGAGACTTGGTGGTGGAAAGAGGAAGTTCAGGATAGTATCCAGAGGAAGAGGTTAGCCAAGAAGAAGTGGGACATGGACAGGACTGAAGAGAATAGACAGGAATACAAGGAGTTACAGCGCAGAGTGAAGAGGGAGGTGTCTAAGGCCAAGCAGAAGGCATATGACGAGTTGTACACTAGGTTAGACACTAGAGAAGGAGAGAAGGACTTGTACAGGTTAGCTAGGCAGAGGGATCGAGATGGGAAGGATGTGCAGCAAGTTAGAGTTATTAAGGATAGAGATGGAAGGGTGCTCACAAGTGAGGAGAGTGTACAGAGGAGATGGAAGGAGTACTTTGAGGAGCTGATGAATGAGGAAAATGAGAGGGAAAAAAGAGTAGAAGGGGTGAACTCTGTGGAACAGAAAGTAGATAAGATTAGAAAGGATGAAGTCAGGAAGGCTTTGAAGAGGATGAAAAGTGGAAAGGCAGTTGGTCCTGACGACATCCCGGTGGAGGTCTGGAAGTGTCTAGGAGAGGCAGCTGTGGAATTTTTAACTAGTTTGTTCAACAGGGTTTTAGAGAGTGAGAGAATGCCTGATGAATGGAGAAGAAGTGTATTAGTGCCGATCTTTAAGAATAAGGGTGACGTGCAGAGTTGCAGCAACTATAGGGGGATAAAGTTGATGAGCCATACAATGAAGCTATGGGAAAGAGTAGTGGAAGCTAGGTTAAGGAAGGTAGTGGAAATTTGTGAGCAGCAGTATGGCTTCATGCCCAGAAAGAGCACAACAGATGCAATTTTTGCTCTGAGAATTTTGATGGAGAAGTATAGGGATGGTCAGAGGGAGTTGCACTGTGTGTTTGTAGACTTGGAGAAAGCGTATGACAGGGTGCCAAGAGAAGAGCTGTGGTACTGTATGAGGAAGTCAGGAGTAGCAGAGAAGTATGTCAGAGTGGTGCAGGACATGTATGAGAGGAGCAGGACAGTGGTGAGGTGTGATGTAGGTCAGACAGAGGAGTTC
Source organism: Hemibagrus guttatus (assembly GCA_033459395.1). NCBI lineage: Eukaryota > Metazoa > Chordata > Actinopteri > Siluriformes > Bagridae > Hemibagrus > Hemibagrus guttatus. The sequence goes on from JAUCMX010000018.1 coordinate 10,692,033, forward strand.
AAAGTGGAGGTGGGACTGCATCAGGGATCGTGACATTGTGACAGATGACATTGTGATCTGTAGTGAGAGCAGGGAGCAGGTGGAGGAAAACCTGGAGAGGTGGAGGTTTGCGCTGGAGAGAAGAGGAATGAAAGTCAGTCGTAGTAAGACTGAGTACATGTGTGTGAATGAAAGGGAGGGAAGTGGAACAGTAAGGTTACAGGGTGAAGAGGTGAAGAAGGTACAGGAGTTTAAGTACTTGGGGTCAACAGTCCAGAGTAATGGAGAGTGTGGGAAAGAGGTAAAGAAGCGAGTGCAGGCAGGTTGGAATGGGTGGAGAAAGGTGTCGGGAGTTCTGTGTGATAGGAAAATATCAGCAAGAATCAAGGGGAAGGTGCACAGGACAGTGGTGAGAGCGGCCATGCTGTATGGTTTAGAGACAGTGTCACTGAGGAAGAGAGAGGAGTCAGAGCTAGAGGTAGCAGAGCTGAAGATGTTGAGGTTCTCTTTGGGAGTGACAAGATTGGACAGGATTAGGAATGAGTACATCAGAGGGACAGCTCATGTTGGACATATGGGGGACAAAGTTAGGGAGGCCAGATTAAGATGGTTTGGACATGTTCAGAGGAGGGAGAGTGAGTATATTGGTAGGAGAATGTTGGACATGGAGCTGCCAGGCAGGAGGCAAAGAGGAAGGCCAAAGAGGAGGTATATGGATGGAATTAATGAGGATATGAAGCTAGTGGGTGCAAGTGTTGAGGATGCAGAAGATATGGTTAGGTGGAGAGAGATGATTCACTGTGGCGACCCCTGAAGGGAAAAGCCGAAAGAAGAAGAAGAAGAAGAAGAAGAAGAGAAGAAGAAGATCCATTTACGCCTAAAAACTGCAAATTTATTTATGTAATTTATTTGTTTGTTTGTTTAATAAATCTTTATAAATCGTATATCTCTCATCCCTTATTTCCTGATGGCTGCTTTGAGTTGTTTTTGTAAACTGATATACCGTATGTCGCAAGAAGAACCAGCATTTCCTGGATTTTGTCCAGTTCATCGATACGACCATTCAGCTGTCACTCAAACTGAAATCCCGCCCACAGAATTTTACCCTCAACTTTGACCCGTGTAACGGCGCTGGTGTGGATCCGCGGCTCCTCCCTCTCCTGCACGGCGAAGTCGGACCTTCATTCAAACACCCAAACTGAAAAAGGGATGAAAGTCTACTCGAGTCTGTCCAGCCGCTGATCACCCGCCTGGCGACGAAGAAAAACGAGGAAATCGTGGAGAACCGGGCTTTACTTTGCAATCGCATACGCGAGAGAAAGAGAGAGAGGGAGGAAAAGGAGGAAACAACCTTAACACTTACAAGTGGTTGCTAGCAAAGCCGTTATTCACACAGCACTGCAAACATGGCGAGTGCTTCGTATCACATCTCTAATCTGCTGGAGAAGATGACTTCGAGCGACAAGGATTTCAGGTGCGGTGTAAAGATTAATGGAGAACATTGCTAGACAACGGGGTGCAATCGTTGAGCTTGAAGCGGTTGAAATGTTAGTGAGCTGAGTGAGGTTAGCTTTAGCTAGCGCTGCACAACTTGGCTAGCTAGGCCGCGGATCATCCGCTGTTTTGTTAAGTTGGTTAGCGTTAGCTTAGCATGCTAGCTTTGCTGTCAGACTTAGACTCGCGTGTTTATGTTCAGTCATACTCAGTGATTGTGTTTTGTTCTTCTCTTCACGTTTTTTGCGCTTTAAATTCGCTTTATGAATGCTAATGCACACCAAGCTAGGTTAGCTAGCCACCTCAATCGAGGCAGCTTTATTATAGCGCTAATAGCGAAAACTCTGGGGTTTTCTTTACAAACTGTAAGCAAGGCTGCACACTGAGTATAAAGTGCGTTGTGTTTAATATTGTTGCTAATTAGTTTTTATTAACAGCTGGTTCCGTAGTGAGGCTTCATACTGTTAGCTTTAGCCAGCTACTTTTCTGCCCCTTAGCACTCTGTTATTATATTTACGTTTTCTGCACAGTGTCGTCTAATTGAATATACAATATCTAATATGAAGTGTATTAGCTATGGTTTAGCACAAGTTTTTGTTTTAAATGTTGAGGGTTTTTTTTTCTTAAAGTTAACTGTGGACAACTGTTTCACTGACTAAGGGGCTGTTACGGTTTGAATCGTTTAACGGTATGATAACTCTCTAAAAATATCACGGTGTCATAATACTAAAAATCTTGGGACATTCCTCCTCCTTCTTCTTCTTCTTCTTCCTCCAAATCATTGAATTCAGGGGTTGGGCTCGGCCCCTTAGTTCCAATGAAAGGCACTCTTAATGCTTCAACATACCAAGACATTCTGGACAATTTCATGTTCCCAATTTTGTGTGAACAGTTTGGGGATGACCCCTTCCTATTCCAACATGACTGCACACCAGTGCACAAAGCAAGGTCCATAAAGACATGGATGAGCGAGGTGTGGAGGAACTTCAGAGTCCTGACCTCAACCAGATAGAACATGGGATGAATTAGAGTGGAGACTGTAAGCCAGGCCTTCTCATCCAACATCAGTGCCTGACCTCACAAATTCGCTTCTAGAGGAATGGTCAAAAATTCCCATAAACACACTCCTAAACCTTGTGGAAATCCTTCCCAGTAGAGTTGAAGCTGATGCTTGCAAAGGGTGGGCCAACTCCATATTACATTCATGTGTATGTAAAGGCAGATGTCCCAGTTTTGGCCTGCCTCCCAGTCTCTGCTTTAATTCTTCCCAAAGCTGTTCTATCAGGTTGAGGTCAGGACTCTGTGAAGTTCCTTCACACCAAACTCGCCCATCCGTGTCATTGTAGACCTTGCTTTGTTTACTGGTCATATTGGAACAGGATGGGGTCATCCCCAAACTGTTACCTCAAAATTAGGAGCATTAAATTGTTCAAAATGTCTTGGCATGCTGAAGCATTAAGAGTTCCTTTCACTGGAACTAAGGGGCCAAGCCCAACCCCTGAAAAACAACACCTGAATTCAATGATTTGGAGGGGTGTCCCAAAACCTTTGGCAATACAGTGTATATGGTATAGTGGTATTAGTCGACCATTTAAGAAAATATGTCAGTGGTAAAAAAAAAAAAGTGGGTTATGAAATCTTTTGTATAAAGGTTTCTTGTGTGGATACACTGTATGACCAAAAGTATGTGTAGACCTGAACATCACACCCACCCCAAAAGTCTAAGCACAGTACTGTCTAGAATGTCTCTTGTATGCTGCAGCAATACAATTTCCCTTTTACTTAGAACTAAGAGGTCCGAACATGTTCCAGCATGACGATGTCCCTGTGCACAAAGTGAATGCTGGTGTCAGTGCCAGTGAAGTTACTGTGAATGAACACACACAGTGTGTTACGTTTAGAGCGGAAGAACCGTGTGTCCTGCTCAGAGCCCTGACCTCAACCCCTCTGAACACCTTTAGTATGAACTGGAGCACTGACTGCACACGAAACCTCCTGACCAGACATAAGTGTCTGAATGCTGTTGTGCATGTGAATGAATGAAAATCTTGGGGAAAGTCTTCTTAGAAGAGTGGAGGTTATAAAAACAGTAAAAGGGGATTAAATCTAGACTGGTATATTCCCCAAGCACATATGGGCGTGACGGTTAGGTGTCCGCATACTTTTGGCTGTATAGTGTTCAAAACTCCCAACTGATTTTTTTTCCTCTTTTTTTTGAGTGCGACATCTCTTACCTCGATTTCCAGATCCATATCGCTGTTGCAGACAGAAATCGCACATTGTAAAAGAATTCTTTGGTTAGAAAATAGAGATCTGTGGATCTTTTAGTGCATCTGGCATTTTACAATGTCTGTTTAAAACATCAGTGTAATGGCTGTTAGGACACTAATAATATGAGGATTATGTGAACCTCGTGGGACAGCTACAGATCTGGTAGTTAGAATTGTCAAACCTAAAGGAAACTTGTGAATGGACAGAGAAATGTCCAAGCTCATTTTAAAGAATGGCCATGCCATGTTGTCCTTTTAACCTACACAACTCCAAATTCCTCTTCATCTCTTAAACATGTTTTCCCTACACACTGCATTACCTCTATTATACCGAGGGCTCTTTAGAGTTTATGCGACACTGTTTTCTGCACGTCCTGGAATAAAACACTGCTGAAATTGCATTGTGTAAAACAGTACTTATGCTGAAAGTATTTATCATTTTGTCATTATATGCTGAATGGGAGTGTGGCATGCTGAGCCAAAAAGAACAATCTCAACAAGCAGGGAAGTGCCGCCTTGCTTAGCCAAAAAAATCTATAGCTGTTTTGTTTAGTTATGGTCAGCAGTGCCAGTGCTGTTTTGTAGATTTTGTGCAACAGATTCCTTCATTGCATGCCTGTTGAAGCCCTCTGAGCTCTTGGGGCATTATTTAGGGAGAATATTTCTCATGATGGAGTTCAGGATTGGACATTTCAGTTGTAATATACACCGATCAGACATAACATTGAGCACTGACAGGTGAAGTGAATAACACTGATTATCTCCTCATCATGGCACCTGTTAGTGGGTGGGATATATTAGGCAGCAAGTGAACATTTTATCCTCAATGTTGATGTATTAGAAGCAGGAAAAATGGGCAAGCGTAAGGATTTGAGCGAGTTTGACAAGGGCCGAATTGTGATGGTTAGACGACTGGATCAGAGCATCTCCAAAACTGCAGCTCTTGTGGTATGTTCCCAGTCTGTAGTGGTCAGTATCTATCAAAACTGGTCCAAGGAAGGAACAGTGGTGAACCGGCGACAGGGTCATGGACGGCCAAGGCTCGTTAATGCACGTGGGGAGAGAAGGCTAGCCCGTGTGATCTGATCCAACAGACGAGCTACTGTTGCTCAAATTGCTGAAGAAGTTAATGCTGGTTCTGATAGAAAGGTGTCAGAATACACAACGCATGACAGGTTAGGGCTGATTTGGCAGCGAAACACGGACCAACGCAATATTAGGCAGGTGGTCATAATGTTATGCCTGATCGGTGTATTTTGAGTCACATGTATATGTGCAGTACTGTAGCATGTTGCAAGCGAAGGTATATTAATTCTGCATATACAAATAGCTAGCTAATTGATTGAAGTTCCAGCTCCCAAATACTAAGATTGCCGTTTAGGTGTTTATGTAGGAAGTCAGTAAGAGAATATGAAAAAGAAAAAAGCCACATGTGGGGAGAATATTTGGATGCAGAGAGCACTGTCAAGTCTCAGGAGCAGGTGGTTGTTGCTCTGCATTAGGATGGAGCAGGTGGTCAGATCTGAAGCTCATGGGACAGAGAGAATACATTTCCAACTTTCACTACAACTCTGTGAAAAGTGCACTAGAGTGGAGACACATCAAGTACCTCAGGTTTGCGGATTAAGCCTGTTTTAAGCCGAAAGCGCCGTTTCAGCTGCTCCGCCATGCTATGTATTTTACACTAGGCACTGCCTTTAAATTAGAGACTGCATTTATGTTTTTATTTACCAGTGTGTGTCATATTAAATGCACTTATCTATACTGGCTGTTAGATTATTATATCTTTCAGAACTTTTCTTTTAACTAAGAGTTAGCTCTAACAGTGGGAAGCTGAACTATTGATCTGATATTCAGTAAAGCTTTTTTACTATTCAGTATTTGTCAGTATTTCTGTCATTAAGAGGGGAAAGTTAATTGCAGTAGAAAATGATGCTTCATTACAACACATTATTTCCCCTCTTGTGGGTCGCTGAAAATCCTTTCCCTAACATTAACATATATTTGAGTGTTCAATATTAGACAGAAATCTCCTCTGTATTTTTTATAATGTTATATTAGTGTTCAGCGCCTAAATTTCTGGTCATGGTGAATTTGTGTAACAGGAAAAGATGCAGCACTGAGGTTTAAGATGTGTCCATGTTGCTGTTAGTATCACATTATCAGCCCTTGAGGTTCTCAGCGGTTTGCAGAAATGCCTGTTAAATCTTCATCTGCTGTGTGCTCTGATTTCCTTTTTCAGCATAAAATTACCCCATTGGAAGGTTTGCTTGCTCGCCATTTTGTTTCCTTGTGCAGACGTTCATTTACCCCGCAGTTGATTGGACCCCTATGCATTATTCATCCTGACTCCAGCTCTCTAAAAATTGCTTCCCATCAAACCTATGCCAAAGCAGCTGTTCACAGGCTGTATTTGTCTGTCTGATGGAGGCATGCGTCTTAGTTTGGATCCTGTGTTTTTCTTTTTTCTTTTTCACTTATCATGCTTGGACTCAGCAGCTTTGATGTTCACGCCCTAGCAGGATAGATGCCTAAAAGCTAATCCACTCTGGGTTTATCCCAAAATGGGTTATGATGACTTTACCAACTGCTGACATGTGAGATCAGAGGCAAATGTGTTTAAATTAGCCCTTGAGTATTACCTGTGAAGATGTGGCATCTGGATGTCCTTCTGCTAAGTTCATAATGCCAGTGTTGCCAGTCTTCAGTGTCAGGGACTGACTGCATTTCTCCAGCTGGCAGCTATCAATAAAATATTTCTTCTGAGGAGAGACGCCAGTCTCAGTGGCACTACAGGGTCTATAAGAGATGCAGGGGGGAAAAAAACAAAATGATGCACACCATTATTATATAACCAATCTGGACTTTAATGCATCTTTACTCGCCTGTCATTCACAATGTTTGTCTATTCAGAAAGCAGAGGAACTTTTACTAGCATTCAGATCCACCATAATACCATGTTTACTGGGTGTGGCTTCGGAGAGGACACTAAACAGAGAGAGTGTGTTTGGATTTTTAACATTCACGGACTGTGTTTTTAATGGGTCTTAAGTCCAATTACGTGGTTGTTTTCCAGGTTACAATGCTAATGTATATGAAATAGTTCGAAACCCAGTGATGCCACAACTATCTGTAGCCATGCTCTCTGAGTGTGAGGAATAGTTTAGTCTCTATCACAGAGACACTAGCCTATGCTCAAGTATGTGGAAGAGGGCAGACATATTTTTATGACCATTGTATCTTGTAAATGACTAAGCTGATGTAACACAAGAATTTCCCTCATGGGATCAAGTCTGTCTGTCGCTCTGTCTGTCGCTCTGTCTGTCGCTCTGTCTGTCGCTCTGTCTGTCGCTCTGTCTGTCGCTCTGTCTGTCGTTTCTCTGAGTGTATTAGGCTGTCCTGTGATGCAGCATGAGCAGCTTTAAAGATGTGATTGTTGCTTCAGATGTCTTCTAGGGATCATGTGCTGACCATAACCTCTTCCTGGTTGATAGCTGCTATGTGATTCGGGAGAGCCGGTTGATTTTGGGGACAGTGAACCCCTTTAATGGTGTATATTTTTTGTGACTCAAGCATCGCCCTTCCCTGTTTTTTCCCTCATTAGATCTACTTTAAAATTTTACATTGCTTCACTGTATGAAAGTGCACAGTCCACAGAATTTAAGTACATTTCCCTGTTCAAAGGTAACTATCCTACTCGTATTCCTTCACTGTAGTGTAAAATAGTTCAGTATTTACACAAATGAGTGGAAACTCACACATGGTGCTTTGTTTTGTTTGAATCACTGACTGTAAGAGCCAGTAAGAGTGGACTCCCTGCACGTTACTTCAGTCAGCTGACGTAGTTTAAAAGTTCTGAAATCGACATGTCTGAATTTGCACACACCTAGCTATCAAACTATTCCAGGATGTATGACTTTGCCCTGGTAATATTATGCTTTTCACCTAATATTTTAATAAGTGTGAAGCCTTTTTTTTTTTTTAGGAATGAGTGTGTCATCGGTGCTTCAGGTGTCCTGGATGTTGAACACTCTTTTTTGTATTTTTTATTTTTTTTACGCTGGTTTAATAAATGTGGTAGCTTAGTGGTTAAGGCATTGGACTACTGATCGGAAGGTTGTGGGTTCGAATCCCAGGTCCACCAAGCTGCAACTACTGGGCCCCTGAGCAAGGCCCTTAACCCCAAAAATGCTCAGTTGTATAAAAAAATGAGATGAAAATGTAAGTCGCTCTGGATAAGGGCGTCTGCTAAATGCCAGAAATGTAAATGTAGTAAATATAACATGCAGCTCTATGTAGTGACCAACCATCAGTCTTATAAGCTTGCAGTATGACTATATGGTCATGTAGCAGCTTGCATTAATACCCCCCCCACACACACCCCTCCTTTTATTTATTATTATTTATTATTTATATTTTTAAAGTAGATAATCCCAATTACAATTGAGTTACAAAATTAGTTCAACCTTAAGGGGGCGAATACTTATGCACACTCCTGTAAAGTTTTTCAGTCTAGCGTGAACATCTTTGCTGATTGACTAGCATACATCGCTTCACTAGCATACAGCCAGTGTGTTTAAATCCTGGGCATGTACTTGAAACTAAACATATCTCATGAATATTGAAATGTATGTGCTGCATATGCATGATATTGGCATTGTGTTGTGAGCACTGCTGATGGAGTCTACTGTAAAATGTGTATTAATAGACATAGATAGAAATTGTATTAATAGACGTAGATAGTCAGTTTGGTTTAATTATTTTCACCAATATTCCATGACTCAGGCTTGCAAGAACATTTGTAGTATAATAAAAAAGACAAGGGTGATGCTTCACGACGATTTGCCAGACGAATAGAAAGCGGATCAATGAACGATTTCTTTGTATCTCCTTCGTCACAGATTGGAAATAAAGAGCTTGCAGAAGTAAACAGATTGAAATGCCTTTACTGCTCATGTCTCCATCTGAACTGCAACTCTTAATGAGTTTTACAGTAGTAGGAAACATTTATTTTATTTTGTACCTCAGCCAAATCTGTAGTTTGTGTTTGTATGCACGCAGACAGTCTGTTTCTAGCTTAATCAGGATGTCTTATGTTTCTACAGATTCATGGCCACTAATGACTTGATGTCAGAGCTGCAGAAGGACTCCATCAAGCTGGATGACGACAGCGAGAGGAAAGTGGTCAAGATGATCCTCAAACTTCTGGAAGACAAAAACGGAGAAGTTCAGAACCTGGCAGTGAAATGGTACTGGCAGGATTGTGCTGGTAGAATGTTTTTTACATGCAACAATTATACATACATACATAAAAAAAAATCTTGCCTACAGACATCCACAGTGGCTCTTTAGCAGGGTTGTCACGTTTATGTACTGCAGCTAGTTTTAGTCATAAGTATGTCTGTAACACCAAGATGAAAGAATGCTGACTGTGTTGCCAGTTATGTCCTCAACATGACTGCATGCTACCTTTTTTTTTAAGGACTTTTTTCTTTTTTATATTTCGACTGTCAGGGAAATCGCAGCTCCATGAGACTACAGCTGTGTAAAATGTAGATGATTGACAGAGCAGAGTAGTTTAGGGCTAAGCATCAGAGTAAATTTGCCTTCATTTACATTCATTAACATAATCCTGAGAAAATCACAGTGGATCAACCGTTTATTTTCCATTTCTTGTCACAAAAAAAACGGGAAAAGAAATTACTCTGTATAGACTTGAAAAAAGTTTGCACTTCATATGCAGTGATTATCATGACTGTAAGTGTGTGCTACATGTTTCTGTAACATGCTGCCTGCTAATCTACAAGCTTTTTACTTTTCAAACGAAAGTTTTTACTAGGTGAAGGTCTTGAATTAAAGGAGGGAGATCTTTCAGAATCAGCAGCCAGTTGAAAGCAGGTTTGAGTGGAAGTCTGGACCCTGGATGTGGCTGTGTTGTAGTGCAGCAGGATTCACATCTAGAACTACAGCATCAGCATGCATCACACCACCGAGAAGTGTATTATGTTTAGATATGCACACCAAATATAAAGCTCTGTGAAAAGTTAATAGCAAGTAGGATTTTTGTTCTGCTTGTCCAGCAGATACCGAAAGCTCAGACTGTGATTTGTCAACTTCTGTAATTAATTTAGAGATAATGCCCACCCCTAAATTGAATAATGAACAATTGAACTTGGTCATAAATTAGTTTCCTCATCCTGCACTGATTTCAGCTCATAAAGTGTAAGTCATTGTTGAGCACAAAGAAAAACACACTGTCACTAGAAAATAGGCATGGGCATAAAACTTTGTGCTTACTAAATAAAGTCTGTTTATATGCTATCGTTAAAATGTTGGTGATTTGTGTCGTAGTTTGGGACCACTCGTGAGCAAAGTGAAGGAGTACCAGGTTGAGACGATTGTGGACACGTTGTGCACGAACATGCTGTCAGATAAAGAGCAGCTTCGAGACATTTCCAGCATCGGTCTAAAGACAGTGATTGGGGAGCTCCCACCAGCATCTAGCGGTAATCTTCCTGAAACCCCTGCATTCTGAGATGTTCTCTCATAAGAACACAGCGTTCTTAAGTGCAGTCACATTTTGACGGTCTGAGTTTTCGCCCCCCCCCCCAGGGTCTGCCCTTGCTGCCAGTGTTTGTAAAAAGATAACAGGCCGGCTCACAAGTGCCATTGCGAAGCAGGAGGATGTGTCCGTGCAACTGGAAGCCCTGGACATCATGGCTGACATGCTGTGCAGGTACACTCAGACACGCTCCTGATGTGAGAAAGATGGCTGCTCTAGTAGATTAGAGAACTGCCTCTCTGTGTCCTCTTTATTTAATTCACTGGTCCAGAAATTATTGGTACACAAAAGTGGGTATAGCAGCACTGTTTGCTGCAGAATTCTAATTGTAGATACTGGTCTTCTATAAATGAAAAATGAAGCAACAGAACAATAAGAAAATACTCTCTAGATCAAGGCTGGGATAAGTTTTTTTTAACCCAATAGCTGATCAAAGTTAATCCAAGCCCTCATTTCTCTGGACTTAACTACAGAGTAAAGACACCATGTGCTTTGATCAGCACTGCATGATGTCTCTCATGATGTTAGAAACTGAAGTACAGCTTTAAGTCAAATTGATTGTTTGGGTCATTTCTAGTGTTTGAATATGCCATGGAGAAACACAGAGTTGCACTGGCTCATAGAGTTCTTAGCTGCTGTTGTAGGTGATAATACAATTTTTTCAGATCTAATTTTATTATACTGTCAGCACTTAAGTAGGGCTCTGACTGGCCCTCAAGTTGTGATTACATTCATGGCTGAATTCTGAACAATTGAATGGCTGAGCTGGGTTTAAATGCAAAAACAAAACACTGAATACTCCAATGGCATACTCCAGTGCCAATATGTGCTGATGACCAAGCAAAAGCTCAAGTTAGAAAACACATTTTTCAGGGAAACCCTGCTGTAAATTATATTGAAATACTCAAAGAAGCAGATTTCCTGTAAATGGACTTCTTCCTGTCCATTTAGACAGATGTATTAAATGTTATACTTGCAGGTGATCTCATCTTTTGGTCATGAAAAAACCCCACAACTGTAACATTTTAGTATACTCACAAATTGAATTGTCAACACCTCTGACTCTCTACAATTTGGCTTCTGTTCTAACCAAAATCATATGCAGGTATGTGTTTTTCCTAAACTTGAAAAAGAGACATTATTGATGCTTCATGTAGACGAATTTAAGAGCATGTGAGGAAATGTTTCAACCACTATCCAGAAATGTTGTAAACTTTAGATTCTCTTCAAATATTAATATCTTTTTTGTAGAACTGAATAAGCAAAGCATGCTAATGTCAAAAGTGTTATTTGAATGAGTTTGAGGAGGGAAATAAAGCTGCAGAAGCATTGCAGTGAACATTCACATCCTGAGGCTGCCTACTTGGAACACTGTGCATGCCCAGACACAAACTTTCTGGTCAAATTGTACATTCTGTACTTAGTACTTGGGGAAATGCTTATTTTCAGGTTTTAACGATAAAAGTTCATGCTTGACATAGTTGATGTGTTCCAATATTAGACAAGGAGGCCTGTTGGTGAACTTCCACCCATCCATCCTGAGCTGCCTGCTGCCCCAATTGACCAGCCCTCGGCTGGCTGTGAGGAAGAGGACCATTATAGCTCTGGGTCATCTGGTCATGAGCTGTGGAAACCTCGTCTTTGTAGACCTCATCGAGCACTTATTGTCCGAGCTCTCGCGCAACGACTCCATGTCCACCACTCGCACTTATATCCAATGCATCGCCGCCATCAGCCGACAAGCTGGCCACAGAATTGGTGAGAAAATGCAGTATGTCTGTGTTGAAGCTTTCTAGTTTTCTCTTAAACTCGTTATTTCATTTGCTCTACACATAAACCAGATAAAACTGTAATAAGTGCTTATCTGAAATGCACCACATTTGTAATCACAATGGTAACAAATTTCTCCCAAGGCACATTTTTAGTTCTGCGAGCTTTGAGTTCCTGAATGGCTTACTAGCCATGTTTACATGTAGCCTAGTAATCTGTTAATAATCCCTTTGATTATTATAATCAACATGTAACAAATCCTCACATATACACCTACACTGGAATAAGGGATGCCCTCTGAAGTTATGTTTGAATGTGGAGGAACATGTGAATAGTGAATTGAGGATCTGCTGTCAGAATGGATTTGTTTGTATCTCTATTAATATATGCATATTGTAGTCAGAATTCTTTTTATTTTCAGGGCTTTAGGGTTATTGGGGGATTTTGTTGTTGTATTACTGTTCCAATCTGAACTTTGCTTTAGGCGCCTGCATACTGTTTTTCTTTTATACAAATTCATTGTTTATTTGTAGAATAACAGGAATAAACACTTGTAGATATTTTTATTCTATATATTTTTATCTATAGATATTGGAGATAGTCTCAGATATTTTGCAGTCATGGATTGCTGCTGAACCTCTTGGTGCAGTTATTCTATAAACATAATCTAATTATTCAGATATTAGACACATTATTCAAATATTATTGGAGCCATAGAGCTTTTATTTCTGAGCTTTTTACTGCTAGAACATCTTTTCATTTAAATTCCTCATTAGATTCAATTTGACGTTTTATAGATCTGCTTGTTTCGAGTTTTATTAAGCCCGTTCAGTTCAGTCAGGCTGATGATGTCAATAATAAATATAATAATTTTGATAATGGGCTGTAATTCTCACTACTGTCAAAAAATGAAAAACTTGCCACGCTCATGGCTTTGCTTCAGGGATCTCTGAGAGTTCCCAGGCTGCACCTGGAGTACCGGGGAGATGGGAGAGAAAATAATGCTCTGGAAGCAGGCTGAGCAAGTTCCTCGAACGTTAGCGTGTGACAGGCAACGGGGTGATCCGCAGTCACACATTTATTACCTGTCACCTCGTCATCGTGCCGCCTCCCACGAGATGCACCCAGATCGGCGCGGGTGAAATGAACTGAAAAGTCATTTAGGTTAGCTGTGCTAGCAAGCGTGTTCAGCCATCGGCCAATTACCAGCTCTGTTTGATGAGACAAAGACAGCAGCGATTAAGATGTGCAAGATTACTTCAGTCAAGTGCATTCAAAGCAATTTTGTAGTTCTCTCCCTTGCTACTAGTTTTAATTAAGTTTCGTGTGTGACATCTTTTATTCATCTGGGCTAAAAAGAGAAGCTTTTATCAGGCAATAATCTGGTTGTTTTACTTTTTTTTTTTTTTTTTTTTTTTTTTTTTTTAATAAATTCAGTCTTCCAGCTGTTGCTTTAAAGATTAGCCGACATGTACATAATAGATGGACAAACGTTAACTGTGCTGTTCACTGTTCATATCCTCTACAGGCGAGTACTTGGAGAAGATCATTCCATTAGTGGTGAAGTTCTGTAACATTGATGATGATGAACTGAGGGAATACTGCATTCAAGCTTTTGAGTCCTTTGTCAGGAGGTTAGTATTTGCAAAACTGGCTCACATCTACACAGATGGACAAATCAGAAATTCATTAGCAAGTTCATCAAAGAAGTAAAAAACTTGTAAAGTGTCAAGATTTGGTTGCCAGGGTTCATAGAAGTTCGCCAGATTTTACCCCAAAGAATGATGAGCTAGTTAAATGCTGAGTAACAAAGAGTTCCCTGGCAGAGGAAGGTTCTTGTGTAGCCATAATTCTCATCTCATCTTGTCCTGATCCTACCCTGGTCATTTCAAACTAATAGAGGGTGAGATCTTCACTTGACAGGTTTTTATTTCAAAGTCATGTAAAGTGTAAGGTAAAGTATTTGCTTTGCTCTCGATCTAAAACACCTCTGATGGGAAAACAGACACGGTGTGGAGGTCTGATGCTGTGGATTCAGCCTCATAAATGTCAGAGAATACTTGTTCCTGCTTATTCACAGTCACCTCATCTCCTTATCTCCTCATCACCTCATTATAGTGGCTTCCAGTGAGGGAAATGAATTTCAGCCACCCACTCTTTTTCTCTTTACAGCATTTTTCTTTTAGTACTCTCAAGAAATGTGCTTCCTGTGGGTTTAAACACACACTGTATTTCTTCAGCTGGAGAACCGACAGATATGTAGAGAGGATTATCTGCTTGTGTTTTTCCAAGATAAGCTTGCAGACTGAGAGCTGAACAGAAGAGAACACAGCCTACTGTAACCCCACTGGGCATGTGCAATTTTGAATAGTTTTCAGAGCTGTGTCTAATCCACTAACACACTCTCTGCTTCTGTACCTAGGTGTCCAAAAGAAGTCTACCCCCATGTCCCAACAATCATCAACATCTGCCTCAAGTACTTAACATATGACCCTAACTACAACTATGATGATGAGGACGAAGATGAGAATGCAATGGATGCCGACGGTGTTGATGAAGACTACCAAGGTATTTAAGACTACATGTAGGATGAAGTGCACAAGTCTCTATCCAGCCTTTGCTGGGTGGATAAGTTCCTCAGTATGTCTTAGCTTTGCACAAAAACCTTTTGATTTACTCTGAGTGTGAAATGTGAACCACCCGAAAACAATTTGGTTCTCTTCTCCATATTGTGTCTGCTGGAGCCTATAGCACTTCCTGAAAGCAGCAGATTGATAACTGGTCTCTCACATGGCACTCTTATGGCTCTCCTCTCCTTTTGAGGTTGTGGGTGGTGTGTCAGACTGTCTTCAGGCAATTACATCAAGACGTGAAAGCTTGAGCGCATGACTAGGAAAAACAAAGGTTTTTTTCATCCCCCCCCTTCCCCGTTCATGTATTTGCATATGAAGTTGTTTTTCTGTATGGCTCTATCACTAAAGAGTAGAGGCGCTTCAAAGTGCTAGTGTCACTGTGCCCTTGAGCGTCACTGTGAGGATGAGATCTGAGAGCCATTTGGACATTGAGAGAACATTTTTCTGCTCCCTAAGATGAACATGTACTGTCTCATTCGATTGAGTCAAGGCTGTTAAATGCGGGTTCTGTGCAGAAGCCGTTAAAGGTGATAAATAAAAGGCTTTTGGAAAATTTGGAGACTTTACTCAAAGAAGTAATTGTAGCTCTACAACTGTGGCTAGTTGTTTATCTATGTATAACAATCTCTGTTGCTGGGAACTGTTGCAGGAAGTGATGATGAATACAGCGATGATGATGACATGAGTTGGAAGGTGCGGCGAGCAGCAGCTAAATGCCTGGATGCTGTGGTGAGCACCCGGCATGAGATGCTGCCTGAGTTCTACCGCACAGTCTCCCCAGCACTTATTGCCCGATTTAAGGAACGTGAGGAGAATGTGAAGGCTGATGTGTTCCACGCCTACCTGTCCCTGCTCAAACAGACACGGCCAGCCCAGAGCTGGCTGTGTGACCCTGATGCTATGGAGCAAGGCGAGACGCCACTGACAATGCTGCAGAGCCAGGTGGATCTCTCTCTCTCTCTCTCTCTCTCTCTCTCTCTCTGTATATACTGTGTATGCACAGGATAAGATTCACGTTTCATAAGCAAAACACATGTATAGCTTTAAATTTTGAGGTTATAATTAAATTGTGCTTGTTTTTGTAGGTGCCCATGATCGTGAAAGCCCTGCATAAACAAATGAAGGAGAAGAGTGTGAAGACCAGGCAGTGCTGCTTCAACATGCTGACAGAGCTGGTAAATGTGCTCCCTGGGGCTCTGACTCAGCACATCCCAGTGCTCATCCCAGGTATGTGCCTCTGGCATCCCCTGTATTTTACAGTGGCCTCAATGTTTCTACACACATTTGTTCAGTTCACATTAGGGCTGGGCAACATGATGGCTTAATATCAGTATTGTGATAAATTGTGTAAATAAATTGTGTATTATAAATTACACACACACAAACTTTTCTGTTCTCAACAAATTGTCATTGTGTGTTTTGTTTCTTTGAGCTTTGCTAAATGAATTTTAAAAAATCATCTGTGGCATATTCCATGTGAAAACAGTGCATTTTGGTTAATGGTAAAACTCTGCTTTCTGAATAATGTTCTGTTTTGAAGCCCTTCCCTGTGCTTTTGAGAGTTTTTTAAAAATTCTTTCTAATATCTTTTCCCTCCACTTTCTTTAGGAATCATATTCTCTCTAAATGACAAATCAAGCTCCTCTAACCTGAAGATTGATGCCCTGTCCTGTTTATATGTGATCCTGTGCAATCACCAGCCTCAAGTCTTCCACCCCCATGTTCAGGCCTTGGTGCCCCCTGTAGTGGCCTGTGTGGGCGATCCCTTCTACAAGATCACCTCAGAAGCCCTGCTGGTCACCCAACAGCTGGTGCGGGTAATCCGGCCCCTCGACCAGTCGGATGCCTTTGATGCCTCGCCCTACATCAGCGACCTCTTTGCCTGCACCATCAAGCGTCTCAAGGCAGCTGACATCGATCAGGAGGTCAAGGAGCGTGCCATCTCTTGCATGGGCCAGATCATCTGCAACCTTGGTGACAGTCTGGGTGCAGATCTCCCAGGCACACTCTGCATCTTTCTGGAGCGGCTGAGGAACGAGATCACCAGATTGACCACGGTGAAAGCTCTGACACTGATTGCTGGCTCACCTCTCAAGATCGACTTGCGTCCCATCCTAGCTGATGCAGTTCCGATCTTGGCCTCATTTCTGCGCAAGAATCAACGGGCGCTGAAGTTAAGCACTTTGGCAGCACTGGACATACTGGTTAAGAACTACAGTGACAGTGTGACGCCAGCCATGATTGACGCTGTGCTAGATGAGCTGCCACCGCTCATCAGTGAGAGTGACATGCACGTCTCTCAGATGGCCATCAGCTTCCTGACCACGCTAGCCCGCGTGCACCCAGACTCTCTTGCCAAGATCAGTGGCTCCATCCTTTCAGAGCTCATTGCTCTGGTGCGCTCACCACTGCTGCAGGGTGGGGCTCTTGGCGCTATGCTAGAGTTCTTCCAGGCTCTAGTGGCCACTGGCACGGCCAGCCTGGGCTACATGGACCTGCTACGCATGCTTACCAGCCCTGTGTATGCACAGAGCGCCTCACTCACCCACAAGCAGTCATACTACTCCATCGCCAAGTGCGTGGCAGCCCTCACCCGTGCCTGCCCTAAAGAGGGCCCAGCCGTAGTCGGTCAGTTCATCCAGGACGTCAAGAACTCACGTTCCACTGACTCTATCCGCCTGCTGGCTCTGCTCTCCCTGGGTGAGGTGGGTCACCATGTAGACCTTAGTGGCCAACCGGAACTCAAAACAGTGATCCTGGACGCCTTCTCCTCTGCCAGTGAAGAGGTCAAGTCAGCTGCCTCCTATGCATTGGGAAGCATCAGCGTAGGTAACCTGCCTGAGTACCTGCCCTTCGTGCTGCAAGAGATTTCGGGCCAACCCAAGCGCCAGTACCTGCTGCTGCACTCACTCAAAGAGATCATCAGCTCAGCATCAGTAGGTGGCCTCAAGCCGTATGTAGAGAGCGTGTGGGCTCTGCTGCTGAAGCACTGCGAGTGTACAGAGGAAGGCACCCGCAACGTGGTGGCAGAATGCCTGGGCAAGCTCACTCTTATAGACCCTGAGACACTACTGCCTAGGCTAAAGGGCTATCTCCTATCAGGTCAGCATCACATTTGAGATTACTTTAGTTCATTCCAGCAGTAAACATAGCTGAGGTAGCTAAACTGCGCTTGGTGTCCTAGTGTCATATGCTGAAAAAATATGAGCTGGTTCATGATGACCAAGACTATGAAAAGCATGGAGCTCATTAGTGCTGAAAAATATCATTGTTAGATGTTATAGTAGGGCTGCAGGAGGACAAAGATGAATCATACCTGAGTTTAATTATCTACTTTCAGTGCAGTACCATTTACTTTCTTTTTTTTCCCTCCCAGGATCATCTTATGCCAGAAGCTCAGTAGTCACTGCTGTAAAGTTTACAATTTCAGACCACCCACAGACAATTGATCCTCTACTGAAAAACTGCATTGGTAAGCTCTTTGCTTTCAGACTACAAATATTTTCCCATCCTTTTTTATAATAATAATATAGATTTTTTTAAATTTTCTATTTTTCTCTCTCTTTTAACAATTTTAGGTGATTTCCTAAAAACATTGGAAGACCCAGACCTTAATGTGCGAAGAGTAGCCCTTGTGACGTTCAACTCTGCAGCCCATAATAAGCCCTCGCTTATCCGAGACCTCTTGGACACTGTACTTCCTCACTTATACAACGAGACCAAAGTGCGCAAAGAGCTGATTAGAGAAGTAGGTGTCACTTATTTCCTTCTCATTTGTTACAATTGTCAATGTCTCTCATTTCTTTCAGTGCTCGTCAAAATTGTCCTTTTTTGTGTGTTAGGTTGAAATGGGTCCGTTCAAGCACACGGTGGATGATGGGCTTGACATTCGGAAGGCTGCTTTCGAGTGCATGTACACTCTTCTAGACAGCTGCCTCGATAGACTTGACATCTTTGAGTTTCTTAACCATGTCGAAGATGGACTCAAAGACCATTATGATATCAAGGTAAAGCATTATTCCTCGTTAGTGCACCAAGCTATGAATCTTTTATGGCTTTAAAGCTTTTTGCCGTTCCGATCGTTTGTCAAATACAGAAGATGAAAGAATGAAAAGAAATCTGTAGTCATATCAAAGCCTCTGCAGTGTGTTACATATTACAGATAAAGAGAATTTAGTTTAGAGATGCACAGAGGTATGCACCAGGACTTGGATCCCATTTAATACAGCAAAAAAAAAGAAAAGAAGTATGAAGCTTTCAGGAAAAAGAAAGGCTACATTGTTCACATCAGTTACAGCATGGTCCTGGTTAGGATGGTTTATTTGGTTGCTTGCTTATTTATAATTTGGGTAATCAAGCCAACTAAATTCATTTAATTGAACAGAAATAAGCATGTGAATGGAACAGAGCAATTATGAACGTGAATAAAATGGCTGAGGTAGAGGAGCTGTCAAAAACAGAATTCACACACCATGCTGATTTTGGATTTTTTCCCCAGTGTTTTCATTCTGATTTAGGCCACACCCACTTTATGGTTTAGATACAGATGTTTGGAGCACTAAACGGATATAGATACAGATGCAATTACGCCCCTAATGTATTTTATCCCCCCTTTTTTAGATGCTGACATTCCTGATGCTGGCCCGACTCTCCACTCTATGTCCTAGTGCTGTGCTGCAGAGGTTGGACAGACTGGTTGAGCCTCTCAGAGCCACATGTACTACAAAGGTGAATTAAACATAGTTCTCCAACAAGCAGCCCTTCCTTTAAAATAGTGTGTGCGTGTAGCAGTACCAAGTGCTTATCTGAATTGCTTACGTGCTCTTTTAGGTAAAGGCAAACTCTGTAAAGCAGGAGTTTGAAAAGCAGGATGAGCTGAAGCGGTCAGCCATGCGGGCGGTGGCGGCTCTGCTCACCATCCCCGAGGCGGAGAAGAGCCCCCTGATGAGCGAGTTTCAGTCACAGATCAGCTCCAACCCTGAGCTCGCTGCCATCTTCGACAGTATCCAGAGGGACTCGTCTTCAGCTAATATGGAGTCCATGGACACCAGTTAAACCACATCAGGCACACTCACCACCTTCGCTCGTAAACAAAAAGCTGCAACAATCCTGGGGGACCCTTTTACTGTTCCATGCATTGCATTGAATCAACAATTATAGAAGGAAAAAAAAGCTTAAAAACATGAAATGGCTTAAAATATGAAAGCTCAAAATGCTTAAAAAAGGAAGACATTCCATTTCTTAAGCTTGAAAGCTTATCATAATGTTCATCTTTTTTGTCCCTTGTTTTTTTGTTTCCCAAAATAGAGAAAGTGTTCATCATTCTTTGCTTTTCTCCCTTTGATTGTTGCTGAGTTGAGGGACTTGGACAGACATCCTAGAGACAGACTGTGAGAGCTTGCTTATGCTTTTGATGGGGGAGATATATTCATTTCATTCTTCACCGTAGACTCTTATCGGATTGACAGGGGTACATGTTAGCGTTAAGTCAGTCCCTCTGATCTAAGGACCATCGTTCTTGTTTATCTTTTTTTTTCATACCAGACCAGTTTTAATGGGTGTTTTTGTACAAGTTGAACGTCATTTTTTGTCTCATCACTTTGTCTAAATTGCTGGGTGACAGGTTGGTGAGCTCCCAGAGAGATGTACCTGTTAGAAATATTCTATTAAAGAACCAGTGGTGTGGTTGGAGGATGCTGTTGGGCGAGTGAATACTGCTTTATTCACCCCTTTTTACCTGATCCTAAACATCAGTTTAACATTCCCACCATCTGCAGATTTACATGGTGTAAACAGCATGTATTAGACATCCAGTGACCTAAATACACTCTGTGTGTGTGTGTAAGATTTTCTGACCGTTTTTGTTTGGCAGAAACATACAGAAGTGAAATCTGAATCAACATTGCTATGAGAAATAACTGCTCTGTATGGACATGAGTTTCACACATGTGAATAAAAATATTAGTGGAGAGTATTGTGTGATTATCTGCAGGATTGTGTTACAGCATACAGAACCCTCGCATTACACCTGTGTGTGTTTGCATATCAGATTTCCAGGTTGGTTTAGTGACCTTGCTTTTAGCTTTAGGTTCTTGTAGTATATCTTACTTTTCTTTTAATTTTCACAGGAAATTACTTAACATATCATAGTGTTAAGGGTGATGAATGTTGTCCTGATGCCCTGATTACCAAAATATAAATCGCAGTCTAAGAAGTAAAGTAATTGGACACTCCATGTGCTGGTTGCACGGAAATTCTTTAATACATAATGTTACTAAAAATCATTTTCTTGCTTTTTGCTCATTGTCGATGTCGGCGAAGTCATTTTGCTGTGTTTTTGCATAAACGAAATCAGTTGTGATACAAAGAGGAGCATTGGGACACTGGAATTAATCGTTTGTCAGCAGCATGATGCATTTCTTGGCACATAACACAATCTTTGATTTTTATGATGGACTTTAGAAATGTGCAGTAAGGGAGGAAGGAGTTTAACTGCAGTATGCAGAATATGTAGTGATTGTAGAAGACATTAGAAGCCCACACATTGATTATGCTGCAGAAATATACATGGTGCTTATAGAATCCTGGGTATTAAAGGCATTTTCTTTTTCATATTGCTAGTGATTCAGCATATGGTAATCACAATTTAGTCTTGCTTCAAAATGCAGTTTTTTTTTTTTTTTTTTTTTTAACCTTCCTCTATTTATCCATTTTCGTTAGCACTTATCCTACACAGGGTTGCAGGGAGCCTAGAGACAATCCCAGGGGGTTTGAGATACACCCTTGGTGGGGTGTGAATCTATTGCACACACGTATTCACACACTACAGACAGTTTAGACATCGGCTTACACCACATGTCTTTAGTCTGGAAGAGAAAACCCCTGAAGCACTGGGAGAACATGCATACGCATACATAATGGAGGCAGGTATCAACCCCCAAGCCTGGAGATACACGATGCCATCCTCCTTCTATTCTTTGTTTAATTTTTGACTACATCACCATAATGAGCGAAGGAAAAAGACGTCAGTTATAATATGCTATGCCTCATATACCACACAAGATTAAATGCTGATCTGTTTTTCGGTTGGGAAAGAAAAATGCTTTATGATTGTTGTTGCAGCTTTTTTATATTCCCCCTAAAACTAAATGAATGACCTCAGCTTCATCGCTGACCCCAGAACAACACAAGCTGACTGCTGATCAGTTCCACATTTCAGATACCTCGTGTGATGTCATCAGTCGGGAAAGTTGCTCAGTAATGAAGGTCTACCAGGAAAGTAAAAATCAACCGAGTACATTAATGCTAAATGTGTGTGTGAGAATGAAAGGACGAGGTAATGATTGTTGTAGCTGCCCACGGGGGAATGCAGCAGGAGGCCATAACAAGGCAAAAGAGCACATAAAAAGTCTGTGCTCTTTCTTCCCTTTTACTTGCCCAATGAGCAGTCTCCTATCCACATCTGAAGGATTTAGCAGCATTGAATACATCTGATAACAGCTGGATACATCACATTTATATATATATATATATATATATATATATATATATATATATATATATATATATATATATATATATATATATATATATATATATATATATATATATATTTATATTTATATTTCACTGATGGATACTGCGTCACCTACAATCTATGGGGAGAAATGGTCTTAAACTGTACTTTTTCTTATACTTGGAAAGTACTTAGAAAGCTACTAAAGTCTAATTATGCTCCATGTACAGTTTATACTTTATTTCTTTCTACACAATATTAATGTTTGTAGGTGAAAGATAAATATTAAAGGTCTACAATATGTACCTTTGAGAATACCGTCCCAGTGATAAGAAAATCTACAGTTTAATACTATTTTTTTCTGAGTGTACTTATACACTTCCTTCCAAAAGTATTAGAATTTTTTGCTATACATTGAAATATTTGGGTTTGATCTTTTTGGGGTCATCAACCTGATGCAGTTGTTGAAAGTAAGAGAACTGAATAATCAGTGTTACTTGCTTCATTTTATTTTATGATAATAAAAATAAACACACGTAGATGTTAATATCAGCAAATGAAAGCTGGAGATCGGATCCGTCATCACATATTCATCTTGGTGTCAAAGTCAAATGACAATTGTATAGAAAAACAAGAATGATAATCAAAAACATGGGCCTTGCCGTTCCAATACTTTTGGAAGGGACTGTATTCTTATGCACTTATGATGTGATCCTTTAGCAAACTGTGATGTAAGCAGAAGGAATTTCTCAATAACTCTGTATGGGGTCTTACTAAGAAGCAGCAACCAATCAGAAGCCAGAGATCGGTGACTCTAACCTGTACTGCTATGCTAGAGCGGCCAGGGTAACGTCCGTTCTTCAACATAAAGTGACTCCTAGTGAAGCCATTTCAGCTCATTCAGGTATTTTTTGTTTTAATTAAATGCTTTATTCAGCCCGTAGCACTGAACCGTATGACTATTAAAGTCTCCAGTAACGGTAAGAAAAGTTTTCACTTATTTTGTGTTGCTTTCATTTTGTTAAATGGAACGTGTACAGTCAGATGTGAGATAGAAAAAAAAAAATACATGAATGGAAAGAAAAGAACAGAGGCATATGGTGGTTTATTTCATGGTGGATTGTGCACTTGATTAATTTATCTTTGAGCACAGGATTCTCCTGGATCAGCAATGGAAAAATTATCACCATTGTGCCTCAAAAAAATGTATTTTTTCCCCTCAGTGCACGCTTTACTTTAATACAGCAAAACACCAATTTATATGCTAATGCATTCTCATTACTAATGGAATTTTAGAAACCATGCTGGTTAGGAGTAAGAGTGAAATCACAGCACAACAAAAAAACTCAACTTTAATTAAAAACTATTATTTATAAGATTGAAGGGCTTAGGATTATTGATTACAAGGAAAAAAAAGAAAACACTTATTTTCTAAAATGATGTGATCTACAGCAAAGAAAATGGGCGTCACAGATAAACACACAGTCGTGGAGGAGGCTGCAAACTGGTAAGAGACAGCAGTAAACTTTTCACATGGCAGATTTTAAAACATAATAAATATAATATCAGGTTACACAATTTCAAGCACCGCTACTTTGAGTCTAAAATGGGAGGAATAATGTATAGCTTTTGCTTTAACTCCAGGCCTGCTGAGGTACATTTCCATAAAATAAACCGCCGTAGGATGAGAAGAAGTCAGTCTCCATCCCGTGAGGTTTCTCCAGTACCATCACACTTCTCGGAACCGGTTTCATTCAGAAAGCGTAAGGTAACTGTTGAGAAGATTCCGTTTGCCTTACATGATGACATGGACACGTTTTTGGTGGCTGCTTGCTCATGTAATCCTTAAGGATGTAATCGAATTTAACAGATAATGGGTAACACTTTATAGTAACAGTACATGAATAATCATGCACTAATACCTAAATTAATACTTACACTGATCAGGCATAACATTATGACCACCTGCCTAATATTTTGTTGGTTCCCCTTTTTTTACTGCCAAACAGCCCTGACCCGTCATGCACTGTGTATTCTGACACCTTTCTATCAGAACCTGCATTAACTTCTTCAGCAATGTGAGCAACAGTAGCTCGTCTGTTGGATCGGATCACATGGGCCAGCTTTCTCTCCCCACGTGTATCAGTGAGCCTTCACCACTGTTCCTTCCTTGGACCACTTTTGATAGATACTGACCACTGCAGACCGGGAACACCCCACAAGAGCTGCAGTTTTGGAGATGCTCTGATCCAGTCGTCTAGCCATCACAATTTGGCCCTTGTCAAACTCGCTCAAATCCTTACTCTTGCCCATTTTTCCTGCTACTAACACATCAACTTTGAGGACAAAATGCTCACTTGCTGCCTAATATATCCCACCCACTAACAGGTGCCATGATGAGGAGATTATCAGTGTTATTCACTTCACCCGTTACTGCTCAGAATGTTACGCCTGATCGGTGTAAATTAAACATGTATATTTCTAATTGTTCATCCTTGTGTGTAAAGGAGAAGAGCGCTGAGCCCGAGCCACCCAGAACATGTACTAGTGAGATTTGAAGAGAAATGGATTGAGATTAAATTATAAATTGAGATTAAATAAATAAAGTGTTTGTTATTAGTTTGATTTTTTTAAGTAAGGGAATGTGAAAAGGAGGATCAGAATAAATTATGAACATAATCTAACGGCATACAGTGATATTTGTATATGCCACTGCATATGGCAAATAATATATAAACAGTTTGAAATGATGTATGTTTAATTCATATTCTTTCTTAGAGAGCCTGTTTGATTTAGGGTATCAATTAATACATTAACATGTACTTCTTACATGTACTTGGTGGTCGTAATTCATAAGACTCATGCAGTAAACATTAGCTCTTCATTAGTTTGTGATTAGTACATACCATAACTCATCATTAGTTTATATTTAACTAAGTATTTATTTAGATATTAGTGCATAACTATTTATGTACGGTTATTGTAATGAATTACAAGCATACAAATACATCAGAAACGTTCACATGGTTTCTGGTTGAGATTAGAGTAGTGTCTTGGGACAGATTTCATGCAAGCAGGAGGTTTCTATTTTCATCTTAGAGACATAGATGTGAAAGCTTTCACTAATTCATCCTTACAGGAATTGTCTGGACATCATAGTAATTTAAATTCAGCTACTATTAAAAAAATATATATATTTTGGACTAGAGAAGCAAGTACATTTTCCGGATTTGTTGCAGACAGTTTCAAACAAAAATAATAAATGTGTACGTGGGATAAAAAAAAAAAAAAAACTGTGTGCAGAAAAAAATGTAGTTGAGAGCAGTTATGAACTTGAATAATGTAGCTGAGGATGAGGAACTGCTTATGCTTACACTACGTTTAAAGGGTTAAAAAAAAAGCCCTCAGATCCTTAGGATTAAGTTTAAATTTTTTTTAAAAATTAAACCAACATCATTATTGGGAGTACTAAACGCATACAGATGCACTGCTTACACCCCTGCTACATATAAACAATATACTCAGTCATACATTCAGCTGAAATGACAAACTAGATGTAAAAATATTGAGTATTGGGTCATGTTTCTATAATCTGTAGGATGTAACTGCCAGACTGCCTCGCCTCATTAATGAAGCTCATCAGGACGAAGATGATAATGATGACATTCAGAGCTTAAAAAGCCTTCCCACTGTGATGAACACATTAACCTCTGACCCTAAAGTTAACAGGTCACACACGAGCCGCAAAGGACAAGGCGTCTCTGACTCGAGCCTTCCACTTCTGGTCACGTCCAAGTAATGAAATTAACTCTATTAATGTCTGATCAAATGATTGAAGCATTAAAATGCACCCTACAAACTGAACAGAACATTAAATGTTTCTATAGATGTACTCTGGTGGTGAAGGGTACTGGATGTACTCGCACCAGGGGGTTTCTCCCAGCCATCAAATCCACGGTTCTGGAGAGGCCACCATGCCGAGCTGGATGCAGGTAAAAACACCCCTAAAGACAGTTGCACTACAAAAGACAATAAACTCAGAAACTACCGTTAGCTAAAAGGCTACGATGTTCTCATTTATCCAAGAAGAGAAAATTTCTCCTTCTTTCTCGCTCTGAAATATGGCCAGGTGTCACACTCTCAATGCTTTTAGGTGTTGCTTTCAGCTGAACTTCACTGTGCAGTGAATATCTTAAATTAAATTCCACAAGTGCAATTTTAAAAGTGCACAGCTAATATCTCGCACAGCAGAAGCACACAGAGCTATTTCCTGCTTATTGATGATTTAAAGGCTGGTTGGTCACACCACTGTGTGTGTGTGTGTGTGTGTGTGTGTGTGTGTGTGTGTGTGTGTGTGTGTGTGTGTGTGTGTGTGTGTGTGAGTGAGAGGGAGAGAGAGAGAGAGAGAGAGAGTGTGAGTGAGGAGGAATGGAGGAAATGAAGATGCAAGGAGAAAAGAATTGTAGGTATAGAGAGAAGGGTGCACATTTCCATAGCTATCAGCTTCTACAGCAGTGAGAGGAAATGAATTAAAAGAAAATGTTTAGGAAGAAAGCAAACTCGCAAGGTGTGAGATGAGAGTGAAGGTCTTTATCCTGGTCAGGATTGTGGTGCAGTCCAAAGCCTATCCCAGGAACTTTGGGCAGGATGCAGGAATAAACCAGTCTACATTGTACTATGGATGAATTTACTCCTAGGGGCAGTTTTGTGTAGCTAATCTACACACCAGGCGGATGGTAGAAGGAAAATGTAGAAGCCAGAGGAAACACACACTTATTGTTTTCTTTATGCACACTTAAAATCAATTTTTAATGCTTTTCTGTTTATTTCTTGCTTTTGAAGGCCAGACAATGTGGAAATAGATTCAACTCAGCATCCTCACCCAGTCGGTCATCCTCGGTATGCACCTCTCAGTGAGAGCCATCCTCCTGAAAAGGCCTGGACTATAAAAGCGAGCTGTCAGCACCTGCCCTCATCCTCCTCTAACAATGTGTCCCTGGGTCCCCGACTCACATTCCAGAGTCCAGTGGAACAGGGCATGTACCCCATCACTCCTGACTTGATGAAAGAGAGCAGACACAATGCGCAGGCTTGCCGGCCTCTGAGGCCTGTGCTGAAGAGAGCACAGGTGCTGAACCGAGGAGCTCTTCACTACCTTTTAGAGGAAAGCTACCTCCCCTGCTCAAACGACCCACATTTGCTTGAGCCATTTTCAGGCTTTCAGGCACACCTTTGTCATCAGCTTCTTAACTCCCCCTTGCCCTGCCAGGCAGCTCTGCCACATGTCAACTCTCATCACCTCTTACAGCTAGAAGCTGTGCTGCCTGTGCCTCAGGGGCTAGGCAGTTCCCTGATGCAGCGCACTGTGGAGCTCTGCAACTCACAAGGGAGACAACTTCCCAGCATCACCATGACCCGTCCTACACCTTCCCCTAAACACCTGCACAACACGGAAAACAGGCATGTAGCATGAATGCATGTTTTTCACTGGAAAATGATGACCTCTTTTCTCTGCCTTGTACCTCAACAGTTTCCTCCAAAAGTTTTGGAACAACAAGGCCAGTTCTTGTGTTTTTTCTACACACAGCACACATTTGGGTTTGAGTTCAAAAGACAATAATGATAGCTTTGAAAAAGGGATTTTAGCTTTCGTTTCCTGATATCTAGAGTGTGGCACCTTTGTTGGCAGACCACACAAGACCACGAGGTGATCCTCTGTATTAGAGCAATATATCCCTTGTATTCAGTATCAGCATTGTATCAGTGTCCCACTGACATCAGCAAACTGTTGTATTTTTCTTTTAAAGAATCCTACCCATTTACAGGTACTTGATACTTTTGCAATCAAAAATAGCATGCAACAGAACACAGCTATTTACCTCTCAGCGTAACATCACCCACTACATAAGTCACATAAATAGTTTAATGGAATCCAGCTGTCATTTGATCTCAATATAAATACACTTATTATTGGAAAGACAGATAAAATATCTAAAGTAACAGCATCGTGCAAACAAAAAAACCTTAGACAAAGTTCTGGAAAAGTACTAAATCAGGGATCGGTTATGAAATATATCCCAACCTCTGATGCTCCCATGGATCTGAATACAGAAGAGCTGAGACTCTACCTATAAGAATGATAAAAAGTCAGTGATTAGTTATATAACAATCGTGAAGCAAAGATTTCAGGTTGTAATATTCCAGTATGTGGAAAGGTTCAAAGGGGTAGATACTCATGCAAGCCACTGTACATCCTTTAGATCTTCATCAAAGTATCCAGTGAGCCATTGGGTCATATGCCCACTGTCTGCTTTGCATACACCCCCTGAAGATCCACTATTTTACTGGTAAATAATGCTGTCTTCTCTCTCAACAGTAAGCATAACAGGCCATGTTTATTTAACAATTTCACTTTTCTATATTAGCTATGCAGGGGAAGATCTTGTAAAGTGAACAAATCATAATTAAGTGACTGATTTCACAGCTGCATTAAAACTGCTCATACAAATTCCACCTACTTGCCTGGTGCTACAGAGAGCCACACAGGACAGGATTTAATCCACCTCTGGGAACTGTGAAGAAGTAACAAATATCATTACAGTAATGCTGAGTAGTCAGCAGAGAGAAAACCCGACTGGATGTAAGAACAAAGCTTCTGGCTCAGAACTCTAAACTTTAAACCGTCTCATAATAATACAATTTCATTTGGTAATTTTTTAATCCAGCCCCAGGACGTCTTTTCATGTGTGAGGCCATGTCTATATTTCAGGCTCATTGATGTTCAGATGATCTTTAGAGAGAACATCTACAGAGTCTTCCATAAGTATTCACCCCCCTTGAACTTTCACAGTCTGTAGTGTTAGAACTTGGAAATGAAATAGATGTAATTAGGATCATACACTATATTCCATATGTTTTGGGACACCCCTCCAAATCATTAAACTCAGGTGTTGTTTTTCAGGGGTTAGGCTTGGCCCCTTAGTTCCAGTGAAAGGAACTCTTAATGCTTCAGCATGCCAAGACAATTTAGACAATTCCATGCTCCTAACTTTGTGGGAACAGTTTGGGGATGACCCCTTCCTGTTCCAATATGACTGCACACCAGTGCACAAAGCAAGGTCTATAAAGACATGGATGAGCGAGTTTGGTGTGGAGGAACTTCACAGAGTCCTGACCTCAACCTGATAGAACACCTTTGGAATGAATTAGAGCGGAGACTGCGAGCCATTCCAAAACTGGGATACCTGCCTTTACATGCACATGAATGTAATATGGAGTTGGCCCGCCCTTTACAGCTATAAAAGCTTCAACTCTTCTGCGAAGGCTTTCCACAATGTTTAGGAGTTTGTTTATGGAAATTTCTGACCATTCCACTAGAAGCACATTTGTGAGGTCAGACATTGATGTTGGACGAGAAGGTTTGGCTCGCAGTCTCCGCTCTAATTCATCCCAAAGGTGTTCTATCAGATTGAGCTCAGGACTCTGTGAAGTTCCTCCACACCAAACTCGCTCATCCATGTCTGCACTGGTGTGCAGTCATGTTGGAATAGGAACGCCTGAATTCAATGATTTGGAGGAGTGTCCCAAAACTTTTGGCAATATAGTGTAGGTTATGAATGTACATAAAATAACCTATAATAGTGAAAAGTTAGGAAAAATCTATTTAGATTGACAAGGGGTAAAGAGTAACACTGAACATGATGCTACCACCACCCTGCTTCACCGTGGGTATGTTGTCATTGTGGTGATTAATGGGATTCTGACAAATGTCAAGCCAAAAACGTTGTTCTTATCAGACCAGACAGCACATTTCTACAAGCTTTGCTGAGTCTCCTACCTTTTGGCAAACTTCAAACAGAATTTCATATTCTCTTCTTGAAAGCTTGCTTCAGGATGTTCAAAGTGTGGGATATGTATATATATTTTTTCCATTCTATCCATGACTGATCTATCCATTCTGCTTTTCCAGAATTTGGTCTTGGAATTGTTTTGATTGATCTTCCAGGTCATTACGATCCTCTGAGCTCTCATATCATTTCAGAATCTTCAGCCCCAGGAGGTCTTTATGTACAGGCCATGTCTGTGTAGGAGGCTTTTAGTCTGCAGCTTGTTAAAGGAAGTCAATAAGAGACAACAGGATGTGTAGGAAGGCGAGCTATTTTATACCATGACGTGCATCAAGGCGTTCAGGCTTTCAGCCATTGCAACGAAGATTCTTCATCAATTTCACTAAAAAGACTGTAATTATTTTCTAATTATCGGCTTTCTCTGAGCAAAATCAATGTAGACTGCTGAGTCAGACATTATGCCCCAGGAGAAGCTCTCTATCAGGACCTTCTGTTGCGTTGAGTTTTGCATGGAGTGTATGGTTGTTATCATCAATTACTTAGAGATTTAGTTTCTGACCAAGGCTTTAATAGGAGGCCAGTGATAAAAAAAATTTGTATCTCGAAAAAACTAAAAATCCAGGTGATTGATAGTTTTAGATATATGACTGCTTGTATCTCTGGTGAGTAAAGCATGAAATCCTACTCGATAAGTGTATCACCTAAATAATCATAAAATGGGGTTTGGTGGTTTGTTTTGTTAGTTTATCTCTTGAAAGTATGTCCAAATGTAATTTTCCAGACATATTTTCTTTTTGAGACCTTTTGCTCATTGAGTAAATAAAAATATAAGTGAAAAACAATATACTTATTCTTTGTTTATATATAATGGCCATTTTTTGTTTTGATTCTGTCCACTGCATGTGAATTTCAAGTGTCAACTTTATCCTCCATGTTTGGAGATGCATACAGCGATTTTAGCCATTTCTGTGAACAGTTCCCTGACTGTCCAGTTGCTTTCATGCTACACAATATATCCAAAAATCTTTTTAGTGGTCAAATGTTATGAGAAAAAAAATCTTTACTCATGTCCAGTAAAGGCCAGTCATAATATTACAGGAGGGTTGATAAAGTTAGAGTAATATTAATATTATAAAAACATCAGGTTCAGTCTTCTAACATATGCACACAGGAACACAACATTGCTATTTTTTAGTCAAGTGTTTTAGGTGTGTAATCTTGCCGTGTCTCTACTATAAAGCAAGCACAGTAAACAAACAAGCTCACCAAATGTACAAGTCTGCCATCGGCTCCTTCAATTAAAATGTACAAACTGTTTGCTTATAATTTCTCCTCTGAATGCATTTTGAAAAATCAATGATTAAGAGAGTCATCCACCTCATTCATAATTATTACAGCCACTACTGTATTGCTGTATTATGGTTTATGTCATGACTGTACACAAAATAGCCCATAGTGCTAAAATGGTAGAAAAAAAAATCTAGTTTGCCAAGAAGTCAAGGGAAATACTCAGTATGATGCTACCACCACCAAGCTTCACCGTGGAAATGGCGTTCTTATTGTGAGAAACAATGTCGGGATTCTGTCAAAACGAAGCATTTTGTGTCCAAAAATCTCAGTTGTGTTCTCATCATTTTTCTGTATGACTTTTCTTTGTTTTGGCAAACCTCAAACAGAATTTCATATCTTCTCCAAAAATTATAAGAGCTTATAATTCTTACACTCACTATTGTGTTGCTTTACACTGATCAGCCATAACATTATGAGCAGTGACAGGTGAATAACACTGATGATCTCCTCATCA
Organism: Hemibagrus guttatus; assembly: GCA_033459395.1. NCBI lineage: Eukaryota > Metazoa > Chordata > Actinopteri > Siluriformes > Bagridae > Hemibagrus > Hemibagrus guttatus. The sequence continues at coordinate 10,723,908 of JAUCMX010000018.1, forward strand.
TGGCACCTGTTAGTGGGTGGGATATATTAGGCAGCAAGTGAACATTTTGTCCTCAAAGTTGATGTGTTAGAAGCAGGAAAAATGGGCAAGAGTAAGGATTTGAACGAGTTTGACAAGGACCAAATTGTGATGGCTAGATGACTGGATCAGAGCATCTCCAAAACTGCAGCTCCTGTGGGGTGTTCCCAGTCTGCAGTGGTCAGTATCTATCAAAAGTGGTCCAAGGAAGGAACAGTGGTGACCCAGCGACATGGTCGTGGGCGGCCAAGACTCATTGATGCACGTGGGGAGAGAAGGCTGGTCCGTGTGATCCGATTCAACAGACGAGCTACTGTTGCTTAAATTGCTGAAGAAGCTAATGCTGGTTCTGATAGAAAGGTGTCAGAATACACAATGCATGATGGGTCAGGGCTGTTTGGCAGCAAAACAGGGACCAACACGATATTATTCAGGCGGTCTTAATGTTGTGCCTGATCACTGTATAGTATTTCACACACGCCTTCTCAATTGCTTCTGATGACTTGCTATTGATGTGTCAGCAAAACAGGCTTAAATTAATTAGTCCGATGCACACAAATCTAAGGAGTGTTTCACTGTGTGTATTCATCGAACATGACAGTAAACAATAAGCTGTGTGAATCTATGGTCTGGGCTAGACAGAAATCAGCCTCAGGTTCTGCTTTATACAGTTTTTGGTATTTTGTTTAAGGCTGTTTATGATGATATTGTTCTTGGTTCTTAGCTCAGCAAATAAGACAATGTGAATGGCAAAACCTGAGCTTTATTTTTATGTATCTCTTACTAAAGAGAAGAAAAACTTAATCCTGCTAGCATAAATATACCAGCTGGCTGTGCTGGTATCTCCCTGGGGTTCAGTATGCTAAGTAAAGCCTGAGCTCTGATACACTGTTTCAGGGCAGAAGCAGGCATGGGACTTAAAGCCCACTGACACTCTGCATGTTTCTCAGCCTGTCTCCTGATATATAGCCTGGAACAATGAGGCAAACCTGTCACAACTGTGAAATATAAGGAATGCCTGCCAAGCCAAGCAAAGAAAATGAGGAAGCACACAGTGGCCTCACAGAAACAGAAATTAGTCCCTTCCCTTTCTTTCATTATGGCGTTGTCTCTGTTGCCACCAATACCCTATAGACATAGAAGGTCCTCTCATACAACACTAAACCTCCAGGCACTACCGAAGCAAACAAGCACTCGAATCGGAACAAGCTTCCACTCCCCTGCTATGTTTCAAACTCCTGGTTTCACGCTCCAGTTATGTGGTGAGCCATTACCTAGCCTCCAGCGACCCCTGCACCGCCTGCCTCCTGCCATAGCCAGGCATTCCTTTCATTCCTATGTAGAGATATGGCAGCTTGGGTGCATTTATTGTAGCGGAAAGACTCAAAAAATGTGGAACAATACTGTTTTGAGAACTCTGTAAGAGATTTGACATTATAAAATTAAATGTGACCTAGATTTTTTATTTTTTTTTGCAGGAGGCTGGAATATGTTTCACAGAAAACCCTATGGGTGAACCTGTGAGTCTTAAATCGAACAGTACTCAGTTTCCCAAAAGCACTGCAGTGCAAAGATCATGATTAAATGGTAGCATGAGCATCACATTTGAACACTTTCTCTAACAGTTAAGACGATTAAACTTACAGTGCATTTGAAAAATTCAGTCCTGGACTATATAGTTTGTTTTCATAGAATAAACCAGAACCTGGTACAGTAGCTGGCATTTTTTGTTATTTTTTATTCGATTCAATTTAATATGTAGTGTCACAAAGCAAGCTTTACAAAAATCTGGATTTAAATAAATATTTATTTAATGAGAGAGCCAGACACAACCACGGCAAGGAAAAACTTCCCGAGACAAGATGGGGAAGAAACCTTACAAGGAACCAGATTCAAAAGGGATCAAAATTCCTCTTCCATAATTGTATTCTATAAAGTCAAACAGGATTAAGTGTCCTGAAAGGATGTTTAGTTAGGAGCAATGTACTTAATCCACTTAACCACTAGACGGAGTCACTGCCACCTTCTTTTCTTCTTTTTCTTCTTCTTTTTCTTCTTCTTCTTCTTCCTCTTCTTCTTCTTCTTCTTTTTCTTCTATCTCGCATTCCAGTTGCTCAGATAATGCTATGTACATAGTTTTCCACAAGGTGGCAGCAAAATCCCAAGTTATGCAATCTATAGTCTCTGTTAATCAAGTCCCCAGTCTGTCCTCTTCAAACTGCTGTTACATGGAAGAAGGCTAATTGTGGTATCTGAGACAAATGACTCTTTGGCAGTTTCAGATTTCACAGGCTGCTGCTAAATCCTAAATGAAATGCCACCTCAGCATATCAGGACTTCACTGTGGGCAGAAGGACTAATCTGCTCAGATGAACTCTACCTTGGATACACTGCTCTCTATAGCTCTTAATTATTGTAGTGATTTAGAACTGGCTTTAACTGGACATTCATTGATGTACTTCATATAAACCAGACACAAACATTTCTAACTGGTGTTGTAATGCCCAATAAATAATAATTAATTTTCTGATATACAACAAAACAGAAAAAAGATTAATAGTTTGAGGCCACATGTCAATTCTGCTGGATTCTAACTAAATGTTAAAGCATTCTCTATACAACAACTCTGCTATATTGTCTGTAAGCACAAGGTTTGATTAATTCATTGATTAGTGCAGGTAGCTCGGCTGTAGCTTCAGATTCGTTTTCTTGGCTGATCGGAGTGGAACCTGAAATGGTCTTCACACCTCCAGGTTCGCCATTCTAAGATGCTTTTCTCTGTAAAAAAAAAAAAGTGGTTATATGAGTTACTGTTGCCTTCCTGTTACCTTGAACCAGTCTGACCATTCTCCTCTCAACAAGGCTTTTCTACTTGCAGAACTGCTGCTCACTGGATGTCTTATGCCAAGACCCTTGCTGAGGTCAAAAGTCTCTGAAATCACATCGTCCCTCATTCTGATGTTTGATGTGAAGATTAACTCAAGCTCTTACATGTTTTATACATTGCACTGCTGTCACACAACTGGCTGATTCGATAATTGCATAAACAATCAAGTATATATACTGACCAGGCATAACATTATGACCACCTGCCTAATATTCTGTTGGTCCCCCTTTTGCTGGCAAAACAGCCCTGACCCGTCATGTACTGTTTTGACACCTTTTTAGCAGAACCAGTGTCTCTTAGACCATACAGGCCAGCCTTTTCTCCCCACATGCATCAATAAGCCTTGGCCACCCATGACCCTGTCGCTGGTTCACCACTGTTTCTTTCTTGGACCACTTTTGATTGATGCTGACCACTGCAGACCGGGAACACCCCACAATAGTGTTTTTGAGATGTTCTGATCCAGTCGTCTAGCCATCACAATTTGGCCCTTGTCAAATTCACTCAAATCCTTACGCTTGCCAATTTTTCCTGCTTCTAACACATCAACTTTGAGGACAAAATGTTCACTTGCTGCCTAATATATCCCACCCACTAACAGGTGCCATGATGAGGAGATAATCAGTGTTATTCACTTCACCTCTCACTACTCATAATGTTATGGCTGATCAGTGTAGGTGTTCCTAATAAAGTGGCCAGCAATTGTAGATTTTATGAGTTAGCTCATTGAATTGTACATACTGATTTATTTATTTATTGTATCTGTAACAGACTGCTGCAGGATGCTTCAGGAGCACAAGGACTCAGTTCAAAAGACTATTCCTCTGTGATGCCTATGATAATGTGCTGATGCCTGGTGTGAGAGACGGTGTGGAATCTTTCATCAAGGCTTTCATCATTAGTCTGCTGTGTGTATAGAAACATCGGCTTCTCAATTTCATCTAAAAGAACACACACACGCACACACAGACACACACACAAACTTAGCATACAACACCTGTTCAAAGGACATAATATGAACAGTGTTATCTCAAGGGAGCAGTGACATATATATATAGTGTATATATGACTGTCTGAAAGCTAGGCAATGTAATAATGACTGCTTCAGTTGTCAGTGTGAGGCCAATTCATGAGGATAACGTCAGGGTGACTTCTATTAGTACAGGACTTTGGTTCAGCGATATCTGCATGACTCGCACAGCAGTTACGGCTTCTTCTTTTATTAAATACTGTGAGTGAACTACACAAAGTGATTTTAACTGTAGGAATCTGGCAGTGTTCAGCTTTTATCTCTTAGGTACACGGTAGGCGAAATCCTGCATGGAAATAATAGAGGAAATTAAACTTGTACTCATTTCTTAAATCAGATAAAGTTAATCATCTACGATCTCCATCTAGGCCTCCCCTTTTTTTTCTTCAGGGCTGAATCTAGCAGACCCCATGCTGAGATTTGATATTAAACCCTTGTTAAATTTTAGGCTTAACACTAGTTAAAATTTGAGCCATGTTTGTGCAGAACATGACTGAATTAACTGAATGAATTATTTATACCTGGTTAATTCTTAGCCATAATAAGAGCTGTTGGATCCTTTGGTAATGCAAAAGGCCTGAAAAATGCTAGATTATCCTCTGCCTCTATACTTTAATCCTTGTCTATAAGCACATCTTTCTATATTAGATGCTACACACACTCAACCTTATTTATCAAGCATTTTGCAAAGCACTGTGTTTTCACAGACCAGGCCAGATTTACAAAACTTGACGTAACTGCTGATTTCCTTTGAACTCATGTGCCAGTGTTGATAAATGCCAATCATGCATAAATTGGCAAGCTCATTCATGATAAACTTCACAGAGCAGAAAGCAACAAAGCCACACTTAAACTGTGAAAGAGCGCCTCCTAAAAATGGAGTGCACAAAATCTTCCACATCAGCCACTGCATGTCAGCACGCCCTTTTATAAGGTGCCATTACTCTTGTCCTAACTGAAGAGATAGTCTTATTTGTCTTAATTTATGCTCTGTTTGTTTTGATTGCTTTTTAATGAATTTATGTTTAATGTTATTTATTTTGATTGCTTTTTAATGAGTCAATATTAAACAACTGTTTCACGGCATTTGTGTGTATAATTAAATAAATAAGCATATGAGAATTGATAACACAATCCACATATAAAAATAGAATCACGATTAATTTATTAGACTGATAAATAAGGCACCCCAGGCATCTTTGCTCATGGGGCACAAGGCAGGGGACACCCTGGATGGGGTACCAACCCATTCATATATTACAGACAATTTAGCCATACCAATAGGCCTACATCGCATGTGTTTGGACTGGGGGAGAAAACTGGAGTAACCCAAAGAAACCCCTGAATCCTACAAAGAAGATTTGAAACACCATAGAGAAATATTTACAGCTTTCATCCATGCTATCCATTACTAATAAACTAATTTGAAAACAAACCATATACATCTTACAATTCATTCCGCTCCATCGTGGTGAAACACAAGCTTGTTAGTAAGCTGGGGTGAGAGGGTTCACTTGGCTTTCATTCTCCAGGGTCCAAATTTGGAACCCGTGTCATTCAGTCCATTTCATAATAGTCTCTGCCAAGGCAGCGAGAGCTCCAGTAGCCCTGCTCCCATCAGCACATGCCAGGAGTCAGCCTTAAAATGGCTGCACTCTTGGCTGCACCCTCTGCCACTTCCGCACTGGCATTTTGTGCCCATGGCCAACGAGAGCTCACCAAGCTATTTATTTCAGGCTTCCCAATTTAAATATGTGTCTCACATGCAAGGCAGTTAATTTCCACTTCATGAATATGACTCTGCAACTGGCTAGACTAATGTTGTCATGTAGTCTAATTGGTTAAGGGTTCGAGGTACTGACCAGAAGGTTGTGAGTTCAACTACCACTGTTTGCTTTTCACTTTTCTTTGAGCAAAACCAGAGCATAACCGTTAACTGTGCAGCTGTATCCTGTCTCAACTGGATAAGAGCATCTGCAGAATGTAGGTATATTAAAATGCCTCCACTCTGCAGACGCATAAACACACTCAAATACTCAATTCAATGCATATACATCCATGTCTAAAGCACCACCCATATTATAACTGTTTACATGCTGTTTTTTGCACATTTGCTCAATACTGCTGCTATACAGAAGTGTATATTTTTTGCACATTGCACTGTATAACATATTATATAGAATGTATACAGGTTGGCACTACACTGGTCAGGCATAACATTATGACCACCTGCCTAATATTGTGTTGGTTCCCCTTTTGCTGCTAAAACAGCCCTTACCCATAATGCACTGTGTATTCTGTCACCTTTCTATCAGAACCAGCATTAACTTCTTCAGCAATTTGAGCAACAGTAGCTCGTCTGTTGGATAAGATTACACGGGCCAGCCTTCTCTCCCCATGATCATCAATGAGCCTTGGCCGCCCATGACCCTGTCACCGGTTCACCACTGTTCCTTTCTTGGACCACTTTTGATAGATACTGACCACTGCAGACCGGGAACACCCCACAGGAGCTGCAGTTTTGGAGATGCTCTGATCCAGTCGTCTAGCCATCACAATTTGGCCCTTGTCAAACTCTCGCAAATCCTTACACTTACCCATTTTTCCTGCTTCTAACACATCAACTTTGGGGACAAATTGTTCGCTCACTGCCTAATATATCCCACCCACTAACAGGTGCCATGATGAGGAGATCATCAGTGTTATTCATTTCACCTGTCAGTGCTCATAACGTTATGTCTGATTTGTGTATTTTGTGTATCTGTCCTGTACTGTTTTGGTTTGTATTGTCTGTATGTACTGTCTCGCACTGTCTTTTTGATGCACTTTATGTGGCTATGACAACTTACTTTTAGCCAGCTCGGTGTAGTTTTGTAGCTCTGTGATGTTTTATGTAGCACCGGGGTCCTGAAGAAACACTGTTTCATTTCACTGTGTACTGCGTCGGATATGGTTGAAATGCCAATAAAAGCTTCTTGACCTGACTTGATACTTGTACACTTTTAGAGAAACGCCATTAAACCTGACTTTGGAAAACATTTTATTTTGTGTCCCCAAATTTAAAGATTGTAAGTTCATAGATAATGAGGTGCAGTAACCTTACACAACATTGTTCCATAACTGAATCATACCAATTGTCAGACTGCTGGCAGTTTCCATGACCTACATAAATCTGTCAGGAGTGACTGATGGTCACATTACCTGCCTAAATATTTTTACACAAGCAGGCAAGTAATTCTTATTAAATTTCACCTGTTTATTTTGTATCATTTACTGATACATGATACTGTGAAACAGTCCTAATGTCTTTTTCCCCTACAGCAGTTTCACACTGTGGTATTATGCACAGACGGGGATTTCAAACTCTGTGATTTCTAAATAAACCTGATAAAGAACCTTGTATAAATTGAATAAACTTGTACAAAGAAATAGTTTATCTCACTGCACAAGCTCTTCCATAGCATAATACAGCATATAGTAGCTACCATAGTACATTACCTAAAATCAGATTGGAGTGAAAATGAAACAAAGATTTCACCCGTGCATGTACACTGCCCCAGCTCCACTGTCCCACAAGCAGAATATACAGCAGCATTGCAAATAGGATTATTCTCCACGGCTTAAGATAAAGACAAGTCAAAGAAGGGCTAAAAAAAACAGAAAGAAGAAAGTGAGAAGGAGTGGAATACAGATTATTCATTTATTTAGAAAAATTTGCACCTTCAAAGGGGTCCGTCATCCCATTCTGAATCTTAGGAGACATAATTATAAAATGCTCCGATTTAATATGCATGAGACTCAGGACAAGGACATGAAACACGGATTGACAATTAAGAGCAAACGGATTGTTTTAGCAAAACAAACAGACCCCAGTGGAAAACATGCCGTAAGAGTGAAAAATGTCAAAGCAATCTAAGTGTGACAGAGAAATCCCATGACATGTTTAAGCCTAATTATCTTGCCTTCCTGAAATATTTTGCCTTTGTTTGTAACTTTCAGACTACACAACTTGGTCTGTCCAAGAAAATCAACAATGAAAGAGCTGTTGCAGGGAAAAAAAAGTGCTTGGCTCAATTTGATCTTTTCTGGCATGGCCAATGTGCAGAGGTTCACTGACTGAATTCTGCAGAGGCTGGTGAATAAAATCAGAAAAAAATCACATAAAATTAAATGAAAAGCTACACTATATTGCCAAACGTTTTGGGATGTCTGCCTTTACATGCACATGAATGTCATATGGAGTTGGCCTGCCCTTTGCAGCTATAACTCATCTAGGAAGGCTTTCCACAAGGTTTAGGAGAGTGTTTATGGGAATTTGATGTTGGATGAGAAGGCCTGGCTCGCAGTCTCTGCTCTAATTCATCCCAAAGGTGTTCTATCGGGTTGAGGTCAGGACTCTGTGCAGGCCAGTCAAGTTACTCGGCACCAAACTCACTCATCTCTGTCTTTATGGACCTTGCTTTGTGCACTGGTGTGCAGTCATGTTGGAACAGGAAGGGGACATCCCCAAACTGTGTCCACAAAGTTGGGAGCATGAAATTGTCTAAAATGTCTTGGCATGCTGAAGCATTAAGAGTTCCTTTCACTGGAACTAAGGGGCCGAGCCCAAGCCCTGAAAAACAACACCTGAATACAATGATTTGGAGGCATGTCCCAAAACTTTTGGCAATATAGTGTATAATAAATATTTGAAAATGTACAAAAAAATATTAAAAATGATTGGTAACTGATGATCTTTGACTGTGTCTTATACACTGTGTGTGTGTGTGTGTGTGTGTGTGTGTGTGTGTGTGAGGCAGGCAAAATGCAGACTGACCCTGCAGCCGTAAACTAATCCAGCCCTAAAGACAGCCCTTAACCCAGAATAAAAGGCCAGGTGGTTGGGGGCAGGGGACATCTGGACCGCTTTAGCACCCACCTATCTGTGCTGCATTCTGACTGCTGAAAATAAAGCGACTTGTTCCTGGAGGTTAAGTCGGTCCGCTCGCTTCTTTGTGTCTGTTAATAGATGTGCAAGGGGGAGATGGAGAGTCCGGCAACTAAAACTGCAGTCTTCTTTTTTTTTTTTTAAAGTTGCATCACCTGTGCTACACTCCATCTCCAATAGACATCTACTGGCAATTGGGGAAAACGTTTCTGGGAAGTGTGGTATTTGTGGGGTGACATGGATTGGAGCTGGGAATGCAGTCAAGGGCAATGAAGACAATTTCCCAGCTGATCTTTCCTGACTGGAAAAGAGGCCCCTGGAGGGCTGTGGATATGACCTCTGATCTTGGTGATTGACAAGAGAGCCTGCCAATCACAAAGAAAAGCCACATTCCCATGTGCTGTACAGTGATAAATGTAAAAAGTGAAGGCTTGCGTCACTACGTCACACGTGTGTGTAAAACTCACATTAGGCAGTGCAGTGAGACAGGATTTCGCCTTATATTTTTCAGAAAATTAGAAGTTGTCAGTTATTTTGCCTTATCAGTGATTAACATGTATATGACTTTTTATACTGAGTGTTTAGACATGTTTTATGATGCTGTAAGTAAGGCTGACTAGACAATACAGGCCTTGGGTCTTGTGGTGTGTGTACTGCCTCCATCTGTGTCATGTGAATGATACATTCACACACACACACACACACACATATGGCTCTCTAGCCTAAGACCCCATCCTTAATATTTTCATTGCTATAGCAGCACAGATGGGCCCAGATGGCATAGAGGCAAGGGCAGACGTATTGAAAAGTTGACTATTCTTGAATATAATACAATGCATGGATAAATACATCATTTGTTAAATAAACCAACCCTAATTTAGTAAAAATCAGTATTATTACATTTTTTAAAAGACATAAGACACCAATAATATGCAACCAACTGCATTTAAAATGTAAAGCAGGCCTTATCTCTCTCTCTCTCTCTCTCTCTCTCTCTCTCTCTCTCTCTCTCTCTCTCTCTCTCTCTCTCTCTCTCACACACACACACACACACACACACACACACACACACACACACACCTGATTCTCACATTCAGATGCCCATGAAAAATTTATTCTTGTGCTGGGAACCCTGGGTGTGATGTAGATATAAACTGCATTTCAAATTATTATGCAAATTATATTTTTCTCTGATTTTGCCAAATAGTCAATATAAATGACAGTCATCATAATTTTCAAGTCATCAACCTTTAGAGTACAATTCGAATTTTATTGAACAAACCTCCCAATGATAACAGTATTTTTTCAAAAATAAAAGCTTAAAATGCACTGTTCCAAATGATTATGCACAACAGAGTTTCAAACCATGTTATTGTTGTAAAGAACTGAAAATGGTCATTTGTTTATTTTTCAATTAGAAGCATTAGCATATTACTGAAATCAAAAGCTATTTCAATCAAAACATCTTAACAGGTCAAGTTACATTTTAACATAGGACCCCTTATTTGATAGGAGCTTCACAATTCTTGCATTCATTGAACTTGTGAGTTTGTGGAGAGTTTCTGCTTGAATTTCTTTGCAGGATGTCAGAATAGCCTCCCAGAGCTGCTGTTTGGATGTGAACTGCCTCCCGCCCTCATAGATGTTTCGCTTGAGGATGCTCCAAAGGTTCTCAATAGGGTTGAGGTCAGGGGAGGATGGGGGCCACACCATGAGTTTCTCTTCTTTTATGCCCATAGCAGCCAATGATGCAGCGGTATTCCTTGCAGCATGAGATGGTGCATTGTCATGCATGAAGATGATTTTGCTACGGAAAGCACGGTTCTTCTTTTTGTAACATGGAAGTAAGTGGTCAGTCAGAAACTCCACATACTTTACAGAAGTCATTTTCACACCTTCAGGGACCCTAAAGGGGCCGACCAGCTCTCTCCCCAAAACATGACTCCGCCACCTCCTTGCTGACGTCGCAGCCTTGTTGGGACATGGTGGCCATCCACCAACCATCCACCACTCCATCCATCTGGACCATCCAGGGTTGCACGGCACTCATCAGTGAACAAGACCGTTTGAAAATCAGTCTTCATGTATTTCTGGGCCCACTGGAGCCGTTTCTGCTTGTGACCATTGGTTAAGGGTGGCCGAATAGAAGGTTTATGCATAACTGCAAGCCTCTGGAGGATCCTACACCTTGATGTTCGCGGGACTCCAGAGGCACCAGCAGCTTCAAATACCTGTTTGCTGCTTTGTAATGGCATTTTAACAGCTGCTCTCTTAATCCGATGTATTTGTCTGGCAGAAACCTTCCTCATTGTGCCTTTATCTGCACGAATCCGTGTGTGCTCTGAATCCGCTACAAATCTCTTAATAGTACGATGATCACGCTTAAGTTTTCGTGAAATATCTAAGGTTTTCATACCTTGTCCAAGGTATTCAACTATGTCACGCTTTTCGGCACTAGAGAGATCCTTTTTCTTTCCCATATTGCTTGAAAATGGTGGTCTGCTTAATAATGTGGAACGTCCTTCTTAAGTAGTTTTTCATTTAATTGGACTTACCTGGCACACTAATTGGCACAGGTGTCTGAGATTGATTTCACTGACCCAAAGAGCCCTGAGACACAATACCATCCATGATTTTTACTGGAAACAAAAAACTTTACCTTTATGACACTTAAACACAATTTGCATAATAATTTGGAACGTGGTGTACATCCTGTACTGGACACCCGCTCATCACAGGGCACCATGCACACTCTCATTTAGTGGCAGAGAAATCCACATGGACATAGGAGAACATGCATACATCTCCATACAGAGAGTAACTCAAGCTCAGGATCAAACCAGGGACCACGGAGCTGTGAGGGGATAATGATATGCACTGTACCACCACGCTGCTGCAATGCATTAATACCATATTTGCAAAAATGTGCTTGATTACATTAGAACAAAAAATAAGGTTAATATGCACATTGCTACATGTTGTGCTAGATTGAGTAATAAAATTTGTCCCATACAAAACAAGCATAATTAAAACACCAAAAATATATCAAATCACAAGAAAACCCAAAGATAAGATATAATAAATATTTTAAAAGAAAAAAAGAAATGTTAAAGATGATTGGTAACTGATCTTGTACTCTGTGTGTGTGTGTGTGTGTGTGTGTGTGTGTGTGTGTGTGTGTGTGTGTGTGTGTGTGTGTGCGCGTGTGTGTGTGTGTGTGTGTGTGTGTGAGAGACAGAATAAGAAAAGATCTTTGAACTGTTTACACTGAAATTATGGAATAAAAGAGATCGAGTACACAGCCCTGTGGAACACCACTAAAAAAACAGAACTGTTAGATTTCTGACCTAGATTGTTTGATTGTGATTTGTGACATTTTTCCAGCTAAATCCTCTGTCCCACACATATTCTGCTTCTTTTATCTACCAACACTGACAGTATATCTAGGATCTGAAGTATACAGATAATCATACAGATGATAATTTGTTACGATCGCGATAACAAATTTTATCTGTTGACAAATTTCATTTCAAAGTTCCACTGACGATGATGATTCATATTGTGTAATTGTATGAGAGAAACAGAGATTTTGTCTCCAGAAGAGCAGCAAAAACAACCCCCAGCATTTTTTTTCAAATTTGATTTGGTTAACAAAATGTCTGGGGCACAGAAACTATTAGCACTCTTGTCCGGTACAGGCACACAGGCCGTCGGTGCGTAGATTAATGACACATTTGCATGGTGGTAGTGCTTTGTACTGAACTATATTGCTTGTGACAAACACTGGCGAGGCAGGCGATGGCTTCTCGGTTCAGTTCTGGACTTTTTGCTGTTTGTTGTAGACAGGTAATAGGTAAATGAATGAGCCTATATTATATTTTCTAGACTTCCTAGGTTAGCTTTGTTACTCATTGCTTACTCAGGGCAAAAGTGATGACAACTCTTTTTTGTGGATAATGCCAATAGATAATAATAAAGAGTGTGGTCCAAAACCACTTATGCATTCAAGGCTGGGAAATGGTGAACACAGTCAAACCCCATGCTATCCTCGATAAGACAATTGATGCTGGTTTTAAACTGTAGTATCTGTTATTGTATTCTCACCACTTTTTATAGGACTAGCAACAGCTTTTATTCCCAAAATTGAAAATGAGAAAGAAGATAAAACCTGTTGTTGAAGTTAAATTAAAAAGATAACCAAAGACACTGCGACTTGACTGTGACTCAGGAAAGAAGAAGTGGATGGTCTCTCATGGACACACTAAAGAGTTCTTCAGAAAAACAGACTCCTTTCTGGATGCTGTAGATTTGTATCTGTTGATGTCATCTTAAAGACAGGTGATTATCCTAGGAGACTTTTTCACACTCTACAGTAATTGTGCTATTTAACATCAACACACGTCCCAACACATGTCCCGTCTCAACACATGTCCCAGGTAGCAAAGTGCTAACGGTGGCTATTCTGCTGAAAGTCTATTGCCCCAATGCAATAACGTTCACCTAAAACAGATGTTGAGTCCCAAAATGTAGGACAAATTTGAATGATTTATACTGGCATCACCCAGAATTCGGTCGGTTCTGATTTGAGTCTGTTTTCTTCCTCATGATGTCTCAGGTAGTTTTTTTGTTGCCATTATTGCCTCTGGCTTGTTCATTAGAGATCTAAATCTACATAGGGATTTCTGTAAAGCTGCTTTGTGAGGATATCTATTGTAAAAAGCATCATACAAATAAAGTTGGATTGAAATGAAAATCTAATTAAATTTTGCTCATGCGTAGCACCAGTTAAACAGAGCCTGAAGCTGGTAGTCCACTGAGCAGATGCATTACAGAGTGGCCATTACTTTTCAGGGATGAGCTGTGGTGACATACCCCAGATGGACTCTTTCAACCTCATCAATTATTAAATGGTGCAGTGTTACATCTTGCTTAACCATGCATTTTTTTTTACATGATTGTGGGTGTGGCATATTGCAAGTGTAACTGACTTTAGAAGGTAATGACTCTTTGTAATTGTAGCCAATGGAAAAAAGGTGTGTGGATGTCATCTCCCATGGTGGAAACATCAACCTAACTTCTTTCAAGTTATGGCGCTATCATGACAGGATATTTTCTGTAATGGGTAAAACCGAACGAAACCTGCTGATGGATATTAATAAAAAAATCTACCTTCAAAAATTTCTTTTGCATGAAAGATCAAGAGTCACGGATCTTATCTAAGGTAAGCTGAATTCTATTACATTTAAAGGGATTGACGAAAACCTAAACATTAATCACATATTATTAGACAGTAATAGTGTCAAGATTTTCCTAAGTAACTAAAAAGAACTAAAATAACTGCAATATATAGTTCACATTACATTATAAGCACTATATAAGTATTACATATTTATAAAATACGGAAAACACCAAAACAAAATTTAGTTGAAGATCATTGGGTAGTGGAAAAGTTAAGCCTCTAAAACAGACACCACCCTTTATGTAAACACTTTGTGAGCAACAGAAACACCACACCCCCTATTTATCTCCAGCTGATTACATGATTCAAGGTGATCATTTTTCAGCTATGCCTAAAAATACACTTCTTACACCACCGTCATGCAGCTCTTGGTGGTGGAAAAGAGAACGTAAGTGCAGCTGTAGAGAAATTGAGAAACATTTCCACATGTTAAGCAAAACTAATAATGTTAATGTAATACAGTTGTGTAGGCTTGACATCATCCTTTTTACTCCAGAATGTGCTTTGCGTGCCATTTTCTGTGTACTTTAATGTAACTATGAAAAAATGTTTTCCTAAGAATTTATGATGGCTAGTATAAACACTGCTTATCATAAAACTTTTATAACTTGGGTGTCCTTTGCACTCATTAAGCACAGTGACAGGCCTCTGAATTCGTCTATATAACAATAGTTGTTTTTTTAAAGAGATAACCTGAGGTTGTATAATATAGCGGGTCTTACACTATGACACTATGGCAACACACAACACATTATAGAAAAAAAGACTTTCTATTTCTACGTTTTATAATTGGGCCTAAGCATTTATTTTGCATAATGTTTGTTGGCAGCATCTGCTGTGTCTTTAACTGCCGCTGAGATGCACAAAAAGTGAATCTCCTGTTATAAGAAAATGTTCTTGAGGGAAACATGTAATATGCTTGTTTTTAATTGTACATAATATAGCATAGATAATATATTTGTAAAAAATAAATGGTCAGGACTTTCAAATGGTTGTATGGGACAGAATTTAAATAGAAGTGTTTATTGTGAGAGAGAGAGAGTAAGAGACACAGAGAGAGAGGCAGCGAAAGAGAGAGAGAGAGAGAGAGAGAGAGAGAGAGAGAGAGAGAGAGAGAGAGAGAGAGAGAGACAGAAAGTGAGAAAGAGACACACAGAAAGAGAGACAGAGAGAGTGAGAGAGAGACAGCGAGAAAGAGAGAGACAGAGAGACAGAAAGACAGAGAGCGAGAAAGAGACACACAGAGAGAGAGAGACAGCGAGAGAGAGAGAGACAGAGAGACGGAATGACAGAGAGCGAGAAAGAGACACAGAGAGGGAGAGAGACAGAGAGTGAGAAAGAGACACATAGAGAAAGACAGAGAGAGAGAGAGAGAGAGAGAGAGAGAGAGAGAGAGAGAGAGAGAAAGAATAATAAAGTATAGAAAGAAAGTATAATGTGCCATTCCTTAATTAAAAATTGTTTGCATTGGAATAGACAACACCCCCTGGCGTGTTTTATTTCTTACATATATCATGTATCGGTGCACGACAGCCTGTGATATTACATATCACACAAATAATTTATTGCCCACTTATTACCTACATACATATCACAAACTTCCTGCCTACTGCTGTAAAGAAGACAGGTAAGGGAAATACATGATAACAGACTGCCACTGCAAAACAATATCTGCTGGACCATAAACACTGTTCTCTTATCTCTGCTTCACAAATAGCACACAAGCACATGGTATGTGGTATGCAAGCTGTAAGGAGTGACAGGTGGCCAGTGACCAGGAAGGTTTGCTGCTGTTTCTGCCCACTGGGGGTCTAGTGTCTATTTCATTTACACAATAGAAGCTCTATTCCTATTGTAAGTTAATTAGATTAGACTTCATTTCTACCATTCTGATAAAGAGTCAACTGGTTAATGGATCAGCACCTCTGGGTAATTGAGGTCGAAATCCTGTCAACCAAAGATATATAGAAGATATATAAATAAAGAAAATATGTATATATATATATATATATATATATATATATATATATATATATATATATATATATATATATATATATATATATATATATAGGCTAAGCATTACAGTATTTACTTTGCGGTCATAATTTGGCTATATTTCCAAACCGGATCATTCATATACCCAAACAAATTTGAATAGTTCCATTGGCTTGGTAAACCAGTGCTGCTGCTGGATGAAATACATTCATTCATGAAATACATGTTCAGCTACTCTCTATCTCAATCTGTCTCAGCTGATAATGGAGATTTGGTGTTGCTGGGCAACAGATTATTTGTGTAACACAGTCCTCGGCTGGGTTCGGTCCTGGCCACTTGACTCACTTTGGAAAGGCTGTTAATTACGTGCATGAACAACAACAAAATCTTCCAGTTGCCCTTGTAGCGGTTTTCTTGGTTGCATTGAAAGTATTAAGATTTTATAAAAGTTTTATAAACTGCTTCAAATTTATATAATGGCTTTCTGATAAATCAGACAAAAGCAATGGTCCACAGTATGTTTGCTTTGAACAGCAGTTGCAGTCAGTGCACCACCTCAAAGAAATACACCTATAAATCTAACGTTAGAGAGCAGGAAGCCTTAGGGACGGAATGGCTGTATGTCCACGTGTCTTCAGCTGTGGCCTGCTGAATTCCCAGTGATTACACAGCTCTCAGTATACAGTCTCAAGGCTGTGGGCGGAAGGGTTTCCCTTCATGAAAAGTTGCCAAGCACCGCTGGCTCCTGGTTGCTGGACTGGGGATGTTTATGGACAAATATGTGGGTGCATCTCCCGAGGTATAAACACTTAAAAGTCCACTATCCACATTAATATAAAACAGAATGTACCTTGCAGCCATGTTTAAGCAAATCTGTCACCTCAGAAGTGTAGATGATGTTGCTCTTTGAGTCAGTGTACCACCGATTCTCACATACGCATTAAAGCGTTGCTCCAGCATGCTTGACTCACCATCACTGCTTCCATAAAAGTCAGTGGTAATGATTCCAGTGGAGTTTTTTAAGCTTTTCCACAAACTCCCACCAGATGGCTACAAAAATAAACCATGCTAAATATGTAGTGTGTGGGTGAAGGAATGCCAGCAGAGCTGACATAAATATGCCTGCCAGTCTTAGACAAGGTACTATGGGAAAAAGAGGACTGTGATTTGAATGGCACAAAGGGAATTCGCTTTCTTTTCCAAAACACATTGAAAAGTAATCAAAACTTATTTTGAGGGATCTTTTTTTATTCAATGGCTTATATGATGTTATATAAATTCCTTTTAATGTGCAATTTTATTTTCCAGCTTTCTGATTACTGCTTTTGAAAATAACTTATTACAAGCAAAATCCCTGGCACCCGTATCGGTGGACAGTTGACGTAAAACAAGTTGCATAGAAAATCCCACCTCCCACTGCCTCTACACATACACACTTCCTGTTCCATGAATTACTCTGTCCTTGTGTGTGTGTATATGTCTATAAACACACACACACACACATATATATATATATATATTTTCTCTTTGCCCATGCTGGATGTGGAGGCAGCGCATCCACATGCTTCAATGAACATGAATCATTGTTGCATAATCCGCCACCATTTCAGTAATTTGCTCATCAGATATTGTTGTGTGTCAGTGTGGTGGATTTAAAAGACAGCTCTCCAACTGGATATACATTGATTTTCAATCAATCAATTGGGTAAGGACAGCATGCATCATCAACAAAATCTTCTGTCAAATATCTGACCTTCTTGTAAATTTGATGCAGGGGTTGACAAATCACTAGCAAGAACATTATGTATCCAGACTATCTGTTATTTTGATTTATAGTTTGTCATTGCTGCTACTAATTCCAAATCTGCTGCCTGCATCAATACATACATCAGCTGAGGTGATGCTAGATCTACATGTATTAATTAGTGCACACAGATGTCTGGAGCATGCAAGTTGTTTTTATAAATTATAAAATTTTAAAAAGTGGCTGACTTTGTTGAAGGGTGCAAACATGATGTGTTACATTATACATTTTTATAGAGGTCGATAATCATTATACTAGCTAACTAGCTGACCACACATTATTACATTACTTTAGCGACTACTTTTCAGCCTATAGTCAGTTTCTAGGAAACTAAAACATGAGACTTGTGACTACACTGGAGCCTGATAGGCACGCTAATGAATTTATCATTTCTTCACCCCTGAAAGACTTCACACAGTTTTGTCAGTAAATTCTACTAGTACATGTGCTCAGAAAAGATTTGTCTGATTTGAACAAGGATCTTTATATATATTAGAGTTAGAGATTTAATGCACACTATGAAAGAATTGCCAGGGTGTGATGGCCGCTTTAGATGTTCTCAGGTTTGCGTGTGTGTGGGACAGAGGGTGAAATCTCTCAGGTGTAGCTTGTGTCTGTCTCTGGGGTTTAGGATCATCAAGAGGTAGTTTGTCGCTTGGCTTCATTATTGTGGTGCCGAGTAAAGTGCAGGTAAAGATACATACTCTCTAATTAATCATCAGGGGTGATGGGTTAAGAACATGATGTGGGGATGATTAGAATTCTGTCTGGCTGTCAGAAATGGAACTGTAAATTAATAATAATTTTAAGCTGCTCTATTGGTAATTAGAAGTAAAAAAGGAACAAATGAAATAAAATAAAACCAAACAAAAACCTTGAATCTTTTTTCCTTAAAGATTTGAATAAAAATATTGAATAACTCATGAGTTTCATCATTTTCTGTCCATTTTGTGATGGAAAGATCAACTTCTTTTTTTTTAAAAAAATACCTAAATAGGAGCATTTTAAAGTAATTCAAGAGCCAGTTTCATCCTAAGAAGTTGCTTTGGTGTGAGAGGAAAATCATTTCATGCACATTTAAATAATTTACACTTGGAGAATTTTAAACAGGAACAAAAAGCACTTTTTTCGTTTCCACTCAGTTCACTGAACACCTTGTAAAACAAAGCAGGACAGCAGCCACTTATAAAGAATATACACATGTCAAAATAAATCCTGATATTAGACATCCTTAACATACTGTAGGCCTTAAAATGGATGAAGAGATGATCCATTCTTTGAGAAAATCTTCACTCTTTGCTACATTTCCCTAAAAGCCCTCCAGCACATCCGTATGCCTCATTGATCATGTTGCTATGCAGAGTGAGATGCTGTTCAGATGCTGTTCAGGCTGGAACCATGGTGTTCCCACTTCCGCTACGATGTCTGATAGCTTCAACACCTCAGAAATCACTGGCTAAATATAGATCAACAGCCGCATCCTCTAAGCTGATGTCTTCACTATTCTGCTGTGTCTCCAAGGACTCATGATGAAACATTCAAAAACGAGCTGCGGCCTCATGTCACCTGAATCGGGCTGGCCTGAAAGAGACCCGAGTGACCATATGTCTGCAAAGCCAAATCATCTTATTAACCCTCCTGAGAACGATGCTGAGCGGAAATGTCAGCAGAAGGCAAAGCAAAAACAACACAGCCTGTGTTTGGAGCTTCTCAGACAAGCACCGCTGACTCATCCCCTGAAGATCAGATGTTCCCTTAGAGAGCAGCAAGGCAGACAAACAGAAAAATGGAGGTTTCTTTGCAATGCTTTGAGTAAAGGATGGAGTCTGGTGATAATTCTACTGTGGTCTTAATCATAATAATATTATTAAAGCCCAGTTGAGCTTACAAAATGCCACTGTGCATCTAGGAATCCACGTCCATTCACAATTGTTGCATGTGGGAGTTTCAGACTGCTGTACTTCACTGAATGGGTGTTTATCAGCCCGTCCTGACAGCCGATTATCAAGACAATGATGTGAAGCTGACATAAGCTTGTGATCAACCCATTATGTGTGTTGGTCTAAATAACTCAACAGCACTCTCACTAGCATAATTCTTCACATAGCGCCTGCTGAGTGTTCCCAGTAACACTCGCTCCACAGTGAATGTGACCTGACACGTGGCACTATAAGGCAGGAGAGGCTGTACATGATAATAACGCTGTCATACTGCCCATGATAACATTTACCCTGCAGTGTACATATTTACTTAGTAGCAGTTAGAACTGGAAGATAAAGTCAGTGGACTGCCTAATGATGTCAGGATGGTGAATACATTTTATACCACAGTGATGCCGAATACTCCTGATTAGTCAGAAATGCTGGCTGTAAGACAAATCACAGGTATGGATTAATTAATGTGATCATTCTAATATATTATCATTGTCTAACTCAATGAAGGTACTTTGTAAAATCTAAGCCTAATGGTAAAGGTAAAATGTTAAAAATGTGCTGTTATTGAAGAAAAAATGATGATATGGTATAGTTCTGTATGGTTATGTTTATTTAACGTCCACTGAAGGTGTCTCCAGTGTCAGCAGTGCTGAGTTAAAGTCTAACAAGAAGGGAAGGTTTCCAGGACAGAGGGTTTTGCAGTTTCTTAGAATCATACCAAGCTTCTCCGATCTTATTTGTTTAGAAAGCAAAAATGACAGAATGATTAGTTATTATAATGAGAACTGGAAGTAACTTTTTTCTTGGACATTTCACAACATTAACAATAACATTGAATGGATAAAAATGCATCGTTATGTTACCACTGCTGTGGTAAAAGAGGAATAAAACACCTTGTGCTGTTATATGAGAATAGTCTGCATCACACTGTTAACAGTAAATAACAACAACACTAGATTAATTTCCCGGAAACAGCATGCCCCATTGTGTTTAGTTCCTTACTTTAATAATAACTTTTAAAGTTGGTAACACACATGAGCATATGAGCATTCACACCACTGATTTCATTTTCTCTAGAGATCGTTTAATATTGACATGTTATCAGTAAATGCATATTTCATGTTACAAAGATTTAATCGATGTTGTCATTGGCAGTAATTCTGACTGTTGCCTTTGATCTACATAGATAAGAATAATATCAGAAAAACAGCCAAAAATATAGTGCAGTGAGCCCATGTGCTGTATGCTAACAATGATAACACACACATTGTTACACCACATACTTTTTCACTGATAACATGTATTCAGACAAAATGTTGTCACTCAGTTATTTTGTGTTAATGTTTCAGTATTCAGTACTGTTAAGTATGGCTCTTGGTGCACTGATTACTGGAATGTTTCATTAGATAGACTCCATTATATAGTAATCAGTTTATCATCATAATCTCTTTAGCCTTTGATCATTCTTTTTACATTCACTTCTTTGCACAAACACACAGGAGCCCAATTAATCGTGAGCTGATCAACACCTTTGTATAGCAGGTCGTTTTCATTGTGTGACGTACTATCTGGCTGACTACTACACCTCTAGCATGCAGATTACTTCATTAATGCTGTTTATGCAATAATTACAAATTCCTTGCAGTTAGGCTGTTATCTAGCTTAATCCTATGAAATCATTATGTGTTTTTTTTTTAATCTGCTCATTCCAATATAGAACTTCCCGACTTTCCTGTATCTTCAACATGAATATTTTATTAATCCTAGTAAAGGGCGAAGATATTTTTATATCAACACTAGACAGTCTATACACACAGACAAGTTCCATAGCACCATGAACAGTTGCAGTCAGTTGCAGACATACGTGCCTGTTTTCATGTGTAAGACCACATGTCAGTACTGTGCTGTTTAGCCCCCTCATGAACAATCATGACATTCAGGGGGGCAAGAGCAAGCACCGTGTTTACCTCACCCTCTAGTGGACAATGATTATGACTTTGAACAACAGTGCATGCAAATCTCCTTGAACCTCTAGTAATAAAGTTTATAAAAGGCTATAGATAAGTAAGGTTGTAAGGTTTACAACACTATATGGGTTCTTTGTCTCTCAGGGATACACCCTAAATGTGCAATGTGGAATACAACAATAAAGGGTTTCCCTTTCAGAAATGTTTCAAGTAAAACCACTTTGGAGTGCTGAAACCATTAACCATCTTTAAAACAAAAAACTTATACAAGCTTTGAGGTTTGTTGTTGTGATCGATGAGCTGTTGGTTGAGTCTGCTTACTGTAAGTTCCAAATGCAATAAGAAAAAAGTATGAGAGTGACAGAGAATCGTATTTTTGTCTTCTTCCTCAAGTCTTTATTTTAATGCATATATTGTGTATTCCTATATCGGTATTTCATTTAGCAACTATGCATCCAAATAACACTTGACAATGCCTTATTTCAAAGAGTGTTTGAATACAGAACTAAGCATACTCAGAGAGAAACATATAATGGTTTGTTCCTCTGTCCCTACCTCGAACCCTGCTTGTACATATATGTATAACATATAGATATATGTTTGAAGTTTGTTTGATGACGGCAACATACATCGTTCATTACAGTTAGCTGGATAGCTTGTTGCTAATAAAAGATGCATATGGATGTATACACATTTTTTCCCTACATCATATATTGATTTTGCAGAGGTAGAAAACTCTTAATCAAACATGTCGATTACTACGCATGAAGCAAATAAAAAACAGCATCAATGCCACAAACTCCAGTCAAACTGCACCAGGTTGCACACGTTGCACTTTATGTAGCTAGGACAAACTTTCTGTCCCTAGCTGTGTTTTGTTGTTTTTGTTCTGTAGCTATATGTTGTCATGTTGTCTATGTAGCACCAGGGTCCCGGAGAAACCTTGCTGCATTTCAGTATGTACTGCATCAGCTATATGTGGTTGAAATGACAATAAAGCTTCTTGACTCTTGATTTGACAAATGACATTATGGGGAATGTTCAAAACTGTTCACCAGACAAACATAGCAATGAAAGAAGTTCACCAACCAAAAACTAAATCAAATTATATGTTCTTTGCAAAGCTGAAGATTCAATACTGATTGCAAATATTGATATACAAGTCATTCAGAGTGATTGTTTTTCCTTTAAGGTTATTAGAAACGTGTTAGTAGGGTACTAAACAAATATAAGGGTTAATGAGCTTGGTACAGCTAGTTCCCAACAGAGCCAGCCAGGTATGTGCTTTAACTCTGAGTGAGAGAGAGAGAGAGAGAGAGAGAGAGAGAGAGAGAGAGAGAGAGAGAGGTGGAGGCCAACTGGGGACTCTTGATAAACCAGGCAACACCCATTGCGACTCATACAGTGTGGGGTTTGCTCATAGAGCGCCAGAGAAGGCGCTGATTACCATGCTAGCACCGGAACTCGCCGGTTTAGTGTGCGTGTTCAGTCGGGTCGGTGTGTGATTGATCGGTGTGTCTCCGGTAGTGTTTGCTTGGCGCGTTTCTAAGCGATGGTGCTAGCGCGGTGGGAAGCGGCTGTAGGTGGTGTGCGCGGCGCTAATGTGGACTCGCACGTCTGGATGTAACTGATTGGAGTCGGTGCTGATCGCGCAGTCGGCAGGGGGAGGAGGGCACTTTCAGGAGTAGGGTGTTTTTTCTCTCCTCTCGCTCTCTCTCTCTCTCTGTGTGCGTGTGTGTGCGCGTGCGTGCGTGCGTGTGTGTGTGTGTGAGTGTGTGACTCTCCAGCGGCCATGTTAACCAAGAAACCCTGTGCTGCCGTCTACCCGACTGGTAAGAAACCAAAAAGTCTGCTTCTCAGCTGTTCTTTACTACACATCCCCGCGCGGTTACACTGCGCTCCTCACACGGTTTTAGATCTGTTCTTCTTCCTGAATGTAGTAAAGGTTTCTCTGTAATAAAAAACCCTTGCGTTTTTTTTCTTTCCTAATGGAAACCGATGGGCTTACAAAGTAGCGTGTAGCTAGCCGTGTTTTCATAATGTATACTCTGTGTTTCTCTTTAGAAATGTTTAAGGTTAGTAGATCCCTAAACAAGCCTAGTGTGGCTTTTGTAAATGATAGAAACGTTTTGAAGGGGGGAAAAAAAATGTCTCTTTGTTTCGGCATGCAAGGGTTTGTGTATTCAGATGCATTTCTTACCACCTCTTTTTCACACCACGTTCCCTACACGATATCCTGTTTTATATCTCAGCTCATTTCTCCATGGGAAGAAACTTGGGATCAGGGTTTTAGGATCATAGGGTCAGTGCTTGTCTGCTGGCAGGACAACCTCTCTCTATTTATATACAGAATCGAGCTTTCATTCTTGCATATGGTGTGAGGCGTTTTGTTGGGGATTTTAAGAAATGTGTGTTTGGTTGAATCACAGGTAAAGGGGGTGAGCTGTGCACCGGGGCTGTCCGGTCTGGAGCAGGGAGCGAGCCGCCATCGCCCGTCACACTGCCGCCTCTCAGGAACGGCAACTCGCTCACGGTACTAACACACACTGTCCCTACATTACCACACACACACACACACACACACACACACACACAGAGAGGCTCATCATAACCACTGCAGGCTGTTTGGCATCCTATTGATACATAATACATCCTATATGATACATAACAGTCGATTACTCAAAACATTGACGTGTGCAGGACATTTAACACTCGCTGTCTAACCGGATTTTAAAACTGCTTATCCGATCAGATCATTTTATGGGTTGTCCCTAAAGGGCCAGTTGGACTGATGCACTCGATCTACACCCATTTTAACAAACATTTATTTAGTTAAAAACAGACCCGCTGTGTGTTTACATGTTCGATGCAGAGCTGCAGAACCCCCCACCCCTTTTATTGTGTAGCTGAACACGGTATTTTCTGTAGGACTGACTAAATATGCAACAGGGGTGACTTCCATGTGAGTTTTTGTGCATTTGACGCCTTTAGCATATTAAAGAAAGAGACAGTGTATTAACGGGGGTGTATCTTAAAATGTTATTTATCCTAGATATGTTTATTATTAATAGTAAACACTACAGCATGTATTGTCATAATGACACACTTTTTGAACCCCCCCTACAATGGAATATACCATTTCTAAAAAACTGCTGATTATACTCCTTATACTGATGTATGCACTGTAAAATAAAAACAGATACCTAAGCCAAATATTATTTTTTGTGAATTAGTTTGCTAGGTTAGTCTTGTATGTTTAAAAGGAATGTACTGTAGCGTATAATGTATGTAGGAGCTCTGTAGAGCCATCTTAACTGAAAAAGTTTGGCTTGCCTCAAGATGTAATTGAATAATTGTCTCTCAGATCAGTTATCAACAGGTATTGTAGAACAATACCTGGCTCTGAAAATAAATGTCACTCACAAGCTTCAGTGTTGATTAAGATCCAAAATCTTGCCTGTATAACTTATTGAGCCAGACTGAAAAGAACAGAAAGGCTTTCGGTGTAAAACGGCACGCTAATACAGATGTGAACTGTGGCCTTGTTTTCTGTCATTGGTAATGTAGGCAATGGACACAATTAGGCATGGCTTAACATATTGTGTGCTGAGCTGTGGAGCTTGACTGGAAGGGAATGGAAGGGGGGATGGGGAGTGAAAACCAGCCCATCAGCCTGAACCATTACAGGCTTCAACAACAGCCTAGACCTACTGGTCTGTTAGCTCACACAGAAAACAACACGGTCAGTAATCTCTGATGAGCTTGCGTTTTTGAAATCCTTGAATGAAATTCTAGTTCGCCTTGTCTCTTTTGTGAAGACTTTTCATTCCTGTGTTGGTTGTATTTTTACTCTGTGCAGAGTGAGACGGAGTATTGGATTTGCATTAATGCCGGTTAAATTCGACTTAAGCGGTCTTTATTTAGCGTCTCTAATGCAAGGGAAAAAAAAAATAGCACGGAAGCTCGAATTGCTTAATTAACTGACCTCACTAGTGTGCATCTTTTAAAGAGTGAACTCGTATTACAAATACTAGCAATTTAATCTTGTCTTTTTAAAATATCAGTTGAAGAGAAATCTGTTCAGGTTTCATGTGTTATTTGCAACAG
This sequence comes from Hemibagrus guttatus, assembly GCA_033459395.1. NCBI lineage: Eukaryota > Metazoa > Chordata > Actinopteri > Siluriformes > Bagridae > Hemibagrus > Hemibagrus guttatus. The sequence continues at coordinate 10,749,819 of JAUCMX010000018.1, forward strand.
GAAAGCATATATAAAGTATTTTATCAAGGATTTTAGTAAGTTTAATTTTGCTATATTCTTCCAGAGAGGACAGAAGCTTGTTAGAGGAGTGTTAAAATAATTGTTATGCCCTCCATGCCATGTCTTTTGTTCTGCTCCAGTTGTGTGTCCTGTGCAGCTGTCAGTACACATGTCCTCCCCATGACATTAGACCTGTAGATCCTATGTTCTGTGTACATGAGGTTATCCAGTTCACGGTGATGTTTCTCTAGTTTTTGGGTGTTTTGACACCAGGGCTCTTGTTTTTTAGGGTAAACTGTTCATCATTATTTATGATTGTTGAAATGCCAGGTATTTCCATTTAGAGATTGGATACTGATAAACTGTTGAGGCATTTGTTGCTGTTTACAATCGCACGTTTATTTTCATTTCTGTTTCCGCCTTTGAGTTTGATATCTAAAGATGTTCTTTAAGCCAGAGACTGGTTTGACAAGAAACATGGTTGTCTAAACTTGAAGCAGCTAACACTAACCTCCTGGATACAATTGTGCACAATTAATCTGGAAAACACACAGTGTTAGGTGAAAGAGAAAACCGTAAGCTCTTTGAGCAGCTGACGTATACAGAGCCATACAGGGTCTACTGCAACAGGATGTCATGGTAAAACAAGTCACAGAGACAATCACAAGCATCTTTCAGGAAACAAGGAAATGCATGCCTGCCTTCCTGTCAACATTAGTACAGCAGGAAATGCATGCCTGATGTTTTTGGTAAACAAAGTAGAGCTTTCGTACACGTCTTAGGTCAGATCTAAAATGTTGCACAAAATCCTGGAATGTAATAATGTAATCTAGTACGTAGTAATAAAAGACAGTTAATCAAACAACATGCGTGCTGTCTATTTGCAAACACTGGGCATGCAGTGATGCATTTTATTACTTTAAGTTTTCCCTTCTCTGGTCACGTGTGTATTTATAGTGTGTGCAGCAGCCACCTTTGTTCTTGCTAAAAATAGACAAAAAGGTTTTTTTGTGTGTGTGAGGGCATTCTCAGCATGCTCATTTTGTATTCTGAAACTAGTTACATTGTGCCCAGCTTTACACTATGCTCAAGAAAAGTGCACAGAGTGCAGAAGAATCTAGCCCTATGTGTCATGAGGTATTGCTTAAAAACGACCTTTTCCCACCTAGGTGGCAATAAAATTTTGCAAGCTTTAAATGTCAGAGATCAAAAAAAGATCAGAACAAAAAGGAAAAAAAGCAATTTTTGACAAAAAACATCCTCTTTAATACTGCTAAGTAGCTACTGTTGTCCTGATTTGAATGATCATGAGTTTCAGCAAATTGAAGAAAAGTGCTGACCTTCTGACCTGAAAGTGTGTTGTTGTTGGTTTTTTTTGGATATTCTGTTTCCAGTAGGTCTCTAATGGCTGATTTTGTTTTTGTTTGTTCTTTTTGTTAGGTTGGAGGCAATAAGAACACGATGAATGACCATCTGCATGTCGGAAATCACCAGCAGATCCACGTTCAGCAGCTGTTTGAGGAAAACAGCAATAAACGGACAGTGTTGACCACACAGCCAAATGGATTGACTCCAGTAGGCCGAACAGGTTTGCCCGTACCGGAGAGGCAACAAGAAAGCAGCCAGTGTAGGGAGGGCAGTTCCGCCTCCACCAAATCCACTGAAAGCAAGCCCAAGGTAGTCCCTCTTTCTCCAGAACAGGCCATGAAGCACTACCTGTCCAAACTGACAGCATTTGAACACCAGGAGATTTTGAACTACCCTGAAATATACTTTGTCGGACCAAACGCTAAAAAACGGCCAGGTGTGGTCGGGGGCTCAAATAACGGTGGTTATGATGACGATCAGGGCTCTTACATCCATGTACCCCATGACCATATAGCCTACCGGTACGAGGTATTGAAGGTCATTGGTAAGGGCAGTTTTGGACAAGTAGTGAAGGCCTATGACCACAAGGCCCACCAGAATGTGGCCTTGAAAATGGTGCGTAACGAGAAGCGGTTTCACCGGCAAGCAGCCGAGGAGATTCGGATCCTGGAGCACTTGCGCAAGCAGGACAAAGACTCTGCTATGAATGTCATCCACATGCTGGAGCACTTCACATTCCGCAACCACATCTGCATGACGTTCGAGTTACTTAGCATGAACCTGTACGAGCTCATAAAGAAAAACAAGTTTCAGGGCTTCAGCTTGCCATTGGTGCGCAAGTTTGCGCACTCTATACTGCAGTGTCTGGACTTCTTGCACAAAAACAGGATCATTCATTGCGACCTCAAACCCGAGAACATCCTCTTGAAGCAGCAGGGACGCAGCGGGATAAAAGTGATCGACTTCGGATCCAGCTGCTTTGAACACCAGCGGGTTTATACTTACATCCAGTCACGCTTTTACAGAGCACCAGAGGTCATTCTGGGCTCTCGGTATGGGATGCCAATCGACATGTGGAGCCTCGGTTGCATTTTAGCGGAATTACTAACAGGGTACCCTCTCTTGCCCGGGGAAGATGAAGGGGACCAACTAGCATGTGTCATAGAGCTACTGGGCATGCCCTCCCAGAAGCTTTTGGATTCGTCTAAGAGAGCCAAAAATTTTGTCAGCTCAAAGGGATATCCTCGTTACTGCACAGTCACCACCTTACCTGACGGCACGGTAGCACTAAACGGTGGACGCTCGCGTAGGGGCAAGCTTCGAGGTCCACCTGGAAGCAAGGATTGGGTAACGGCGCTTAAGGGCTGCGACGACCCCCTCTTTTTGGACTTCCTCAAGCAGTGTCTGGAGTGGGACCCGGCTTTGCGTATGACTCCGAGTCAGGCCCTGCGCCACCCATGGCTGAGAAGACGCTTGCCAAAACCTCCCACTGGGGAGAAAACTACCGTAAAGCGAATCACTGAGGGCACAGGTGCTATAACCTCTATCTCCAAATTACCTCCCACATCAAGTTCAGCCTCAAAACTAAGGACTAACCTGGCACAAATGACTGATGCCAATGGGAATATACAGCAGAGGACAGTGTTGCCAAAACTAGTCAGTTGAATACTAAACTTTTGTTTGGTTCTTTGTTTTGTTTCTATAAATGTATGTGGAAATATTTAAGTATGTGGAAAGGTGAACATCCACAAGTGTGAAAGGTTTTAGGAATATAGTCTTTAATTCATCAGTTATTTACAGCTTTGTAGCACCTTTTTGTTTTGTTCAAAACACTTTATTTTATTTTTTAAAGAAATACTAAAATGGCCAAGAAAGAGGGAACAGTGCTTTTACGTTTTTATCTCAGGACTGTGTGGACCGCTGCAGTGCGCATTCATGCAATCTGGCCTATTACTAATGAAGCCCTAATCACTTTCCTCACTTCTATCTTGTAGCTTAAGTGTAAAGACAGTGAAGTTAATAGAGATTTTGATTGTGTGTACTCGATAGTGTTTAGCTCGCTGCCTCTATAATCGGTTAGAACAACACTGCGCTGATGAAGGAGAATTTTACATGAATTTTAAAAAAAAGCTATCCGCGAATGAGAAGGTAAGACGAGATAGGAGACGTTTGAAGAGCGTAAATAGTGAAAGCAAAACGTACGTTTTAGACTGCTTCGAGGTAGAAGGGAGAAAAACTATGTTTACATGACAGACTTGGTATGTGCCTATAATCTCTTGACATTCCTTATAAAATTGACTCAAGGAAAAGAGAGACTGCAGGGTAGTGTAACTTTATAAATAGACTTCTGGCAAGTTAAAAGGAATTTTTTTTTCGTTTGACTGAGTAGAATCTGTTCTCGGCAGCACTCGACAGGCTCGTGTATTTAACTCTAAGCTATTCTGTGCAAGAACTGCTGGGAACAAAAATGTTGTACAGTCTAGCGGGAAAACTTTGGTGCTTTTACCTTTTTATATACATATATAAAAGGTTTTTTTGTTTCAGTAATTTAATCCTATGCTCATGGAACAAAATGGTTAGAAACTAATTAATAAATAGGACTAAGAGGCCTTTCTCTTTTTTTAAATAGCTAATTCTCTCTTCTAAGAACTGCAGCTTTGCAGTGATTTAGAAAGGATTGTGCTAATCATTTATCGACTGGACTACTTGAAACTGAGCCAGTATTAACACTAGCATTGAAAACCTATGGCAGAGAAGGGACACTTTAAACAAGAGTCTCATCTCAAAACCCCGGCTGTCGTTGGTAATCAGAGATCACCCTCTGAAATTCATATCGCATTTTCTATATTTAGTTTTTAGCGTGGACTTGCTAGTATGTGGCCAGAGTTTAAACTCTTAAAAGCGTGTTCCCTTCTTTAAAAATGAAATTGCATGTTTTTACCAAAACACAGGAAAAAAAATTTTTTAGTGGAAAATAATTTCACAAACTGGCCATTTTTGTAGCATTTTTGATGTAGGAAAAACATAACTGACAAAGGGTCTGAAAGCTTTGTAAAAGTTTAATTTATTTATTTCTTATTATTGGTTGATTTTTATTATTTCTTAAAGAAGAGCTAATATAAAAAAGAAACAGTGGGCAGAATGTGTGTTTTTTTTGGCTCGATGTCGGTGGAGTGAATTACAGTGTAATGCACAAGGATTTCGTCTGATATTACTTTGAGACTCCACTCGCAGGAATAAACGCTCTTGACCGGATGCGAATGTGGTGGTGGGGGGAAAAAAAGGGGTCGGACCAAGGGCTGCTAAGTGGCAAAGCAAAGCTGTGGCATTTATGTGGGTTTTAATGCCCCTGCTACTGGTTGGCATGGTACCCAGCCTGCTGCACACACACTGCCCAGTCCCCTCTGGATGCCTACAGTACATTTGCGAATACACAATAATCTGCCGACATCAGCAGGCAGTTCACATTGTACTTTACATGTTTTTTTTTTGCTGTTTTGTTGATTAACAGTGGTGGGGAATAATTGTGCCCTTAGGTATAATACAATGTGCCTTTGATTATCAATGCCATTCATTTTTGTCCAACAGTGACACCCCCAATCCATTCAATTGTTGTTAGGTACACCGACACAATTACAAAGATCCTCTTTATAACGGTGATCACCTTGCACTTGTCTGAGCATTGCCCAAAGATCCTCCTGCAACCCTGTAATGGGTTCCGGGTGCAAAGCGGCTGCACGAATGAAATGTTTTATATGCAGTTTGGACACACGATTCGAGTTAAGAACTCAGAGACCCGTTGCCAACAGGGATATCTCACCAAGTCAAACCTAAACCTATTTCTTTTAGTGCAAAATGGGTCTCTTCTGCAGCATCCATCTTGTCTTAACAAACTCAAGGGGTTACATTTGCTTCATCGTATTAATTCTTTGGTAAATGACACATCTTACTATTTTACCTCAGACTGTTCTTGTAATATTCTTGTAATTTATTAGCCCAGGGCATTTGGTATATACCAAAGTGCATTCCTTTCTATGTTTGTGGCTAGGAGAGGGGGAAATAAAGCCAGAATTTCTCAGTTTTATTATTTTTTTTTAAAACTGAGACAGAAGAGGCTCTCAAGCTAATTGAGAGATGTCGAGGGCAATATCTCTATCTCTAGAAAAAGCTAATCTCTAAGAGAGGTAGAAAATGGAAGCTTCTGGCACACAGCCTTCTAAAAGGTTGGAGTGATGCACCATGCCTCTAAACGTCTGTCGCAGGACACTGCTGAATGTGTCTTGAATGCGCTGAATATTGCTGCCCCAAACAAAGTCAATATTCAACCCTGGCTGCAATACAACAGTAGTGTCATTGGGGCATATCAAAACGGCTGAGTGTTATCTCTTGAAAGGATGTACCTTTTTAATACTTTCTATCAAAAAACCTTATCCCAGGAAGTCGACTCTATTTATCCACTGTCAACTCCGGTCAGTTTTTAAAACAAAACAAAAAAGCGTATCTTTAAATAAGGAACAAAGTTCACATTCGTTTGTATCCAACCATAGAAGCGTACTGTACATATATGAACTTTACTAAGAATTCAATGTGGATGTGTACATATGTAAAATGTTTTCCCCTTTTTATTTTGTCTTTTTTTTTTTGTCAAATGCTGCTGATAACACTACATCAAGTCATGTAGTGGATTTTAATCTTGGCGGCCAGTTTTATGATACTGTATGTATTGTACAGCTCATGAAAGTCATTTTTTTTTCTAGTGATCATTCGTTCAATTTTATTGTTGTGGCCAGAAATAATTAATAATAAAAGTTTTAATGTTGATCTTTACAAAAATTGTTTATTTTGTCAGTTACTGTTTGTCTTGAACAGATAAAAAAGGGGTTTAAATTTAAGACAGCTCTGGCTGAAAGAATGAAACCTTATCTTATAGCAGCAGTATGTTTTTGTCAAGAAGCAGAGATCGGGAAAAGGGAGTTTCCGATAATGTCAGCAGCACTAAAGCCTGCTCAGAAGGATTTTTGTATTTGCTTGGTTAACAAACCAGAGGAACTTTGGACACTAGAGCTACTCTTCTAGTTGGAATATCATTTAAACATGAATGTGTACAGGATCTGTTGCTCATGCTGGTGAAAAATAGTTATATAATTAGCAGTTTTATACTGAATTATTACTAATTTGCTGACATTTTTGTTTGTGCTTTCTCAGATATACAGTGGGGCAAAAAAGTATTTAGTCAGCCACCAATTGTGCAAGTTCTCCCACTTAAAAAGATGAGAGAGGCCTGTAATTTTCATCATAGGTACACTTCAACTATGAGAGACAGAATGAGGAAAAAAAATCCAGAAAATCACATTGTCTGATTTTTAAAGAATTTATTTGCAAGTTATGGTGGAAAATAAGTATTTGGTCACCTACAAAAAAGCAAGATTTCTGGCTCTCACAGACCTGTAACTTCTTCTTTAAGAGGCTCCTCTGTCCTCCACTCGTTACCTGTATTAATGGCACCTGTTTGAACTCGTTATCAGTATAAAAGACACCTGTCCACAACCTCAAACAGTCAGACTCCAAACTCCACTATGGCCAAGACCAAAGAGCTGTCAAAGGACACCAGAAACAAAATTGTAGACCTGCACCAGGCTGGGAAGACTGAATCTGCAATAGGTAAGCAGCTTGGTGTGAAGAAATCAACTGTGGGAGCAATTATTAGAAAATGGAAGACATACAAGACCACTGATAATCTCCCTCGATCTGGGGCTCCACGCAAGATCTCACCCCGTGGGGTCAAAATGATCACAAGAACGGTGAGCAAAAATCCCAGAACCACACGGGGGGACCTAGTGAATGACCTGCACAAAGACCTGTAACAAAGGCTGCCATCAGTAACACACTACGCCGCCAGGGACTCAAATCCTGCAGTGCCAGACGTGTCCCCCTGCTTAAGCCAGTACATGTCCGGGTCCATCTGAAGTTTGCTCGAGAGCATTTGGATGATCCAGAAGAGGATTGGGAGAATGTCATATGGTCAGATGAAACCAAAATAGAACTTTTTGGTAAAAACTCAACTTGTCGTGTTTGGAGGAGGAGAGAATGCTGAGTTGCATCCAAAGAACACCATACCTACTGTGAAGCATGGGGGTGGAAACATCATGCTTTGGGGCTGTTTTTCTGCAAAGGGACCAGGACGACTGATCCGTGTAAAGGAAAGAATGAATGGGGCCATGTATCGTGAGATTTTGAGTAAAAACCTCCTTCCATCAGCAAGGGCATTGAAGATGAAACGTGGCTGGGTCTTTCAGCATGACAATGATCCCAAACACACCGCCCGGGCAATGAAGGAGTGGCTTCGTAAGAAGCATTTCAAAGTCCTGGAGTGGCCTAGCCAGTCTCCAGATCTCAACCCCATAGAAAATCTTTGGAGGGAGTTGAAAATCCGTGTTGCCCAGCGACAGCCCCAAAACATCACTGCTCTAGAGGAGATCTGCATGGAGGAATGGGCCAAACTACCAGCAACAGTGTGTAAAAACCTTGTGGCGACTTACAGAAAACGTTTGACCTCTGTCATTGCCAACAAAGGGTATATAATAAAGTATTGACATGAACTTTTGTTATTGACCAAATACTTATTTTCCACCATAACTTGCAAATAAATTCTTTAAAAATCAGACAATGTGATTTTCTGGATTTTTTTTTTCTCATTCTGTCTCTCATAGTTGAAGTGTACCTATGATGAAAATTACAGGCCTCTCTCATCTTTTTAAGTGGGAGAACTTGCACAATTGGTGGCTGACTAAATACTTTTTTGTCCCACTGTAAAAGCACCAGCTTTAAATTTGCGCGACTGATATTTTCAAACCCAAACTAAGCCTTGTTCAGAACATTTCTGTCCTTTAAAGAGCTAACAAACTTAATTCAATTCACTGTACGGTACAAGAGCTACCTAAACATTGGCCTTGATTATTTTACAGCTTATAAGAAACAAACATTGCCCTAGAGCAAAGAGCATAATCACAACAAAGCTAGTGAGTCACTGTGAGTGAGAAAAAAGTGAAAAGTTTCTTCCTGTAGTACATTAGATGAAAACTAGATTTCTGTCCTGAACATAACAGAAAACAGATTCCTGTCTGCACTGATGTAGTGTTCAGTGTTTTCAGGTTTATCATCAATCAAACCTTATATAGTTTATCCTAGTTAATATATTTCTGACTGTGCATTTTTATTGACTAATCAGTTATCTAATGTTTTTTTCTTTTTAACTAAATAGGGACTAAGATATTGTAAGTTCAGTAACACATACATGAAGCACTTATGTCATTCTTATCCTAAGCCCAGGGTGTTTGGGCTATCTAAGTAACCTTAAATACTATGCTGACTTGCAAGATGCTCTTTCATCACAACCGTTTTTTACTCTTCAGACGAACCTGTTGCGAGCTTATCGAGTCAGTAATGTTTGAATATAACCACAGTTGCAAAAAAACAAAAAAAAAAAAACAATATTGCTATGTTGTTTGTTATCCAAGCCTAAATTTACCTAAATTCTGTGCTGTGTACAGACTCCTCATTCTTCCTCAGTACTTGGCAGCTGATGTTTGGAAAGAGATGATGTCATTTTAACTGCAGTCTTTCTGTAGAAACGTTTAATAGTATAAGGTTTTTAGAAATTCTATTTGCTAACACATGCCATTCATTGTTTCAAGATTTACCTTGGATAACTTTTTTCTTTCATTTTAGTGTTTTTAAAAGTGGTGATTTTTTATTTTATTTTTGAAGATAATCTATGCTATCAGAAAAAAGGTGCTTAAAATACCTTTCCTTGTTGATGCATTGGATAAGTCGTTTTATTATTATTTTTTATTTATTTTAAATACCTTTTAATTATAAAAAGCTACTAATCTGGAGTTAACTAAATGCTACTACACTGACATGAAACTTCTTCTTTCGGCTTTTCCCTTCAGGGGTCGCCACAGCGAATCATCTCTCTCCACCTATCCCTATCTTCTGCATCCTCAACACTTGCACCCACTAGCTTCATATCCTCATTAATTCCATCCATATACCTCCTCTTTGGCCTTCCTCTTTGCCTCCTGCCTGGCAGCTCCATGTCCAACATTCTCCTACCAATATACTCACTCTCCCTCCTCTGAACATGTCCAAACCATCTTAATCTGGCCTCCCTAACTTTGTCCCCCATATGTCCAACATGAGCTGTCCCTCTGATGTACTCGTTCCTAATCCTGTCCAATCTTGTCACTCCCAAAGAGAACCTCAACATCTTCAGCTCTGCTACCTCTAGCTCTGACTCCTGTCTCTTCCTCAGTGACACTGTCTCTAAACCATACAGCATGGCCGGTCTCACCACTGTCCTGTGCACCTTCCCCTTGATTCTCGCTGATATTTTCCTCTCACACAGAACTCCCGACACCTTTCTCCACCCATTCCAACCTGCCTGCACTCGCTTCTTTACCTCTTTCCCACACTCTCCATTACTCTGGACTGTTGACCCCAAGTACTTAAACTCCTGTACCTTCTTCACCTCTTCACCCTGTAACCTTACTGTTCCACTTCCCTCCCTTTCATTCACACACATGTACTCAGTCTTACTACGACTGACTTTCATTCCTCTTCTCTCCAGCGCAAACCTCCACATCTCCAGGTTTTCCTCCACCTGCTCCCTGCTCTCACTACAGATCACAATGTCATCTGCAAACATCATTGTCCAAGGAGACTCCTGTCTGACCTCCTCTGACAACTGGTCCATCACTATAGCAAACAGGAAGGGGCTCAGAGCCGATCCCTGATGCAATCCCACCTCCACATTGAACTCCTCTCTCTGACCTACAGCACACCTCACCACTGTCCTGCTCCTCTCATACGTGTCCTGCACCACTCTGACATACTTCTCTGCTACTCCTGACTTCCTCATACAGTACCACAGCTCTTCTCTTGGCACCCTGTCATACGCTTTCTCCAAGTCTACAAACACACAGTGCAACTCCCTCTGACCATCCCTATACTTCTCCATCAAAATTCTCAGAGCAAAATTGCATCTGTTGTGCTCTTTCTGGGCATGAAGCCATACTGCTGCTCACAAATTTCCACTACCTTCCTTAACCTAGCTTCCACCACTCTTTCCCATAGCTTCATTGTATGGCTCATCAACTTTATCCCCCTATAGTTACTGCAACTCTGCACGTCACCCTTATTCTTAAAGATCGGCACTAACACACTTCTTCTCCATTCCTCAGGCATCCTCTCACTCTCTAAAACTCTGTTGAACAAACTAGCTAAAAATTCCACTCCTGCCTCTCCCAGACACTTCCAGACCTCCACCGGGATGTCATCAGGACCAACTGCCTTTCCACTTTTCATCCTCTTCAAAGCCTTCCTGACTTCATCCTTTCTAATCTTATCTACTTTCTGTTCCACAGAGTTCACCCCTTCTACTCTTTTTTCCCTCTCATTTTCCTCATTCATCAGCTCCTCAAAGTATTCCTTCCATCTCCTCTGTACACTCTCCTCACTTGTGAGCACCCTTCCATCTCTATCCTTAATAACTCTAACTTGCTGCACATCCTTCCCATCTCAATCCCTCTGCCTAGCTAACCTGTACAAGTCCTTCTCTCCTTCTCTAGTGTCTAACCTAGTGTACAACTCGTCATATGCCTTCTGCTTGGCCTTAGACACCTCCCTCTTCACTCTGCGCTGTAACTCCTTGTATTCCTGTCTGTTCTCTTCAGTCCTGTCCATGTCCCACTTCTTCTTGGCTAACCTCTTCCTCTGGACACTATCCTGAACTTCCTCATTCCACCACCAAGTCTCCTTATCTTCTTTCCTCCTTCCAGATGACACACCCAGCACCTTTCTCCCTGTCTCCCTGATCACTTCTGCTGTAGTTTCCCAGTCATCTGGCAGCACTACCTGACCACCCAGAGCCTGCCTCAACTTCTGTCTAAATTCCTCACAACATTCCTCCTTTTTCAGCTTCCACCACTTGGTTTTCTTCTCTATCTCTGACCTCTTCTTCTTACAGACCATCAAAGTCATCCTACACACCACCATCCTATGCTGTCTGGCTACACTCTCTCCCACTACCACTTTACAGTCACTAATCTCTTTCAGATTGCCTCTTCTACATAGGATGTAGTCTACCTGTGTTCTCCTACCTCCACTCTTGTAAGTCACTCTATGCTCCTCCCTCTTCTGAAAATAAGTGTTAACCACACCCATGTCCATCCTCTTAGCAAAGTCCACTACCATCTGTCCTTCAAGGTTCCTTTCCTTAACTCCAAACTTGCCCATCACCTGTGTTCCCCTCGCCAACATGTCCATTAAAATCCGCTCCTATCACCACTCTCTCACCCGTGGGAATACTCTCCATCACCTCATCTAATTCACTCCAGAATCTCTCTTTCTCCTCTACCTCACAACCTACCTGTGGGGCATAACCACTAACAACATTCAACATCACCCCTTCAATCTCTAACTTCAGACTCATCACCCTGCCTGACACTCTCTTCACCTCCAGGACATTCCTCACAAACTCCTCCTTCAGGACCACACCTACCCCATTTCTCTTACTATCCACACCATAATAAAACAGCTTGAATCCTGCTCCTATACTACGAGCCTTGCTACCCTTCCACCTGGTCTCCTGTACACACAGTATATCCACCTTCCTTCTCTCCATCATATCAGCCAGCTCTCTACCTTTCCCTGTCATAGTACCAACATTCAGAGTTCCTATTCTCAGTCCTACACTCTTACCTTTCCTCTTCTCTCTCTGTCTGTGCACTCTCCTCCCTCCTCTACTTCTTCGACCAACAGTAGCCCAATTTCCACCGGCGCCCTGTAGGTCAACGGCGCCGATGGCGGTCGTTGTTAACCCGGGCCTCGACCGATCCGGTATGAAATTCGTACTGACGATTCGCATGGTTAAATTTGGCAATGTTTTACGCCGGATGCCCTTCCTGACGCAACCCTCTCTATTTATCCGGGCTTGGGACCGGCACAGAAGTCACTGGACTGTGACCCCCATGGCTAGATTACTACACTGACATGAAACTAGCTTTTAATATGTAAAAATTATTTGTTACTGTCAGTGTTTGCTCATTAAACAGACAGAACCAACTGAGCTTTTTAAAAATGGTTATTAAAATGTTAATCATCTTTTGAAACCAAAGAACAGTGAAGGTATACAATATGTAGAAGGATAAATGCAGAATCCATGTTACAGCGAATGGCAGCTTCGGACATCTTTTATGTTGTGTTAGAATTATCATTAATAACTTAAAGTAACTTAAATGCCCTAAAGGTTGCATGAAAATGCTCTTTTAAGTTGCAATGAAAAGTGTGTAGCTTAGGAAGCAAATAGATTGTTTATCATGGTGGAGGAAAGGATGATTTTATTGGTCGTTGATGGATACATCTCTTTATTCCTCTAAAAGCAACTAGTTAGTCACTAATTACTCTAAACACTTCTAACAGTTGGTTGCTTTCAGTACATTTTTACAAAGTAGGAAATGTTTGGGATAACTGCACTTGAATGCAAAGTCCAGAATTTGCAGGTGGGAAATTTAAGCAACTTGTCTTCAGCATTAGGCAAAAAGTTTAGAAAGCAAACCTGTACATTAGAGAAACCATGCTAAGTATATGTCTCTAATGTAACCAAAATGTAACCAGAAATACCATTTTCGTCCTTAGTAACTGCCTGTTTAGATTCATGGTGGTTTAATTTGCGCTAATACTTTCTTCTAAAAACTGTTAGAAAATATTGTACGCATGTGCTAGCCAGATAAAAAGAACACAGTCCTGCACATATCTCTAGTGAACCAGGGTGATGTACACTATACTACAGGTTTGTGGATACTTGACTATCAGACACACATGTGCTTCTAGCCCAAACCTAATGCCACAAAGATGGAAGCACACATTTTTTGGTGTTATAGTTGTCCTTCGCTGGACCTAAGAGGCTCAAACCTGTTTCAGCATGACAATGTCCTCTGTGCACAAAGCATGCTTTATGAAGACTTGGTTTGCCAAGGTTGCAGAGTTTGAGTGACCTGCACAGAACCCTGAACACTGAGAGCACCTTTGGGATAAACTGAAACAGCACCCTTTTGCCTGAATGCGCCAAAATCTAGAAGACTTATCAGAAGAGTGGAGGTTATTATAACAGAAAAGGAGGATTAAATCTGGAATGAGATGTTCAACAAATGCATATTGGTGTGATTGGTCAGGCATTCAAAAATATTTGTTTTCTTCCCCCCAGTATTTCCAGGGGCATAGTGGTTGGGTTCATATTAATTAAAAAAAACTTCCAGTGTAGGCCATGCTCACTCGGTTAAAATTCCAATATCTGTACATAATGGTATTTACTTACTTTCCAGTACACATTAGCTGCAGCACTACAAAAGACTTTTGGTATAAAAGTTTAAGGTAAATAATTAACTTACTAATTTAATTTCATTTTAAAAATCTGATCTCAGTGGTCGTATGCACTGCACTGCGGTCAAAGCCGTCTAATCCAGTGGTATGGTGGTATTAAAGAGGCTTTGCATTATTTTATTAGTCTTTCTGTGTTTTCAGGGTGAACTACGGTGGGAAGAATGCTCATGTGACAGGCCTGTGTGACCAGACGGTGCTGGAGATGAGCCATTGATGTCATTGCGCAGGAATGCAGAAGAACATTACAGTGAAAGGCCGCCATGGTAACAAGGAACAGAGGTATTTCCCTGAACAAAAAGAATTGTCATTGCTCGAACCTGGATATTTATTACACCAACTCTGGGACTAAATGTTTATAAAATCTGTTATTTAATGTTTAAGTATTTTAATCCAAATGAACACAAACATAGTGTGTGCAGGGACAGGAATGTGTGAAAATATTACAACACAGAAGCAGAACTGCATAACATTGAATAAAAGTAGAAATGATGAATGATTTCTATTATATTTTTATAGCATAGTATTTTTTTTGCAGAATTTTGTCGCTACAAGGCGCAAGAAAAGTGACAGGTTATACATCTTGCAGAAAATGAGTTTGAAGTCATTTGACCTGCTACAGAGCTTGTGTTGTGAAATATTGCAACTTTTTAATTACAAGAAAGGTCAGTGTGTGTGACTTTACTAATGAGGTCTAGGGGGAACATCGTCTGGGTCATTAGTCCTTCGTTAAAATTAAAATACCTAGGTCATTACGAGAAAACGATGGTCTTGTTTTATTTTGAATAAGCCAGTGATGTCTGGAAACATGTGTGAACAATAGCTGATTTAATAACACCTGAGATTAGTTAACATTATGTCTGTGATTATAGACATTTTTCATCAATGGTTTACATTTTAAACAGTACTGTACAGTGTAATTAAATCTGTAATAAGTTAAGACAACTAGACAAATCTTAAACTTAAGCAGATGTGATATTTGTTTATATAAAAGCAATACTATGTTTCCATGCCACATGCTGTACTATAGTATATTTTGTACCTGATAGCTCACTGACAGTGATATGCTGCATTTGAAACAAACTGCCATAGTGCCAGATAAGTAGAAAAATGAGGTCTGGCATTATATAGCTGTTTGGAAATCCAGGCAACAATTAAAGCAATGCCAGATTGTTGTAATTATACCATAATGGACCAGTCATGCCCAGCCTCACTGCTGGAGAACTTATCTTCCAGTACACCTGAATTTAATATTCTGATGCTATTAAACATCTTAATTAAGTGGATCACATGTCTTAGATTAGGACTGGAAGAAAGCTCGTCGGCACATATCCAAGCAACATGCCCAGTACACACGATAAATACATGATTAAAAGTAAAGGAGCAATGCATGAATTGGACTGAAGGGAAAATATTTCTTTTTGCAAGGTTTTGTAACACATGTGACTTGCACATTCACTTTCACTTTCAAACATATGAGGCTGTTTGTTCTGAGGTTTATCTCTGTTATGTTCTCCTCTGAAGGGCTTTATACTGAGCTTCTGCTAGGTTAGGAACTATTCATATATCTTACAGGACACTGTCGGAAATATAAAAACTTTAATTAGTCTTTTTTTTTTTTTTTAAAATAACAAATGAAAAGGTATAATTAAATATATATCGGAAGAACTGCTTAAAATGTTGTTTCAGAAGTTTGCTCTATATGTACTGACCCATATGTAACAAAGTCAACCACATTTGGATTTGGACAACTATCTAATTCACATGCTTAATATGGTTATAATTTAATTATACATGGTATAAGCAGCTCTGCATTTATTATGATGATTTAAATACAATGCCGTTGTTTTGAGACCTAATCCAGTGGATTTAAACACACATATCCATGGATATGTGACCTTTCTTCTTAGTGGATTTGATGACCAGCTCTCTTTAAAGGCATTTGTTCTCCCACTTCTGTAGCTTTTGTGCTTTTCATATGCATTCAGCGTGCGGTCTCGAACCTAGATGAGTAACACCTCAGTCATACTAGAGAATATTTTTGAAGATCATTGCAAGAATTTTTGGTTTATTCTGTGGAAAGGGATGTGGATCCAATCTTAATTCCATGTTTAATATTTATGACTTTAGTGTGGGGGTGAACACTGGCTGTAATGTGAAAAAGCCATGTCTTGACTCCATGTGTGCAAGACATCAATGATAGCATCAGAAGGTGCCCTGCATGTTTGTTTTGAACCATGAATATTCCTGACAATTTTGGGATCATTGGTCAGGACTGAGAATAATCAGACATTTAATGGTAGGACAAAAATTTGGTAAAATCTGTATGTGCGGTCTCTTACATTTTATCAGCTGCTAGGATTGTATAAATCTTGTAGTATGGTCTGGGCATAAGGATTCAGGGACTATAGGTCTTTTATGGTGCACTCTTTAAGATTGGACTTTTCCTACATAAACTAATAAAACTAAGCATCTTACTGGTTGTACAGCATCTGATACTGTCCCACGATTCACATCCGGTGAAGAGGATTTGGCAGTGATCAGTGTCTGCAAGCCAAGCATTACTAGAAGGACACAGAGTGTTAGCTGTATATCTTGCTTATGTTTTGGGAATCTTATCTCTCATGTTTTGCTGAAACATTTTAGTAGTCATCTGTCTTTAGTAAACCATTTATCCTGTTCTGGGTCATGGATACAGAGCCTATCCTGGGAACATAGGGCATGAGGTGGGAATACACCCTGGATAGACCTGCAATCCTCTCTTAAGGAGCCCATGAATACACACAGTCACACACTCATTCACACTTATCACCTAATGATATGTATTTGAAAATGGGAAGCAACATTTTGAAAGATGTCTGCCTAGACAGTACAGCAAACTCAGAACTGAACCAGGGACTTTGAATCTGTGAGGCAGCGACACTACCAGTAGTTTCCCAATTTTAGTTTTTTCCACAGTTCATAATTCACAAATTATCTTGATTTTTAAGTGCTCAATTCTTGCAGACATCCTCACCCAGTATGTAGTACTCTTGGAATAGCAGTACCTTATCAGACTGAGCTAGCAGTTGCCCAAGTTTTGCTTTATTATTCCACCACAGGCTTTCTAAGAAGTCAGCTGTGTGACGATTCTGAGAGCGGATGCCACAAAGTACAGGACTGTAATGAATACTGACCTATTGTAGCTGCAGTCAGCTGTAGTGGTTATGTGCATGATAAAATCTACGGCAATGATCCACGTTGAATGAAGCTCACAGCTGTACTGGGGTGTAGAAGAAAGGACATTCATGTGCTGTTTTTAAAAGCGTACCTGGAGCTTTTACACAAGGGTTGCCAGACTTGCCCTACTTGGCATCTGGCATGGGGACAGCAGCAGTAGATCATCGTCTGTAACATGCGTCATCAGCAGCAGTGGTCAGTCACCTGCTCTGGACTAGCATTGAGTCAGTAGCACCCTGTAAATCTTTGCGCATCAGGGCTGTAGTTTGCATGTCAAGTTTAGTTTCATTGTTTGTACATATTTTGGATTATGTATGAATTTGTTATACTTACCTGAATATTTTTGTGTTTGAAATCTATAGAGACAGAGGTGTGTTTTTTTTTTTTGGTTTTATTTTACTTTTCATGAAAGGATATGGGTTTAGCTGGGTGCATTGTGGAGGTCAAGTACTCAAGGATAAAATCTGACTGAAACCATACTGATAATCTTATGCGTACATTATATAGAGTATACAAAATAGGAATAATTAGTGGATGGCTCAGTGGAGCAGCAGGTAGTGTTCCATCACACAGCTCCAGGGTTCCAGGTTTAATTCTGAGCTCGGGTTCTCCTAGTGTTTGCTTAGGTATTCTAATGGGTTCTCACTTTCCTTGCACCTTTCAAAAACATTCTGGTATGTAGCATATTACTGAGGCATTTGTGCCCCAGTGGTTAAAGATCTGGGTTACTGATCAGAATGTCGAAGGTTCAAACCCCAGCACGGCCAAAATGTTGGCTCTTTCTGCTTCGGGGCACTGCCTCATGTCTGACTTCAGCTTCCTAAGAAGCTGGTATGTGCATAATGTATATGTGACAAAATAAATGCTTCTTCTTAAGCATATTGGTGATGTGTTTGGTATGAACGAGTGAGTGAATGTTTGTTTGTTTACAGTGCCTGCCTCGATCCCTTTGTTCCCAGGATATTTTCTGGAATAGTGATTTCCACAGCTTGTATACTTGCTAAACTGGGCAACTATAATATCAGATAATTTTCTGTAACCTTTTCTCTCACCAATTAAAAGACTGATGCCACATTGTGTTCCCATTTATATAATCTCTTCAAGTGTAAGCAAGCACACCTTGTTTTAACAATTGACCCAGCATCTACTGCCTTTTTTAATAACACATATTTTAATAACACTTACATTTTAACACTCGGTTTTCATGCAGTTTTGTTCTATTGCAAATATAATTCTTGGAAATAGAATGATTTTGCTGCTGACATTTGGCTCAGTCATACTGGCTCATGTAGTTGCTTCACCAAACTGGTGTCTGGAAATGTGTTATTTGCGTTCTTCCGGATCTGAAAATGATGTCAATCCAAATAATTAGGGATGAGCGATGACAGGACAATTAACCATCCACAGAAATCGAGAGGTTGGTGGTTTGGCCAGACTGCTCACCATATTAGGAATGTGTGAGGCCAAGATTAGGGGGCTGCTGTGATTTGTAGGAACTGCTAAGTCAGTCGAATAGAAGCAAGTTATTTTTAGCCTCTCTGCAGCCGTGAGAAGGAGGGGAACAGAGGGCCGGCATTCAAGTTAAGACCTCTTGAGCCATCACATAACATGCAAAGAGTTTCACTGCATGTTCTCTCCAAACAGACAAATATGTTTAATCCCAATGTTAGCCTGATCTCATGTGTGTTTACCACTTTCATACCATTTTTTTTTATAAATATAAATTTAGTTTTACAAAAATGTTGCTTTTTCTACAGCTGTGTTAATTATATCTTTGAGTATAACTTCCAGGGTTAATGGAGGATCTGTCAGTGGTATATTTTACAGACCAAAGCTGGTAAGAATAAGATTTCAAGAAACCAGATGATAATATTGCATGGACATATACGTTGGCTTCAGTATCTTCACACTGCATTCAGGAGTCTTCAGTTAGACTTTCAAAGGTCAAACTGACAAGCTGCATATTAAAAGCTATGTTAACCTATATCTTTGGTTGAGGTCAGTGCCACTGTGCACAACCCTCGCCTGCCGTGGCTGTGGTGTAATGAGCTCTGAGAAATGGAGAAAGTAGGGTGTTGGTAAGGTTAAGAGGGTGTTAGTAGGATTAGGTGACATATGCTCTTGACATCACTACTATTCATGTTATACATGCAACCTATATTCATGCAATTATGTAACCTGTATTCATGTTGTCCTAGGAGCTTTGTGTTTGAAAGCTGATGCCTGTGTACATGTACTAGTCCTTCTTAGGTGTGATGCATGATTAACTTGGATTTGGAATAATGTCCCAGTGCCTGCTCCAGGAGCTACTAACAAGCTGTGATGCCACTGACCAAAGCACTTATAAAGCACTGACTATATTGCTCCAGAGCTGTTAGAAATCCTTTTTCATCCTTTGCATAGCAGTTTTCCAAAAGATTAAAAGCTTTTCATCTTAGTGGTCTTAGACAAATAAAGTCAAATAAATAATAATAAAGGTAAACTCAATTATCAATTAAATGGCAGCCTAGATTTGTCTTTCAGGAACTGTGGTCAGGCAGTGCTACAATATTATTTTAGTACATTGCTCCTTGTAAACATTCTGTGACTGTCATCAGATGCCACTCGCTTGACCATTCTATTAAAGTGCTAAACGACATGCTGCTGCATAAAACTTGCACATATTTTGTCTATGTTGTTAAAGTGTTATAAGATCTTAGTGGTTCCTGAATGCTGTACTGGAAATTTTGTGTGAGGGGGGAAGCACCATAACGTATTAAGAGGAACGACAATTTTGCTTATTCATTTTGTGGTTCAGCGTATGTTAGACATTGATTGGCCATGCTGAAGTGTGCAAGCATGTGAACGGGGTGGTTCTTACCAGAAAATATCTAAACATAGCACTAGACTGCTCTCCTATAGGCATTTGCTACAACTGTGTCTCAGAACACTCCACAACAGCGGTACTTCATCAATTCTCAGTCGCCTTGGAGATGGTGTTGTGAAATCAAAGTAACGTTTACCTTCCCTGCAGAACAAACAGCGTGCAGCTGTCCCTGTACAAAGGCCTGCACTGAATGACACTTGTATTTTTAGCTTTAGATCTCATTTACTAGATGATGTTTTGTTGCAGTTCACCTGGTCCACTGCAAGGTTAGATGTTCTGCACAACTCTGGAACATCGAGCAATAAATCAGTTTAAAGTGTCATGAAATGATTATGGCACTGTTTTATAGGTGTTGTAAGTTGATATCAAAAGCCTGATCTTGCTATATAAAGCAGAAAGTTTTGCAGTGAGCATTTGGAAGATTTTACAGGCTATGTTAATGCCTCATTTTATTTCCATACTGTCTTTATAAACCAGTGAGCTGTTCGATTAAAATAACATTAGCTCACAAGCATTTCGCAGACACCCTTATCCAGAGTGACTTACATTTATCTCATTTATATAACTGAGGGTTAAGGTCCTTGTTCAAGTGCCCAGCAGTGGCAGCTTTGGTGGTGCTCAGATTTGACCTCACAACCTTCTGATCAGGCCAACAATCCAATGCTTTAACCACTGAGCTACCACTCACCTGATGATTTTCTCTGTATTTCTTTGGCATCTAAAACATCTTGGCAGTCATGATCTGCTCATACATAAAGCATACATATGCAGCACTAATAGGAGCAATGCTGCATTCTGATCAGAAATGCCCTCATTATACATTCTCAGCCCTCCATACTTCATTTTACAGTCTTAGACTGCAGACAACTATTAATGACCTAGTGAAGAGGCTCTCTGTCATTTACTGGGTCGTTATAACCCACTCTTGATGCAGAGTGTGTGTGTTTAGGAAGCCTTTATAGTTTTTTTTTTTTTTTTAACAGTAGATTATGAAACTGGAGACAGCACATGAATCAGCGAACACAGCCCAAATGCCTGGGAGGGCTGTGGTCTCATCGTGACATTTTACAGGGAGGTTTCATAGGCATGGTGGGAGTAAACAGCTAGCAGATGCATTAGTGGCTATAATGGCTGCCTGTAGCACCTGTGATCCCTTCCCCCATCTCTTTTTCCCAGACACACTCTTGTAATCAAGACTGTATTTGCCTAAAGGCATGCGGCATGCTGTATAGGCTACTCTAAATGTGCTTTGTCTTTAGGATATACAACACATTTAAAGTCAGTTTTAGAAGATGCACAGTATTTAGTTTTGTTATAAGATTATTACTTGCCTCACTGTACAAGATTATCACAATAAAATCTTGGTCTGTCATGACAGAATCTGTTCTTCACTCACCATCAAAGATGTAATTTAAGACGTGTGATATTTTTCTGCGGCAAAATCTGCCCCCAAATCATACAAACATGTAAACTGCATTGTGTCAAATTGAAGAATGCTGGGATTGCAATACAGACTTATGCTTGTGTGCTTTTCTGTGTAGAATTGGATCAGGATAAACAGAAAACCCAAGGAGTTGCCGCAAACAGTGGGTCAGCAGTACTGTAGCTCTGACGCCTACTTTGAGGCAGTCTCATCCCACTTTTCTTTAAAGCCATCCAGTTCCATCTGTCTAACTTGCAATCCTACTACCTGTCTGATATGCCATCTGTTAGTCTGTCTCACTTTGTGTGTGTTTTTTTTTTTGTAGTCTGCTGAAGTTCTTCTGTTTCTCACACTATAATAAGCACCATAGATGAAACTGATTTCTTTGTTCATAATTTGAGCTGACTCAATTCATATGTGGATTACTGAGAATGGATTGTTGATTTACATTTTGTCCATTTTTTGAAGCTTACCTGTAAAACCATATGTAGGGGCATTGGTGGCTCAGTGGTAGGTTTCTTGCCTATCATGCGGAAGGCCCGGGTTCGAACCCCAGCCACTGGATGCAGTGCCGGTCCCAAGCCTGGAAAAATGGGAGGGTTGCGTCAGGAAGGGCATCCGGCGTAAAACATTTGCCAAGTTGATGTGCGGACCAGTTGGGCCGCTGTCGCGACCCCGAACAGGGAGCGGCCGAAAGCATTAACTAACTAACCTGTAATCACTAAATACATCACATGATTACTAAATTGAGGTTGTTCATGGATTTTTCTATTGGGAGTCATTGAGTTTATTAAAGTTTTGCACATTTTTTGTTACATTTGTGCACTTTTGTACAGAAAAAGTTCATATTCAAAATATAACAGTATATTTCTTTTGGGGTGGCGCTTACCCTACTGAATGTTTCTGATGGGTTAAATGCAACCTTTTCAGAACATTCAACAAGTCAGTGGACATATATTACAAATTTGTGTCCTATAACTGGCAAAGTGGTACAATACTGCAGTTTTTAGCCTGTTTGCTGATGTAATAGTGGTAATATTTTTATGAACAAGGCACTAATGTGCATCAATGATAATTTTAGTTCAGTTGATGCTATGGGGTTCTGCCACAAACTGCCTTTCTCTTTGAATTTTGCAAACCAAAACATTTTCCCCACTTATCCCCAGAGATGTATTTTCTTCATCTCATCTTAGAGAGTTTTCCCCTTGTCACTGTCATCTCTGGCTTGGTCATTTGCTAAAATTTTATATCCTGAAAATTTATATCCTGATTTTTGCTATTTCTGTAAAGATGCTTTGTGACAATGCCCATCCATATAAAACTGAATTGAATTGTTTTTCAGTGTCACTGAATTCTTTTGTATTTGCCGTTGTGTGTATGCCAAACCTACTCCCTCGCTCCTTGAGTCAGTGAATCCTTTCAGTCCCGACCGAGATACTTATGTCTCACTCTGTCTCTCTTATTCAGTCTTTCACTTGAGTCAGTGAGTTCAGTGAGTCCCATTTATAGTTATTCAGTCCAGCATTGCAGTGCATGCAACAGCAGTCTGTTCGTTGTCTATTTTGGATAGTGGCTTTATCAGTGACACATATTGGCAGAATGTGCATATTTAGTCAATCTGAGTTTTGTTGAATTATTTAACTCCTTAGACTCGAGTCTTTGACCAAGCTTAAAAATAACTACATCAACATGAGTATAATGATATGGAGCTAGATTTTGGTGGACGTTAGCTGGCTGTTTTGAAATTCAAATTGCATGGAAATGCAGCCCCTTCCTTTAGCTCTCTCTTCAAAGCCACACCCTCAAGACACATGCACATGTGCTGCCAAGGGTACACCTGTAGTGCAAAAGAACAAGCTTTCTAAATTGACAACCAAAATGATATGCAAACAGACATGTAAAGATGCCTCCTTATTCTAATTGCTTGGATATTACTGGCCCACATAATTCCAGAGGCTGGAATAGCACAGAGACTGGGCTTTTTCCTATTTCTTGTATTGCTGGTAACATGTAAATTGTTATACTGAGTGATTATGAAGCTGATGGTTTTCTCAAAGCTATAGCAGACTATTCTTCTACTGTCAAATCTCTGTTCATAAATCTACAAGCATGAGCCGTCTCACCTGTCACTCTTTCTGTATAGCTATAATGCTATAATTAAAATTAATATCAAGCAATTTAGACTATCATGACTCCCTATGCCTTATGAAGGTAAAGTCATGATATTAACCAGTTAATGTCTCTTGTCATGAAATGTCAAGGTGTTGTCGTTAAAATTCTTTACGACTATTTATAGTCAGAGGACATTATAGAATGTGATTACTGTCACCACACCCTATGCACTGTATGCACTGTATCTTCATGCTCTTATCTTTCACTATTGTAGTGCCAAAGATGATGACTTCTCTTCTCACATGGCTGATCCTGGATAGATAGTCGAGGGCCCAGGTGTCAGCGCTAATTAACAACGTTTGAAATAGCCTGTCATGCCTAAGCCTGGCTAGTGTGGTCTATATACGGAAGTGAACTTTATTTGCACATGATATTGACCATGGAGCCTGGGCTTCAGGTTGCTTCTACCCTCTGGGCTCTATTTAGGCCATTGGCAGTATTTGAAATTTTGAATTTCAGGCCCACATAAATCTTCTGTCCCGGTTAAGCAGGGGCAGGTTATTTGTGCTGCTGGCCCCTTCATCACTATTTGTCTTTTGTCTTGGTACCAAGCAGCAGGACACAGCTCAAGCCTCACAACCTGTTAAATGGAGACAAAAGCCTTTCTCATCTTGCCAAGAAACAGTCTTGTCCTGTGAGTAACACAAATACACAGGAGATCAATGATCCAAAACCTGATTCACAAGGCTTCCAGGATCTTCCAGATTCACAAGGACAAAACCTGCTGTTGTTGCCATCAGATTGTTGTTAATCAGTTGCATAATCTATTTGGACAGCAGCTTTTGATTGCATCCCATTTCTAGCTAAAATGCATTTATATGTTCAACACCCCATTTCTTTTTTTCTGATTGCTGTGCTGTTCTGTGCAAGCTGTATTCAT
Source organism: Hemibagrus guttatus (assembly GCA_033459395.1). Lineage (NCBI taxonomy): Eukaryota > Metazoa > Chordata > Actinopteri > Siluriformes > Bagridae > Hemibagrus > Hemibagrus guttatus. The sequence continues at coordinate 10,774,185 of JAUCMX010000018.1, forward strand.
AAATTATGCCAACTCCTTTGTCACATCAGTGTCTTTTTAAAGTAATTTCATGACAACAGACAGATTTGTGTGTGAGCTCTTATTCTTAGTTCTTAATTGTATTTCATCTACATCTTAAGAAGTGAAAGACATTGATGCACGTAGATATAGCGATGCTTTGTATACAGGAATTCTTTAGGGCCAGTATACCCTGAGTGGCATGCATACTTTTCAGTCACACAATAAATGTATGTGTCTCAGTGCTGCTTATCTTTCAGCAAGTATAGATATTAATGGCTTGGTTTCGTGACCCGCCCATTCACTAGAGAAATGTGATGCTATGACACAAATAGAATCAGGTCAGTAATTCGTGTATACTCATAATCAAATAAATAATATGATATAATATAATAGATACTCCATTAGAGAAAGGACAGAGCCTTGGTGTAGAAAGGTCAAAGTGTAGTTTTCAGAGTAATAAATAGTTGGATGTAGTATGTACATGGCCTTGGTTATCTTTAGGCATCAGTGTTGATACATTTGTTTCACAAGATTAAGATCTTAGTTTTCATTTTTTGATGAGGAGGTGTTGCCAAGTATACAAAATATTTACCAGCTCAGGCATGTAAGAAGTTATAGGTCTCGTAGTAATTGAGTGGAACAGCTGACGAAACCGAGTCTGTGAGGTCAGGTGTATGTAAAGATTACAGTCACCTTAGATTCCTTCTATCACAGATTCAACATAGCAGTACATTATACAACACCCAGTAGGAGTTAATTACACTTTGTCAATCATGTTAAGTCTAGAAAGTATTCTCTGGTCGACCAAATCGTCACCTTTTTATATGCTAAACAGCCCTACAAGAATCTGTGTTGATATCTTTTTCCCCTTTGCCTTTTGAAGGCTTGTCATGTTTCATCATGTTAAGCAATGGCAGCAGAATGAGAGCGGTGCTAGACTCGCCATGGGTTGCAAACAAGCATTTATCTTACATATGTGTTTAACTAGCTAATGTCATCACAAATAAGGAAGACATCTATGACAAGGTGGCTGCTCGGGCCACTTATTGCAAGGAAGATTTGCTGAGCTGTATGTCCAGGGCCTGCCTCCGGAAACAGAAGAGAAGAGCAATGCAATACATAGCTAATCTGATTAGCTAACCTTTAAGCAGGTAGAGAGGACATGCCTAATTTAGTGTCCTGACGTGTTGGAACTGATGACTGTGGATTTGCTGCGTCATTAAAACAGGTGCCACCTAAAATTATATAAGATATTGTTCCCTTCCAGAAAAAAAAACAAAAAACAACAACAACCCACAACTCTTTATTATTTAGCAAAAATGGACATAGCTACATATTTGTAGTTATCATTTTTAGAAAATGGACAATTGCAATTATTGCACATTAACTACTTAATGAAATATGTTTTTGTTGGAATAAAACAATAAATCCCATATTACACTAGTTATGCTTTCAGAAAACCAGACAATAGCTATTCTATTACAGTCATTATTTTTGACTAGGTCTTAACCGTGGTTTTGTAATTTCAAGAAATTTTACCAAAAAAAAAGAATTTAATGTGACCCAGGTGTTTTGATTGGTCACAATATGGTTCAGGATGACAAAGTAATCGCTTTTGCTTGTGACTACACAGGTGTGTCTCTAATTCTAGCTAGACAGGATTAGCAAGCTAACCTAGCACTCAATCCACAGATATAATGTTTTTGTAGCTTTTTTGGTAAGTGACTTAATGAACTAAGTAACTTGGGCAGAGAGAAAAACATCATTCTAAAGTAAATTTTAAGAATTTTGTATTTTAAAAAAAGTCATTTTTAAAGCTTATTTAAATGAGACCATTTTGTGATGTCATAAATGTCATAAATATTAACGTGCAATTCTGTTTAACATTCTTTTAAATCAACATATGATGTATTATATTTTCCATTTAATACTCTAAATTAAAAGGCTAACTGTTAATTGAATGATTTTCAGTGAATCTGCATGACCATAAAATGGTTTCTTTGAAAAAAAAATCCATGTGTTTCACTGTGTGGTCACAGTGCTGCATAGATTGGCTGATTAGATATCTGCATGAGCGTGTAGGTGAACAGGTGTTCTTATTAAAGCGACAGGTGATGGTATGTTTCCAGCAAAATGGAATAGCAGCACCTTGAAAAGAATTCATGTATTAAAAAAAGTCTGCAATTGTTAGCTAAGCCTAATTCATTCTGCTGAATGTATCATTATATACGGTATGTCAGACCTTACCCACTCGTATATAAATGGCGGCCTATTTTAGCCCGACAGGGCCTCATGACACTGTCTCGACTGTCACTTTTCTGTCAGTTTGTCATGAGGCCTGAAAGGTGTAAAATTGTTGTGTTAAGAGATGCATGTCATTGAAAAAGCATGTATAGCCATGCCACTGCTTGCACAAACGTGAGATCCTCTTATGGTCTTTTAAATTCTCATGCTGTCAGCTTTTCTATTTATTTTTTAAACTGATGTTAAAGGAATCTGTTCTTGAGACTCTATATTAAATTATCAAGTGCTCTCTGACTCCATCCTGGTGTAATTGACTCTACTGGTTACCCTGTTTTTTCTCTACTTGTCCACTTAAAGCATTGGCACTTTGCAACGCAAGCAAAATGGCCATTGATGGCAATCTCTAAATCAACCTCATCCCACACCGGGCCTGTCTTGCACACTAAGACCTTTACTGTCAGTCCTTAACGTGGCATTAGGTTGCAACACAGGGATTACTCCACAAAGATCTGTCGTCCCAGGATAGTACAGAAAGAGTATATTTAGCTGGCTTGACGCATAGCCAAAATATTACCGTGTCCGCCAGCTATCATCCTCCTCATGCCCCTGTGATACTCCCAGTGAGAGGCTCATGATTGCACTGACCCAGGTCAAAACTAGAAAGCATTTAGGATGTTTAATCTTTCCAATTTTAGTGTTTTGCTTCCCATTTCATGACGTTATCTTAATTAAAATGTTCTCAATTTTGCAATATTGTATGATATGCAGTAGTGTTCTCCTTCATCATTATGCTGAATTGATCCGTTTCTGTATATACAATCTGGCAACTCCACTGCTTTCCTGATATTTTTATTATATACATATGTGCATCACTGTTATACTGTATGTGGCATTAGGAAATTTTAAATTCAACACTAATATACGAATGGAACATGGAAAAATATTTGTGCAGATAAAAATATATTTATCTTCAAAATAACTCTGGTTCTCTGCATACTAACTGAATGCACAGCAACGGAAAAGATTTTCACCTCCATGTTTACACACAGCTGCTGAGGCAAATGGAAGAATTTGTTGGCTATTGTGTGTATGAACTCTCGAGTACTCAAATCATGATCCAGTCACACGTGGACCATCAACATTCTGCAGACAGACACCTCCAAGCTTCAGGCTTTATTTGGTTGCAGATCTGTTGTGGTGGTGATTGTAGGTAATTGTGGGAATTTTTATCAGAATTTTTCACTTTTGTAGATTACATTATGAAGATTAAATGATAATGGGAGATTTCAATCCTCCTATGATCTCCCCTTATGCAGATCTCCCCTTTAATGTGCTTATGGAAATAGCAAACTTTCTCAATTTAGCTCTTATGAAACATTGCATGAAACAAATCCCAGAATCTGTGATGGAGATGTATTAAAAGCACTTGTGCAAAGTGTAAAGAAGAAGAGCTACACATTGCTAAATGCTTAAAGAAGAGAACAGCTGAGAAGGAACTAGATATTTGCAAGGCTTGTGTGTAAATCTCATCTTGGAGAAGGTCTGGAATTGTGGTGATACATGATCATACTTCTGCAACGTCCTTTGCAAAATGTCTAACTTTGCTTAACCTGCTAGACTGGGGTCATTGTGTCCACTAGCTTTATTTGGCTTGGGGCTGGCTCTAAATCTTTGTCTGTAATAAGAGTTCAACAGGGTTGGCCAACTGACCAGGAGGAGGATGCTCACCCATTTACTGGAACAGTAATATGATACCACTGAGCGGTCAAAGGGATTAGAGCCTAAATCTGAATCCCAACAAAACAAATCCTGGTTCATAAAGATCACACAACTGTGACTGTCCCCATGCCTCAGCCACCATCAGAGGAGAAGAGATTTGTTGAATATCCCTGTAGCAGTGCCCTGCAAGGCCTACATTATGCTTGTAGAACCCAATAAGTATATATTAGGACAGGACTATTTCTGACTGTACAGTTTGCCCTGGTGCATTGTTGCATTCTTCTCCTTTTGGTGTCATTCAGAGGACAAAGGCCCATACTGTACTCTGTGACCGCTCGTAATTCATGCCAAAGTTCACATATATAAGTAAAACTAATGAGTTCTTTGGGATTCTGTTCATTCCCAAACCTAGACTGATTGTTTGGACCTCTACATTTTACACCTCTTGTCCATCAGGATGTTCTGTGACTTGGACAACTTGATACTGCAAAGATATATATAGATATAGAAGATATATATCGTAAGGAAAAACCCAAAAATATTTTTTAATTAAGTACCTTTCTAAGCATCACAAAATAATTATGGCAGTAATTTTACAAGCTGCATGCAAGCCAGGTGTGCCATGCATACATTCCAAGCATAGATTTTTATAAATACTTTCATCATTTATCACTTTTTAACATGCAGCTTCTTCCATCTTTCTCGATTTATTTTTTTTGTGTGCAGTAATCTAACTGTTATCAGTGTTATGGATTAGTTGTTGCAGCCTTTTAAACATATAACCCAAAGAGAAAACCACAATCAGAAGACATCCTGTGGAAAAATTGTGCGTGAGCAAGGCCACACTACACTGTCAGGCCTTCTAAGATCCATTACTCTGCACTTATAGGTGGTTACTTGATGCCACCCTGTCTATGCAGTAAAGACCCCCAGCCAGAGGTGTCACATAGCTAGAATTTGAACCTCCACCCCAGGTGTAGAGAGCAAACTCTATTCAGCCGTTGATGCATTGTCATTAGGTGCAGGCTCACATTTCTAGTTATGGCAGATAAAAATAACTCATCCCTTATCACTGCTTGCATTTATTCAGCACATTTTAGTATGCATTGCCCCCGGGGGGGGGGGGAAATCAGTGTAGCTTTGAGTATGTTGACATAAGTTGGACATACTGTCACCTGTTCTGATGCTGGTAATAGATTTTAATGTCAGCCAATAAGTGTGTGCCATGGCTGTGTTTATTTATATTAGATACTTTTATGAGCTACCACCTGGTTGAGTTTTGTGTCCAGTTTCAAGTCAGCAAAAAATGAGCTGTGAACCTTTCCTCTAATGTGTGTCATTCTTGCCCCATACTTATGAAATGTGTATCTGGAAATCAACCTCTATATATAACTTGGACCTCTAATTATAGAGGAATAAGTTTGTTTTTATTGCAGCAAGTGTATTGCTATAAGAGCTGCAGCCCATGCTTGGTTTCTGCTGCTTGGACCCTTTTGGAATCGCTGTTATTTCCATAAACGTTTTAGTTTACAGTCAGATTTTCAATTTTTTATTTTTTATTTTTTTTTTTTTATATCTTTTTATATCTTTTATATCTTTTTGGGGGGCACGGTGGCTTAGTGGTTAGCATGTTTGCCTCACACCTCCAGGGTTGGGGGTTCAATTCCCACCTCCGCCGTGTGTGTGGAGTTTGCATGTTTTCCCTGTGCTTCGGGGGTTTCCTCCGGGTACTCCGGTTTCCTCCCCCAGTCCAAAAACATGCGTGGTAGGTTGATTGGCATCTCTAAATTGTCCGTAGTGTGTGATTGTGTGAGTGAATGAGAGTGTGTGTGTGCCCTGTGATGGGTTGGCACTCCGTCCAGGGTGTATCCTGCCTTGATGCCCAATGACGCCTGAGATAGGCACAGGCTCCCTGTGACCCAAGAATAGTTCGGATAAGCGGTAGACAATGAATGAATGAATGAATCTTTAACCTCATTTGAACACATAAGCTATGCCCATATGGTATCCTAGGAAAATTTCTGTTAGGTTGTCTGTAGGCTTTGTTTTCTGAGAACTATACTGTTCGACCCACATCTACATGCCACAGAACATTCAGTGTTTCACTGTTTTTGAATCTTATTAGTTTAGAGAGCGTCCAATATGACTCAATGACAGCAAAAAAAAAAACCCCCTGCATAAAACAAAACATTAAAGGTCTGATAACATTATAAACTCATTTCCTTTGTCTACATTCATCTTATATCTGAAATTAAGAACCGGCTTTCAGCCAATTTCTTGAAGCTGAACAGTGACAAGACTGAGGCCCTACTCGTTAAAAAAATAAAGCATGAAAACAGATTATCTGTGTGAAGATTATCTGTGTGACACGTAAAAATTAAATGAAAAATCATTTGAAAATAAATGAACCATGCAAAAAAAAAAAAAAGCTAAAAATTGTCTAAAAATCACATCAAAATAAATGCATTATGTTATTACATGCATTCACATATACTGCAAACAGGTGTGAAATTCCTGTGACTTTAGGCTGTAAATGTAACCAGAATTATAAAGTGTATGGTGCAGTACAGTGCAGATTGGTCCTTATAATCAGTGAATACACTGGCAGGATGCTAGTTATGAAATAATAATTAGCCATCTTCCTCCTACACAGATGGGTTTCAGTGCTTTGCTTCCTGGCTTCTTCTTCTTCTTTTTAAATTTTTTTTTATGGAGCCACATTGCCAGCCGTGTATGTCTGAGGGTAGCTCTGGAGAAGGGCCAAGCATAACTGAAACTGAGTCAGGCAACAGAACAGCTACAGCAGTGAAGCTTTAGGGCAGTGAGCTCATCATTGTAATCAAATTACTTTTGTTGGTGGAGTTGAACATTAGATTTCAACTAGATTGCAGTGATTCTGCTGGATTTACCTGTTAGGTTCAGTCTTTCACTGAAAGTCTTTTAATTTTCTATTTTTTTCTGTTTGTTTGTAATAGAAAGAGTTTAATAATACAGTTAATAATACAGTTTTTTGAGCAGTAAATTGTGAAGAAAAAAAAAAAAATATATATATTTTTGTTATTAGATAGTTGCTTTCAGTTGCTCCCTGTTCGGGGTCGCGACAGCAGACCAACTGGTCTGCACAACAACTTGGCAAATGTTTTACGCCGGATGCCCTTCCTGACTCAACCCTCCCATTTTTCTGGGCTTGGGACCGGCACTGCATCCAGTGGCTGAGGTTGAGGCATTGACTCGGAATCGAACCTGGGCCTTGTGCATGATAGGAGAGAAACCTACCACTGAGCCACCAATGCCCGTATATTTTTGTTATTATTCTTTTATTAAAAAAAAAAAAAAAAAAGAGAGAGAGAGAGAGAGAGAGAGAGAGAGAGAGAGAGAGAGAGAGAGAGAGAGAGAGAGAGAGAGAGAGAGAGAGAGAGAGAGAGAGGAGAGAGAGAGAGAGAGAGAGAGAGAGAGAGAGAGACAGACAGAGAGAGACAGAGAGACAGAGAGACAGACAAAAGAGAGAGACAGAGAGAGGTGCAAAAGCACGTGCAAACATTTATTCCAAAAATAATAATGAAAGTACATGTTTCTACATAAAGAATACTATGAAGGGCAGAAAACAGTAATAAACTAAACATAGTCAGTTTTTGGTGTGACAACCCGATGTTTATTAACAATTCCTCAATAGTTTTGGGTACAATGCACAGTTTTGTAAAGAAATTAGCTACCACAGATTTTCTGGAGACACTGAATGGCACCTTTTTTGCATGGAAAAGCATCCTTCATAATGTTTTTTTTTTTCCCTGAAATGTTGTGAATAATGTAAAATGTTGATTACAACATGCACATTTTTTCTGTGAACTTTTTTTGTTGGAAAAGTAATGTTTGGAAATATGAAATGTTTTTGTACTGACTCAGTAATGCAGAAGTCATAAAATAAACATCTGGATTTAAAAAATGCCTATAAGTTTGCCCAGTACTGTATACTTAATATACTGTAATATACTTAAACTCATGAATGCTCCTTGCTGTCATCAGGACACTGTGTTTTTATATTAAGTGTTTTTGAGAAAGAGTCATAATTGCTCTCTTGGTTAGAAAAAAATTGAATTGAATTGTTTCCAGAAATGGCTTTTTGTCTGACCATCACATCAGTATGTGTTTGTTGAAGTCGCCATTCCAGATTTACTTTCTCCTTTGATGCTATAATAAGCTCTGTTCTTCTGGGAAGGCTTTCCACTAGATTTTGGAGTGTGGCTGTGGGGATTTTTGCTCATTCATCCACAAGTGCATTAGTGACCTCTGAAGAGTGGCACTGATGTTAGATGAGGATGTCTGGGTCATAGTCAGTGTTCCAGTTCATCCCAAAGGTGTTCAGTGGGGTTGAGGTCAGGCTTTTATCATTATCCTCATCATAGCACCTGTTAGTGGGTGGGATATATTAGGCAGCAAGTGAACATTTTGTCCTCAAAGTTGATGTGTTAGAAGCAGGAAAATTGGGCAAGCATAAGGATTTGAGCAAGTTTGACAAGGGCCAAATTGTGATGGCTAGACGACTGGATCAGAACATCTCCAAAACTGCAGCTCTTGTGGGGTGTTCCCGGTCTGCAGTGGTCAGTATCATTTAAGTCCTGTAAGTCCTTTAAGTCCTCTAAGGTACAGGACTTAAAGGATCTGTTGCTAACATTTTGGTGCCAGATACCATAGCTTCAGGGATCTAGTAGAGTCCATGCCTTGTCAGGTCAGGGCTGTTTTGGCAGCAAAAGGGGGACCAACACAATAATAGGCAGGTGGTCATAAAGTTATGCCTGATTGGTATATATTGCTGAGTTCTTATAGTTATTTGTGTGTTTGGTCATTTGATTACTTGATTTAAATGGGTTTTATCCAAACCTTAGTAAATAAAAAAAGGCCTATCTGTATACATAATGTCAACATAGACTTCCTTAGTATAGTTCATAGTAAAAAGTTCTTAGGATAGTTCATAGTAAAAAGCTTGAATAAATATCCAAAATATCATTGCACATATTTGAATATTTACCCTAATATTTGAATAGTTCATACACTAAATCTGGACATAGATTTATGGATGAAGGGATCCCTGGTTCTGTTTAAAATAAACCTTTCAGCTAACCTTTCAACCAATCATTTATGTAATGTGTGAGATGTGTGTTGGGGAGGGGATCATGTAGAGTGCAGATTTTGGAGACAAACAGAATGAGACTGTGTTGAGTGGTGGAATAGTGAAATGGGAGCTGTCGTCAGAGGAGAGGAATGATAGCTTGTACAACAGATTGTGGTACTGTTTGAGTTTTCCATCTAGAGCAGGAGTGCACTGAAATCAATACACCTGAAATCAATACACCATTCTATAGATGCAAGAGGTTATGGTATTTTCAGAAAAAAATTGCATCTACTTTGAAAGTGCATTCTTTCACATACAGTTCTAAGGCTATGGTTTGATAATAATGCCTTATGGCTGCTGGAATGTTGTATATAAGCTATATGACCAGAGGTTTTTGGACACCTGACCATCAAACCCATATGTGGACCTTACCTAAACGGTTGGAAGCAAATAATTGTCTAGAATGGCAATGTAGCATTAAAATTTCCCTTCACTAGAACTAATATTCCTAAACCTGTTCCAGCATGACAATGCCCCTGTGCACAAATTGAACTCCATTAAGACATGATTAGCCAAGTTTGGAGTGGAAGAACTTGAGTGACCTGTACAGAGTCCTCATCTCAACCCCACTGAGCACCTTTGGGATGAAGTGGAGTGCCTGACCTCACTAATCCTCTTGTGGCTGAATGGACAAATCCCACCAGGCATGCTGAAGATTGGAGGTTATTATGCTGTCAGGAAGAAAGGCACAGTCAGCATCTAGGCTACCGCTCATGTTGTCAGTCATTCTAGAGAGATGGCGTATATTTCATCAAAAAAGATTTCCCATATATTCTCTGCATTGTGACCTGGTAAATCCTTCATATGGTTTCAAATGTGATGTTTTCTACTGTATATTCTTAATTAATATTATTAATTTGGCTTATGTCAATTTCACTATGGCATATAACTATCGCAATACTTGAAATGAAATCATTCATCACACATAGCTAGTGAGAATTTAGACATCTTTATGCAGACTGACTGAATTTCCCACTGTGTTTTCCCACTGTGATGTTGCTAGCAGAGAGCCAAGCCAAGGTTATAAAATAGCTTAATTAAAAACATTTCCACATAATTTTTGTAAAATATCTTAATGTTTAAAGTAGAGATGCCAATAAATGTTGGCAGAAAAACTCACTTTTGGTCAAAGCCTGTGCTGTCAAAAAGATTGCATTGCTATTTGATGCAATTTCTTATACTACCACATACATATCGTTTCAGCATGGCTCCCTGAAGCACCTGCAACAAGATCAGATGCAGTTCCAACAGTGGTACCTGCTTTTTGGGATGCATGCTGCTCCAGAGACAACTTGTACTTTAACTTGCTCATAGCAGAAGCTCCAGCTGGGAAACCACAGGCTCTGTGGCTGACAGCCTGTAAACATGGACATGGATTTCGAGTGCCTTTCTCTGGGATGTTATTTCAGTAGGCTGTTTAGCAAGGCATGCTCAGCCATAGTTTTCAGATGGTTTTGGTTGTCGAGGCTCAGTTCTTGGATCCAGACAGGATTCTTCAATCATACTATCTCTCCCGCAGTAATTTACATGGTTTGGCAGCTACAAGGACCTTGGAGTGAAAAAACACCCACTGATTCTGCCAAGGAAAAAAATATTGGAGATCCTTTCTAGAAGTTCAAGAAAACTATTATAGAGTTTCAAACTATTTTGTGTTAAAGGAGATTTTTGTATGTTTGATGTTATAAGTTGTGTTTCTAGTGTACCATTTTTCCCCCAGTATGAATTAGTTTTGCAATGCAGTCTCATTGTCCCAATAATTTATTGGACATAATTATTTTTGTTTTGTTATTGTTATACTTTAAATGTTTTTAAAGACATATATTTTAGCCAGTCTTAAAGATTGAGCAAAAAAAGTGCCAGTTGCCCAGGCCCCCTGAAGTGTGAGAGCCAAACAGAGTCTATGCATCAGCTAAATTATCCATTCTGATTTTACACCAAAATTCTGCAATGAAAAATGTAAATGTTTCTAAAAACAATTTTAAACCATGGTAATCATTGTAGATGAAGCACTAATGTTGCTTAGAGTGCCCTTTGCCATATGACAAATAAAATAGGGAGTATGCTACTATCAGGTACAGATTTTCAACTGCATTGATGTTCGACTGATTTCAAATTTATTTTTGCATTGTTCTAAACAATACAAATAAAACATTTACACACACCCACACACACACACACACACACACACACTTGTAGACACTATAGAGCAGAAGGTGGTTCTGAATAATTCATGCGTTGCATGAAAGGCATACTGTGGATCAATGTTCCCTTAAAAAAAAGAAACACAAACAGAAACTCTTTTAATGCGTAACAAATTAGAAGCTTTCAATCCTTGATCACATACACATGTTACAGTAATTCTCATATAAAACACCCTTTTTGTAGTATGTGTCTTTCATCCTACCGGATTATTTTATTTATACTCTCACAGTAAAGCTAGACGATGTCTACTACTGCAATTAATTGAACATTTCTTAAGATTTTTCTATCAGAAAGTCCTGAACATTACACTCATGGCATCTGAAGTGTTTATCCATATGTATAAATGATGCATGTATGTATGTATACTATGTAATGCATTCAGTTTACCTGTTAATTCACTGTTTATTATTTTTTTTGCTGGTCTAACCAGCAGACATTTAATTATTCTGGCAAGCATATGTTTAATATATGTAATACAGCGTGTTCATATTTAACTTTTCTCCCAGGAATATAAGGGATCCTCATACTTAACATACCCAGTGTGATTGATTGGAGGCAAGCCTGCTACACTATTACAGTATGGTGCGCACCCTTTGGTTTATGTTCCATGAAATGAATCATGGCATGTCTCGGTGTCGTCATCAGATGTAGATGTTAATCTCGTGGCAGATTGAGATCATTAATCTTTAGTTGGTGCAAAATGAGAATCTCCACAGTCATTTCTTCGATCACTTGATTAATTCCTTCTAATGGTCAATCGGTCTTGGGAGCAGCAATCGTGTAACTGTAAGTATAGAGAATGCGACATGATAACTTGTGTATTGTTTACAGTCTTACACAATACAAAACAGCTCTCTCAATTTCAGCCAAATGCACTAGGCTAAACAATACAGGGTGTCATCATACCATGCTCATTTGAGGAAAAGCAAACCTGCCTTTCATTATGGGTGTAATGACTAGATCATGTTACTCAGTCAGGCTGTTAGTCAAGTGCAGGCCAAACACTACACACTGACTCAGCGAGATGCTTGCATAATTAATGGTGTTTTTTAAATTAAGGGCAAGTGCATAGACACAGACAGAACTGGAGTACACCATAGAGGAACACCTGGCATCAGACCAGAAAAAGTCATACTCTATGAGAGTAGCTACGGAAAACCTTTAAGGTCATACCTTCCATTATTAAGCTTTTAAAGCTCCAGCCTTCAGTTATGCTATCAGAGGTACATCTTGAGCATCATTGTATGAAATCTGAAAACTGAGGGAAGTTACATTGTCAGCACTCATCTTTGGTGGTCCTCTATAGCTAGTACAGTTAAATTTTCAGGACCTGGAGCTGAAACAAAATAAAATTTGTAAATGCTGCATATTCTTCAAACTGAAGAAATGCCATCTTAGCAAATAAAAATACCTTATAGTCAAGTTTGGCTAATATTTGCTTTTTTATAAGATTACAATAATCCAAACATAAGATTTCTAGATTTTTACTCTTTCCAAGCATTAAATGTTTTTATAGTATTGGCAGATAATTTAGCTTCTAATAGATGCTAAAAATGATCAATTTAAAGCATGAAATGATATGTATTGAATTTGTTTAATAATCTTATATATGGTTTATTGTAATAATATACATGAAAATACTTAATACTAAACATATTTAATACTCAATCAACTGAAGACTAGGAACTATTTTAACCCTTAAATTAGCCAATGTAATTTTTTTTTTTTGTTTAGGTTGCAAATGTTAACAATTTATAAAAATACACTCACGAGTGATGCAACAGAGAGATGTTTGCCCTATGAACAGGAGATCAGGGGAATCCCAAAGATCACAGCAAAACTGAATATATTCTGTGGGTTGGACAGATAGTTATACTCTCTCCCATGTCAGTTACTGAAACACTAACTAATTATAGGTGTCTGTGAGCTCATGTATGCAGAAGAAGGCAGTTAAAGCTTTTCTCCAAATGAACATGTGGGGGTGAAGCACATGCTAGCCTTTACCCTCCCTGGTTTGTAGCTGTTGTGTGATGAGGAAGAATTAGTGACTAGTGCATAGGAATTGGCAAATGACCAAATTGGAAGAAAATGTAGATAGATAATGCAAAGGGTAAATTATTACTTATTACTGCTGTCCATCATGCCACGTAGTATTGAATTATTAAACCTAATTCAAATTATGAAAAGCTTTAATTTGCTGTATAGTTTTGGCTTGAACCTATTACCATTTAAAGTTAGGTTGAGGTAAATCCAGGTCCTTTTTTTCTGAATTTGGAACATTCTCCTGGACAGGATTTGGGCAAAGTGGCATCATAAATAAAGATTAGCTTAAGCTGAAGGACTCCAGTGTTTTGTAACTTAGCTTGAGCCAAACAACTTTCTGTGCTTTTGGATTTGTTTCTGTTTGTACAGCACTGTTTTGATGCTGCCCCAGGCACGCTGCAGGGTGCGGTGTCTGTATCGGCATTATATATGTTGCAAAAAACATCTCACAACTCCCGCACTCTTCTTTAAGATATTAGAACAGTGTTATGTGGCTTCTGGGGTTGGACTTATTAAACAGACATAACTCAGATTCAGGTCTATTTATGTTATAGACACTAATCCCGGCCCTGAATTATTACCCTGTCCTACCTATCATAATATCTTCCCTGCTCTAACACACCAACTTCAACTCAGGAAGCCCTCTGAATTAGCTGATTAGTTAAATGAGTTGTGAAGGGAGCTGGGAAAACAGCTAAATGTGCAGGACAGGGTTGGGAACTGAGATGTTCAGCATTAAAAGTAGACCTATATTTTGTATAGAGTTGTAGTGTGTTCTTAGATGTGTAGCTTCATCTGTAATTAGTAACTAAAGCTGTTTAAGAACTGGCTTCATAGACGTGCAACATCTTTGAGTAAACTATAAGTGTAAGTGGTAGTATGTTGCCTAATCTATGTCTAGGAATGCCACTTTGATATTTAGCTTATTTAGCTTTGTTTTGGGATTGGATTAAAAAAAAAAAGGAAATAAATAAATAAAAATAGCATGAGACATAATCAATGATCAAAATGTATAAGAAATAATCAATGACACAGTGGGGTGATGGTATTATCACCTCAAAGGTTTTTCAAAAACAGCATTTCCCAAAAGTGTTTTATTCACCTTATATACCACTTTAGAATTATTTATAGTTGCGTTTAATATTTTGGAATGTCCCACAAAACAAGTTAAGTTCCTGTTATTACTTATGTTACAACAGCCTAGCTATAGACAGTCATTCTCTCAACAGCTTCTCTTTTTTCTCTGTCATGAAGTTAATAAGACTTTATGAGAAAAATGTAGCTGCTTGTGTTACAGATGAACCACAAAGTGTAAATCTCTTTGTCTTAGAAAGATTCCTGTATTAGAAAACTCTGGATTTGTGGAACATCTGAGACATCTACTGTACAAGTCCCTGTGTAAGCTACTATACAAAGGAATAATGTATAGGAATGAGTGTAGTAATGTCAATCTTGCAATCAGTACTACAGTCAGAGTAAAAAACAAAAACAACAAACTTATTCTCTAGCCTGTTAGGTACAATTTGGCACTTTAGCTATCTTTATATGCAGCAAGTCAGTATATTTTGAAGTGACTGATGTTCATGATCCACCACTGACAGCCATTAATAAGTTGTTTATCTTTGTTTATATAGCAAATCAGCTATATACCAGCTATACCAGCTGGTGTAATCTGACTAGTTTTATGACTGGCAGTCAGATATGTCATGCTCATAATTCCTAAGTCTGTATAAAACTGCGTTAGTGTAACCTAGTTAGTGTTACCTAAATTCCCAGCCAACTTTTTCTAGGCTTCATAAAGACCACTGGAAATACCAGTGTAAAGTGATTATACCACTCAATTATACTACTTGTAACATTTTTGTAAAATGCATAAGTGTTCGCTGAATGTATATTGAATCGTTGTAGAGAAAAGCTTTTTTGTAGAGCTGGGTTAAACAGTGTTCTGAGATCTTGCTGTGAAATGACAGGCTCATTAAATAACGAACGTCGGTCATGTTTTGCATGTGCTAAGCCCTGGTTGCTCATCTGCATCTTGTTGCCATAGTGATCTCCCATGGTATTGTGTCTCTGGGTAACTTCATTAAAAATTACATTATAGGTTTTGCCAAAGGGCCCCTTTCCTGAAACTAAATATACTTCTAGATCTAACGTTTTGTCACTTTGCTTTCGAGCTAACAGGCTGTAATGAGCAAGGTACACCATGCTTTTGAAGTTCGCACTTTCACACTCAAGGTATGAACAGATGTTCACACAGCTTTGAAAGCACACTCCTTTGTCTTCGTGCTCAGACTCAAGCCCTCTCAAGTGTTTTTTTCAGGATAGGGTGAAACGGTGTTCTTAGTTTTTATGAGTCAGCCAGATACTGAGTAACCTGTATGTTTGTTGTTGGTAAAAATTTCATTTTAAAATAAATCGAGAGTTTATCTATATGTTGTTATGGGTATGTGATTATCTGTGCAATTCATAGACATAGACATATGGTTTTTGAAAGTAAAACAAAAAAAAGATTCCTCAAGGGTTTTTAGGATATTTAACGGTTTTTAGGCTTAAGTGAGTTGTACTTTTAAAGGGAAACCACCTATTCCTGTAGGCTTGCAGTTATTTTAGGATTCCCCGAAAGAAACAGATTTAACATTTAAAACTATTAAACTTGTTCTACACAGATACATTACGGATTCTGTATACAGCTCCAGGGTCACGGGTTCAATCCTGAGCTCTCAGTAAGCCCATTTTTCCAGGTCTCTTCATGGAGTTTTCTGTTTTCCTCCAACCTACCAATAAACTTGCACCTAGGCGGACTGGTGACTCTAAATTGCCCCTCAGTATAACTGAGTGTGTTCTGGGCATCCTGTGATCCAGATGTTCAGCTCCTGAAAACAAGCAGATGAGTGAAATGGCTACTGCTCCTAGGTGTGGATGAGTGTGTGAATGATGCCCTGAGGTGGACTGTTGACCCATACAGGGTGTATTCACACTTCATCCAGTGTTTCTCTGATAGGCTCCGGATCCTCCATAACCCTAGAAGTTGCTTTCGGCTGCTCCCTGTTTGGGGTCGCCACAGCGGACCAACTGGTCCGCACAACAACTTGGCAAACGTTTTACGCCGGATGCTCTTCCTGACGCAACCCTCCCATTTTTCCGGGCTTGGGACCGGCACTGCATCCAGTGGCTGGGGTTGAGGCATTGGCTGGGAATCGAACCCAGGCCTTCCGCATAAGGATCCTCCACAACCCTGACCAGTATAAATCAGTTACTAATGATGAATAAAGGAATAGAAACTTTTTTTTGTTGTATTTTTAATTTCAAATTGAATAATTTACAAAAAACCCTGAAACCCTATCTTTTGGGTCCAATGCCCTTCGGGTATGCCTGAGTGACACATCATGTTACATTTGAGCTGCTTTACCCTTGTGGTTAAGACATAAGCTTTATATACATGCAAGTAATGACTTATCTGGAATGTGGATGACTGGATGTGCTTAAGCAGCTGTTATTATTGACATCTGTCACATATGGCTTTATTCTGCTATTCTGGTTATGATGTGCCTTCTTCCTTAATTGCTATGCCTTGTATACTGTCTGCTGAGTCTTTCTGGAATGACCAGGTTTCTTGTACTGGTTTTTAATATATTTTAGTGAGTATGTATTTGTGCATGCTGTCATGTAGTATATTAGCTAGATGCAGTAGTGTATTTAATTCAGATCATTTCATTTGGAGTTGTTGCATTTATTGCATGTACTAAGTTTGGATTTACTGCATTGTTTTCATATTACATGACTAAAATACTGTGTATAAGCTAACAAACATGCTTGTTAAGTGGACATAGTATTCCTGATAGCTCTTAAGTCTAAACATCCCAGGCCATTTTTCTTTTATTGATATGCTGCTGATCTTTGCTGAGCTGTGGTATTTTCACTCTACTCAGCACATCACCGAGCAAATCCTCAGCTTTGCAGGCTATATACATGCACTTCCTGTCAATTTCCGACATCTCTCAGTTGGTGCTCATGCTATTAGTGTAGAGGAACTGCATTAACTGAAGCCAATGTCAATATGGTGGTCTTATCAATGAGCAGTACTACAATGATACTTGAAGGTTTCACACTGAATGTACAAAACAGACCGGTCCTGATGATAAGTGTTCCTACAGAGCAGACATAAGGAAATGAGGACTTTTATTTTCAATTGCTGTCTGACATCCAGCCTATTATTGATGCATTTTTATACCCTAGAGTTCAGAAGTATAGAGATTACTTTCATAATGTATGATGATTGCTGCTGACTGTGTTCACTGTGCAATGCTTTATGCATAATTACAGAAACTCAGCATTAAAACTTAATTCATCTGTAATAGCAAATAAGGGTTTTTTCTCACACAAAGGTGAGCATTCCACAGAAACAACAACTATTGTCCAGTAAAGGTCCACTCAGTGCTAGTTATGAGCAAAAATCAAACTGAAAGTATATTAAAAAAAATGTTTTAATGTGATGTAGAATAAAAATTCTTTTGAAAGCTTTAAATGAGTCTGGTTATTATACATAGCACAGGTTGCACCACTCCATTTAGGTCAAGTGAACACAGGGGTGAAGTTGTATTTTCATCGGCAGCTATTTTCGCTTTAGCATGTCTGAAAAAAATGTATGCTGACATCATCAAGCTATAAACCTGGTTAATGAAGCACTCCAGACCTCAAAACCAAACTTTTAGAACACAGTTTTAGATTAATCATGTGAAATATTAGCTAAATAACAAGTTGTGGAATATGTAAGGAATAGAACACAACAGGATGTGCTGTTATAATAGGGAAATAATCAACAACTATAACAGCACATCCTGTAGTGTTTTATTCCTCTTATACCACAGTAATTTGCCAATGCTAAAAAATCTTTATTAATGAATGACACATTTTAAATCCATTTGTAGTTACATTCAATGTTGTGGAATGTTCAATAGTTAGTTTCAGTTCTCACTACATTATAACAGCTTTAGTCTCTCTATTTTGAAGTTATTAAGAAAAGACTGAACTTTGGCATATTACAGGATATCCATAAAGCAAAATTCTTTGTCGTGAAGACTTTCCTGTCTAAGAAAACTTAAGATTACATTCAAAAACTCATTTATCATTTCTGCTTCTTCCTTCTTGTTGTTGACTACATAGAATTGAAGCACAGTGTCTTCACAGCTTTCATTAATCATTCAGCTTTATCCTGTGCTGGTCTGTGCTGGAACTGGTCACGAGACAGGAATAAAACCATAAGAGAATGCCAAGCCATCAGAAAGCGTCACACTCAATCCCACCTCGAGTAGCCAGTACAGTATCTGTTGGTGGGGATCTTGGAAATCCATGTGATCAGATTGAGTCCATGATGTGGTTTCTACAGCAAAGGTTCGGTTCCACTCAAAGTTTCTACCTCATGTCCTCCTAGGGACTTTTTCCTTGCCATCGTCACCTCTGGCACACTCATAAGTAATCTATATTTATGTTTGGACTTCTGTAAAGCTGCTTTGTGACCTTCATTTGTACATGGCCATAGACATAAACTAGAACTTTACTGAATATAGCCGCTGCACTACACTTTAGCCACTAGGTGTCAGTGTAAAACTTCTCAGTGCATTGTCAAGCATCGCTTTTTATAAAGCGAAGAAGACGATCTCTCGCGTCGCTATAATTTACACACTTCCGGTGTAGGATGTACTCATATAAATAGCTGCCTTGTTTTTATTTATTTATTTATTTATTTATTTATTTATTTATTTATTTATTTATTTATTTTTTATTTCTCCCTAAAAGTTAATGCAGATTTTGTATATTATTTTATTATCTCTCGTTGATGCCTTACAGATCATTTAGCTGAAAAAAAAAAAAAAGTAAATATTTGCCGTTGAGCTGCAGTGTCTGTGTGTGGTTTTGTGTAATGGCTGATTCTCTTTGCCCACTAGAGGAGGATGTTGACATTGCTTAAGCTTACAGCACACTATCCTGTAGATATTTGGACGTAGCTGATCATTTAAAGTGTTCGCCTTCATTGAACGTAATGGAAAATGTCACATAAAAATAATATTGTGATAGTAAACGGGAAGGAGAGGTCAACTTTCTGTTGTACCAGTGCACCATATATTATTTACATATTAAACACGAATTGATGTGTTATTTACACAGTAAATAAATGAATGAACATACACTATATTGCCAAAGGTTTTGGGACACCCCTCCAAATCATTGAATTCAGGTGTTGTTTTTCAGGAGTTGGGCTCGGCCCCTTAGTTCCAGTGAAAGGAACTCTTAATGCTTCAGCATACCAAGACATTTTGGACAATTTCATGCTCCTAACTTTGTGTGAACAGTTTGGGGATGTCCCCTTCCTGTTCCAACATGACTGCACACCAGTGCACAAAGCAAGGTCTATAAAGACATGGATGAGAGAGCTTGGTGTGGAGGAACTTCATAGAGTCCTGACCTCAACCTGATAGAACACCTTTGGGATGAATTAGAGCGGAGACTGTGAGTCAGACCTTCTCGTCCAACATAAGTGTCTTCTAATGCACAAATGCACTTCTAGTGGAATGGTAAAAAATTCTCATAAACACATTCCTAAACCTTGTGAAAAGCCTTCCCAGAAGAGTTGAAGCTGTTATAGCTGCAAAGGGCGGGCCAACTCCATATTACATTCATGAGCATGTAAAGGCAGGTGTCCCAGTTTTGGTCTGGCTCACAGTCTCCGCTCTAATTCATCCCAAAGGTGCTCTATCAGGTCAAGGTCAGGACTCTGTGCAGGCCAATCAAGTTCATCCATGTCTTTATGGACCTTTCTTTGTGCACTGGTGTGCAGTCATGTTGGAACAGGAAGGGGCAATCTCCAAACTGTTCCTACAAAGTTGGGAGCATGAAATTGACCAAAATGTCTTGGTATGCTGAAGCATTAAGAGTTCCTTTCACTGGAACTAACCCCTGAAAAACAACACCTGAATTCAATGATTTGGAGGGGTGTCCCAAAACCTTTGGCAATATAGTTTGTGAAACAAGGAAGGAAATTACAGGCAACTGGTAAGTCATCTAATCACAGCATAATGATTTTTTTTTTTTTTTTTAATGAAGAATTAAATTTCCAATCATAGACATTGCATCAAATATAGAAGCATTGTTCTTCCAAAATAATCTATATAAACTTCAGTATATTTCAATCATAAACACTTACTTGCTGTTGTACTCATGAGACATATATGCCTAAGTCAATATTTAGAAGACAGAGTATTTAAAGGTTTATGGGGGTTTTTTCTCAGTGAAGAGCAATGCACCACTGGATGGCAGACTTTACCTTCATGTACTGTAGAAATAATGCTTGCTGGTGTATCTTGCTGAGCTGCCTGAGTTTCAGATGTGCTAAAAAAAATTCAAACACCTCATGAATAACCTCAATACATAACATCTCTTGTAATATATGTACATGGTGACACATTTGCATAAGACAATCAATGTTATTCTCAGAGCCTCTATTTGAATGTAACAGTTTCCAAAAATCTTGGACAACTGTGACTGTGTATCATTACGATGAGTATTTATTGTATTTATCCATAATGAGCAAGCCAGAGGCAACAAGTTATACAGCCCTGTACACCAAAATACATTTCACAGGGAAAAAAATAGAATAAATCGTTGACCGACTTAATACCAACTCAGTATTAATTGGTTCATCTATGGCATTGCCATAGGTTTTGCATTATAATACAGGATCTCTCGTTTTATTAGCATTCATGAGTGTAATGAGTGGCAGTTAGACTAGTGTTAGAATGTTAGAAGTCCTAAATAAAGGCACCTGGACACATCGTTTTCTTTTCTGCTCTATGGCAATGCCAAAACTCTTCAATAAATCTAAAACTTCATGAGAAAAATTAAAAAAGAGTCTCGTGATGGAACAAGTGTTTATAGTTGATGTAAAGTAAATGGTGACTTGTTTCATAGATGCGCCATAAGCATCATCATTTTTTGACACGCTGCTTTAAGAGGAATAAAGAACTTCAGGATATACTGCTATTCAAATTCTTCAACATCCTATTGTTAATTAGTTTTTATAATAGCATGCTTCATTGCCTTTTAGTCCTGATGCCATAAATCATCAGGAAGTGTCCTTTGATATATTAAATTGAAGTTTTAAAAGCTTTTTTTATCCTTTATAAAAGGATTTTCTAATGGCAAAGTATTAAGATTTTCATCCTCCAGTCAGACTTGCTGGTGTTTTTCAGCAAACTCATTTATTTTGTTTTAATTTTCATACTAAAATGTTTATTATCCTGTAACTACAAGAAAGTCATGCCAAATGTTCTAATAAATGTTAAACGTTGATGATGAATTATCACTTTGTGAGACTGAAGATCTACAGGTTATTATTATTATTATTGTTATGATAATGATGAAATCTATCTGTCAAGCCTATTTTGAAACTAATAGTATCAAACTCTCACTATAAAAATCTCTTCATGTCTCTTAGCGCATGCAACCACAAATGCAAGTGTGACTTCACAAAAACTGATGTGTTTGCATAACCTCAAACACTAATTAGACTAACATAAGTTTATAGATCCTTTAACATAAATATGCTTTCTTTAATTTAAGGTCTATAGGTTTCCAGACTAATATTAGATAGTGGAAACATTTATTATCATATGTTGATAGAGAACAAGAAAGATAGCTATAGAGAGAAAGCGTGGGAGAAAAACAGACGCTGCAAGAGAGATAAAGAGGGTCAGACTGAGATAAAGTGAGATGGTGAATGATAGACAGAGGCGTTTTATTTAGATCATTTCATGGTGTATGTATATATATATATATATATATATATATATATATATATATATATATATATATATATGTGTGTGTGTGTGTGTGTGCACAAAATGTCTACCGCTTATCTGATCTATACTCGGGTCACGGGGAGCCTGTGCCTATCTCAGGCGTCATTGGGCATCAAGGCAGGATACACCCTGGACGGAGTGCCAACCCATCGCAGGGCGCACACACACACACACACTATGGACAACTTAGAGATGCCAATCAATCTACAATGCATGTCTTTGGACCAGGGGAGGAAACCAGAGTACCCGGAGGAAACCCCTGAGGCACGGGGAGAACATGCAAACTCCACACACACATGGCGGAGGCAGGAATCGAACCCCCAACCCTGGAGGTGTGAGGCAAACGTGCTAACCACTAAGCCACCGTGCCCCCGTGCACAAAATGTGTGTGAGTAAACATTTTGAAGTAAATACACAATATTAATATTTAATGATTAGATAAATACAAATATACATGATGAAATAGGTGTGAAAGAGATAGTGAGAGTGAAACAGAGAGAGAGAGAGAGAGAGAGAGAGAGAGAGAGAGAGGGAGTTACTTTGTTCAACAGTGGGTAGTGTATGGAGCACCTGAGTCATCAAGAGCCTAGCAACATCAGAAATACTGAAAGGTCAGTCCTAATTTAGTGTCTGAGGGATATGATGACATCAGTATACTGCAAAGTGCATTTTATTAATCTATATGGTGTGTAAATATACCTGAACTAAAAGAATGTTGAAGTGAATTATTTAATTGTTTATTTGATTTAATTTTTTATTTATCTTTATAACTTCTGACTTCGGATGAGTTGTCACAGAGCCGAGGTTAGTTGAAGAGAGAACCCCTTTGTTATAGCTGTTTAGTATGGTTATTGTTTTGGCATGCCCACGCATTCTTGCAACCACACATCATGCACTGCAACTGACAATGCACAGGAAGTGAGTCGTTATGAGTTGTCAGCATATGGAAACCCTGTAGCCTCTGCTCTTTTCCATATGCAAATGCAGGGTTGGAGTTTATGCTGATAATCTAAAGTTATAGTTAGCCACAGGTTGCATTTAGGGAAGCTTTAGGGACGTTGTTATAAAGCATTCAGATTGTAAATTCTAATTTCTGGAATGATAATCTTAAACCATTGAAGAACATTTCTAAAGTCTAAGTCTGCTTTTATATATTATAGCTGTTACATTTAGTAAACTTATGATGTTTAGGGGAATAGAAGGGAAGAAAGGAAACTGAGCTGAATCAACCCTGAAGCAACATTTTGAGTAGTTTCACAACTCACCTCTGGGGAAGAACAGACACTGCCCCAAAAAATCCAGTGTGAAGCCCACTGACACATTTAAGGCATAATTTCCATTATATAATGCAGACACGTTCATAATTTGTTTCAGAGCAAGCCATTGTTTTCTTGTTTGCGGTGGTAATGAATGCATAAGGTGACAGAGTTAGATTCGGAATCTGCCAGTGTAATGATTCTTCCTGATATTTGTAAGTTTACCTTCTTGCCTGTTTCTGGATGACAATTGTAGATTTTTTTTAGATATGAATTTGTGACAGTCGATATAAACTTTGTGACAGAAATAATGTACAGTGGTGTGAAAAAATGTTTCCCCCCTTCCTGATTTCTTATTTTTTTGCATGTTTGTCACACTTTAATGTTTCAGATAATCAAACACATTTAAATATTAGTCAAAGATAACACAAGTAAACACATCATGCAGTTTTTAAATGAAGGTTTTTATTATTAAGGGAAAACAAAATCCAAAACTACACGGCCCTGTGTGAAAAAGTATTTGCCCCCTAAGCCTAATAACTGGTTGGTCCACCCTTAGCAGCAACAACTGCAATCAAGCGTTTTCCATAACTTGCAGTGAGTCTGTTGCAGCGCTGTGGAGGAATTTTGGCCCACTCATCTTTGCAGAATTGTTGTAATTCAGCCACATTGGAGGGTTTTCGAGCATGAACCACCTTTTTAAGGTCATGCTACAGCATCTCAATCGGATTGAGGCCAGGACTTTGACTAGGCCACTCCAAAGTCTTCATTTTGTTTTTCTTCAGCCATTCAGAGGTGGACTTGCTGGTGTGTTTTGGATCATTGTCCTGCTGCAGAACCCAAGTTCACTTCATCTTGAGGTCACAAACAGATGGCCGGACATTCTCCTTCAAGATTTTTTGGTAGACAGCAGAATTCATGGTTCCATTTATCACAGCAAGTCTTCCAGGTCCTGAAGCAGCAAAACAGCCCCAGACCATCACACTACCACCACCACATTTTACTGTTGGTATGATGTTCTTTTTCTGAAATGCGGTGTTACTTTCACGCCAGACGTAATGGGACACAGACCTTCCAAAAAGTTCAATTTTTGTCTCGTCAGTCCACAGAGTATTTTCCCAAAAGTCTTGGGGATCATCAAGATGTTTTCTGGAAAACTGAGATGAGACTTTATGTTCTTTTTGCTCAGCAGCGGTTTTCATCTTGGAACTCTGCCATGCAAACCATTTTTGCCCAGTCTCTTTCTTATGGTGGAGTCATGAACACTCACCTTAACTGAGGCAAGTGAGGCTTGCAGTTCTTTGGATGTTGTTGTGGGGTCTTTTGTGACCTCCTGGATGAGTTGTCGCTGCGCTCTTGGGGTAATTTTGTTCGGCCGGCCACTCCTGGGAAGGTTCTCCACTGTTCCATGTTTTCACCATTTGTAGATAATGGCTCTCACTGTAGTTCGCAGCAGTCCCAAAGCTTTAGAAATGACTTTATAACCTTTTCCAGACTGATAGATCTCAATTACTTTCTTTCTCATTTGTTTTTGAATTTCTTTGGCTCTCGGCATGATGTCTAGCTTTTGAGGATCTTTTGGTCTACTTCACTTTGTCAGGCAGGTCCTATTTAAGTGAGTTCTTGATTGTGAACAGGTGTGGCAGTAATCAGGCCTGGGTGTGGCTAGAGAAATTGAACTCAGGTGTGATAAACCACAGTTAAGTTATGTTTTAACGGGGGGGCAAACACTTTTTCACACAGGGCCATGTAGTTTTGGATTTGTTTTCCCTTAATAATAAAAACCTTCATTTAAAAACTGCATGATGTGTTTACTTGTGTTATCTTTGACTAATATTTAAATGTGTTTGATTATCTGAAACATTAAAGTGTGACAAACATGCAAAAATATAGAAAAACAGGAAGGGTGCCAACACTTTTTCACACTATTGTATAAGAGAAGTCACATGATGTAGTGTTAAAGTCAGACAATCAAGTCAGTTATTCATTCAAGCAGTCAGTCATTCACTTTTTGGTAACCATTTTCTCCAGGCCA
Organism: Hemibagrus guttatus; assembly: GCA_033459395.1. Taxonomy (NCBI): domain Eukaryota; kingdom Metazoa; phylum Chordata; class Actinopteri; order Siluriformes; family Bagridae; genus Hemibagrus; species Hemibagrus guttatus. The sequence goes on from JAUCMX010000018.1 coordinate 10,799,709, forward strand.
GGGTCAAGGAGGATCCAGAGCCTGTCCCAGGAACACTGGGTGTAAATCATGAATACACCCTGTAAGGGTCACCAGTCCATTTCAGGGCATCCTCAGAGGCAATTTTAGAGTAAGCATTTGACTCATTTGCATGTTTTCAAATGGTGGAGGGAAACCAGACAACAAGAAAACTCAGACACAGGTAGAACAAGTGAGACTCGGCACTGACGCATCAAATGAAACCATATCCCATTATCATAGCAGGATGCCTTTGAACACCTTTTGATAATGTGTTTATGCTAACCCTAACACTTTTTTTTTTTTTTTTTTTACAACTTCTTGTGCTATGATCCCAGAAATGTGAACAGAACTGTACCCTGGATCACTGAGCCAATGTTTCTTGGCATGTGTAACAATTAGGACTTGGGAGATGGATTCATGTAAAGAGAAGTTTATTAACTTAGCCAAAGCGCCAAACACAGAGCAGCACAATATTTTTTAAAAGAGTAGGCAAGGTAAGTGACAAAACTAGACATGGCTGGTATATATGTATAGCAATATGCAGTGAGATCTGGAAGTGGAAAGCTAGAACTTATGTAATGTCCTGTGCTGGTGTGACTTCTCACAGGAGACTGATATCTTCTACTCTACTAGAAAATACATGTTTCTGTTAAAGCTTGTGTTAAACGGCTTGCTAACAACCTGACCTCTTTCTAAGAAACTTTTTTTTTCTGTTCAAAAGTGCAGTAATATAATTGAAACATTTTTATACCAGTATGAAAATACAATAATGCTAGTACGGATGAGGCTTATAGGATGCTTGAAATATGCTCAAAATTGTTCTGCTTTCTATGAAAAAAATATGCATTGTCACTTCAGGTTGTCATACTTTTGATTGTATTATAGATAGCCATCTATAATATGCAAAATATTGGTTTCTGATCCTTATCTTCATGTTTCACTATCAGCCATCTAGCTTGTACTTCATCGCTGCTCCACAATATGAACCTTTTGAACTCCCACACACATTTTTATACAGGTTTCTGAGCACGAGCCAAGGTTTTTACTTTGTTGAGCCATACACACAAGTCAATCCAGTGTCTGCCATATCCCTTATATTACTTTTATATATTTTTTTTTTTTTTCAGTGCTGTGGGTTTCTTGTTTTGTAGAAGCTGATCATGGATTCTAATACAAAGACAGTAACTTTTACATTATAAAGTTAGGAAGCAGAGATGTTTTATATTTGACATTTGTAACAAGCATGCAAAATGTAAGGAGTACATATTGCGTGTACTTTATGCAAGCTACATTTGTGTACTATCTGCTTAACTCAGTTGGTTCTAGAGTTGTGTTATTTAAATTGTGTCATATTGTATAGCATTGTTGATCCTATAATGTTGGTCTGTGCTTATTAGTTCTCTCGGGTGATCAATCAAGAGAAGTTTGAGTCCCCCTTAAGGTTTAAATTGTGGGATGGGCTTACAAATTTACATTGAAGGTAACTCTGCCTAGACCTGTAACACATTTTAAATAGTAAGTGTATAAACAAGTACTGTTCCTGTTCTGTTGTGTAGTCACCTCTTACAGATGCAGGGTCACATTTCCAGTAATCTCATCTACCCTCATCTGTTGTCTCAGTCTCAAAGGGTGGTAGTAGGTGGACTCTGTAATTGCTTTAAGGAAAGCTGAAGGAAAGCTGATTTTATCTCAGATTTAACCTCGCACTGCTCACATTTTCTGGCGCTAACTGAGACATCCCCACAGAACACGGCTACACTGGCCGCTCTATCCTCTGCCTATGCTTTCTCTCACTCACCACGAGAATCAGACAAGGGTGGTGGTACTGGTCTACTGTTGTCACGTAAATGGTGTTTCACACATCTCCTCTTGTCTCATCTATTGATCTCTTCTTTTAAATTCAATGCCGTTTCAGTTACCTCTCCAATCTACGTCTTCATCATCATCTACCACCATCCTGGTCCCCTAGGTGACTTCCTAGAAGAAATGGACTCTCCTCAGTGCTTTCCCTTCTGACAACACCCCTCTGACATTCTTGTTGATTTCAACCTCCCCTCTGACAAACTGCAGTCTTCTTCCATTCTGAATCTTCTGAATTCCTTCTCCTTGATATTCAACAGCTGCCCCCACACACACAAGGGAGGAAATGACCTGAATCTGGTTCTACTTGTCCTACCCCAGCTACAGACATGAATACTATTCCACTTCCCATCTCTGATCATCATCTGGTATCTTTCACTATCACTCTCCCTATCCTATCTAAAATCAACTTCCAACATCTTTCTTACCTTTCAAAACCTCCACTCTATTTCTGCTTATCGTGTAGCTTCCTGCACTCTTTCATCTCTTCCTAAACCTGATTCCTTTTCCTCACAACCCTTAGACTCAGCCATATACACTTTCCTCTCCTCTCTTTCCTGAACCATAGACCTCCTTCTTCCTATCCTGAAGAAACCTGCTCTGAATCCCTCAGACATCAGCAACTACATACTACTCAATTGTCTGTCTATCTCTTGCAGAATAACCTCCAAGATCCCAACGAGTATGGATTCAAAGCGGCCTATTCCACAGAGACTGCCTTTTTGGCTGTCACTGGAAAACTATGTTACACATGTAGTCACATTCAACCACAAGACTCTCTTGTCCACCCTCAGGAGTCTTGGAATTCATCGAACAGCATGAGAATGGATTGCTTCCTTCCTGGAAGGTTGCTCATATCAGGCAACATGAAGGGGATCGACATTTGTTCCAAGCAGACCCTCCACTGGTGTTCTACAAGGCTCAGTACTTGGTTCTCTCCTTTTCTCCCTCAATACTCACACTCTTGGTGAAGTTATATCCTCACATGGATTCTCTTACCTCTGCTATGCTGATGACACTAAACTTATCTTTTCCGTCCCTCCCTCAGATACCATGGCTTCTGCTAGGATCCCAGCATGTCTGGTGGACATATCATCATGTATGATGGCTCATCAGCTGAAACCCAATCCCTGCAACTGTTCTACTGGTCATCCCAGGTGATTTATCCCCAGGTCAGGATCTTGCGAAATCCATACACAATTCTCTGATCTCCCATTTAGCCACTACTTGCAACCTTGGGGTAACCATGGACAATCAACTGTCCTTCTCACCAATATAAGAAGGATTCAGCCATGTTTATCCACACAGGCTGCTCAGGTAGCTTCCGGGAGTTGCACGCATCAGATTCAAAATACTGATGCTTGCCTACAAAGCCAAAAATGGACCAACACCCTATTACCTCGAAAATCGTATTACTCCTTGCACTGCAACAATCTCCCTCCGATTGGCTAGTACTGCTTGCCTTGGCCCACCATCTCTCAGGGTAAGAGGTAGGTAAACATCAAGGCTCTTTTTTGTTCTGGCACCAAGATGGTGGAATGAACTTCCCCTAGATGTCTGAACAGCTGACTAATTGGCTGTCTTCAAACGACGGGTGAAGACCTTTGTCTTCCTGAAACATTTAAACTAGTGCTTATTTTTCCTTGTTTGTTTTATGTATTAAAAAAAGTGCTATAATTCCTTACAACAGAGTTTTAGGCTGATGGTATCCTAAGTCTGTGTATCCTAACCATTGCTGATGTATTCACTGATCGAGATGTCAAAGCACTTTTCTATGTCGATCTGGCATCTGCCAAATGCCGTAAATGTAAATATAAAACATGACGTGACATGCTGTTATAGGAAAAGAATAAGTAGTGTGAGGTAATGTAGGAATGGTATGATGCAGAGGGCTATAACCATGCCTTAAATAACAACACTAACAATATTTTGTAATTAATGAATATGACATCATTGTCAGGAGTACTGGGACAGTTCCCTGCCAGACCACCAGAGGGGGTGCTGGCAGGTGATTCATTATAGCCTGCTTTTTTGTTTGTGTAGTCCCCACATGTTTTGTGCCATGCCCCGCCATGGCACAAAACATGTTCCCCATTTACCCTAATATTTTGACCTGTATATATATATATATTAGCCCATTTGTATCTGTCTTTGTTGTTTGTTTGTCGTTTGTTTGTCGTTTGGTATGTTTCCAGGTTCCTATGTTATTGTTACTGTTTCTTGATCATGTTTTATTTGTCCAGTGCGCTGTATTAGTCTTGTAATAAAGCAGCGCTATAATTTATCCTGTGTGTAGGTCTGATACACAGCGTAAGGGTGGTCTTGACTACCACGGAGCTCTGGGTTCGATCACCACTTCGGGCGGTGTCTCCTGAATGTTACAGTCATGTTTTTCCCTCATTTATAGCAATGTTTAATAAGAAGTTAAGTTCTTGTTATGTTATAAACTGTTGCTTTCTCATTTTTCTGTTAAAACAGAAATTGCAGCTTCTTATGTTGCTATGAAAATAAAAGGCCCTGATTCCAGTGTCAGAAAAAGTACTCTTACTGTAGAGATGATTAAATATTAGAATGTTGTTGTTGTTCTTTGGCTGCTCCCTGTTCAGGGTCACCACAGTGGAATATTTGATTTGAATATTGGATTTTTGGCACAGGTTTTTACTTCCTCACACAACCCCATTTTTTATACCACTGACAGTTAACCCCTCAGTGGCTGGGTGGGTTCCCGGGCACAGGAATCGAACCCTGGCCATGGCAGCTTGAGCACGAGATCCTGCCTCTGGACCACCAGATAACTGTATATCATAAAAAGTGCATAAATGTAAACATGTGCTTTGCCTTGCAGCTGACAATGTTGGCAGAGCTGCTGTTGTAGAAATTTAATCATCATCTTGGACCAATCAGAACTGAGAATTCAACAGCGCTTTGGAAGAAAGCACATATGCCAAAAGCATAAAACTAACTAAAAATGAATATACTAGTTCTAGATTGCTGAACTGTTGGCAAGGAAAACATACAGAAAGTGGCACATTATTTAGATGCAAAATTAGGTTATGAGGCCAACAACATTCAAGGTTTGAACCCACACGTTATTGCGTCTTGTGCAACTTTTCGAATCTGTCCCGAAACTCTGGCTGGTTATGAAATGTTTATTCTGAGCAATTTAACTTTTGTTTTAAAGGTCATTTGTGGTAAGAATGTAGGCAAGTGTCTCATGGTTAGGTTAAGCTCAGAAAGGTTTCCTAATGTGAATATGCTTTCCATTATATATTCTTGCTTGGCATTGGAGCTCTGGATGGTAAACTAGAGGTGAATGTTTTTCGGGCCTTGAGACTCAACTGCTCATGACTGCTTTTTGTGCAGGAGAGCGTTTTGAGTGAAAACGAAACTGCTGAGTCCATACATACATGCATGCATGCAGTTATGTGAGAGCTTATTTTAGGGATGTGCATAAAATGAAACTGAGTGTTTTTCTGAGAGAAGGATGACATGATCATCCATTGTCATCTATGTAATGAAATGCATTATAAAATATAATATAATATTAAATTGCATTATAAAATATAAAAATATATATTGACATTGTTTAATATTCGATTTGTTTGAATATGTGCAGTTGAATTATTTTCCTTTCAAAAGCTGATTTTATTTTTTAAATTTTTTTATTTATTTGTAATTTGCATTGTCATCAGGTTTCAGGCCCATCATGTCATTATTAGAATGCAGAGAATTTGCACTCATGGTCACTTACTGTCTCTTTCTGTCTCTGTGCAGTGGCTTTGAAGAGGGTTGGGTCTGTGGTCTGCACCGTGCACTGCTTATCGTAAGCCTCATCAGTCTGCTTACCAGAAGTGACAGGAGGTGGGGGTTTCTCACTTATCTTACAGCAGACAAACCAAAAAAAAGCGCCATATGCGGACTTAACAGTGGAAATTTCACCTTACCACTTAGAAAGGAATGACGGACTATGTAAAATAAAAAAGAATGCATGTTTAAAAGGCAATTGCAGTACACTCCCTAATCAGTGTAGAAGTCAACAGTGTTTCTGAGTAGTTCATAAAGTTTCTTGAGAAAAAGGATTTCCTGTTGAATGAATGGTCCTTTATCAGTCTTCACTTGTACAAAGTGCATCTGAGGCTAGAGGAGGAGAAACCAGTTGATGTTATTTTAATGACTGCTAGTTTAACCTCCTACAGAAACATTTTGAGCTCAAATGTTTTTATTTGAGCTAGAATGCATCAGGCCTTGCATTGTTTTCTGGCCACAAAATTAGTAGCTTGTAAAATAGTGATTGATTAAAATTTCCTCAACATTCACTTCATGTTACTTTGTTCTGATTGACCTGAAACACTTAGAAATAGCATGTAGCGCCCCCTATGGGACATGAGAGAGACAAATGATGTGTGCTAAATATTTGACCTCGTTAAGAGTGCTGCATTTGCATGGAGATCACATGTACCTTGCTGCAGTCAGCCAGTTCTGAACTAGATAAAAATGTAAACTTTCCTATACACATATATGATATAAGATATAGTTCAGAAAGTGGGCTTTGTTCACTCATGAGTCATTTCAATAATATCTAATGATAACATCAACATGTACCACCACCATGGCATCATGACACTTGAAATATTGTTGTTCACTTAGGTCGGTCAACCGTTACATTCTCACATAGCTGGTCCTCACACATCTTTACTTTTATTCAAAAAAAAAAAAGAAATCACAAATGAAACAATTTAAGAAAATATTTTATTGAAAAGCAAAAAAAAAAAAAAAAAAAATTGCTAAAAAGCAGGAAGAGATGATATTCTACAATTTACTAGAATGTTGCAAAAGTTTGCATCATACACAATACAAATATAATTTCAAATACTGGGATGTTATTCAGCCATTTGTATTTCGGAAAGCACTCCCAGGAATATAGTGATGAAGAGATTTCAGTTCATCCATGGCCGTCTCTCGAATGGTTGTGTCATTTAACTAAGAAAGAGAGGGTTTGTGTTTGTGTGTGTGTGTGGGGGGGGGTGGGGTGGGGGGGGTTGGTGGTTGGTTAGATAGATGTGTTAGAGAGAGAGACAGAGAGAGAGAGATTGGGTGAACATAAGTAAATAATCTATAGTAGGATCAGTATAGAGATGACAGTAAAGGGCATGGCATCTACGTAAATATGCAAGCTCATAAACCACAAGATTATCATACTTACATTTTCATTAGCATGGTTAAGTTTTTGTAGCTGAAAGACGGCCACCTCCTGTGAACTCATATCCGCTTCGGCAATCTAGATTACATGATGCAAAAATGTGTGTATTTGTTTGTTTATGGCATATTTGCACATTGTCTCTTCAGAAGAACACAACTTATTCATTTATTGAGATTCCATCTTCTGAGATTACCTTTAAATCTGCTTGCTGGTTAGCCTTCTGATACAACCTGTCACATCTCTTCACCTGAAACAATAATAAAAACAACACGTTTTTTTTTTTTAACAAGTCTCAGTTTAAAGATCTAATTCAGACAGATTTTGATCCAAACATGATTCAGTTACTTTCATGATCCATAAGCTTAGTAAGCTTCAACAAACCAATATATGACATATATCATTTTCAGTTCTTACTTTATAAGTGCAATTTCTCACTCTGCCGAAGGTGGCGATCAGACTGAGATGGTTGTTTTGTATATTCTGGACACCGGATAGGACATTCTCATAGAACTCAATGATTTTTTCTAGGACACAGCTGTGGAGGTACTTCTGTTCAAAGGAGAATGATATGTACAGTTTTTATTGTTGCTGCCTGGTGCATGAAGAAACTATAATAGCATGGAATAAGAAGTTGTGAGTTAAGAAGTTGTCCTACCTTGTGGCGAATTTTATCAAAGGTTTTGCTCTTTACTAAAATGTTGTCATTGTCTGCACCTGGCTGGAGAATAATAATACATAAATAAGGTGTTTAGAACAGTTTATATCGCAATGAATCTTGGTTAAAAACAACAACAAATGGAAACTAAGCATCCCGGATGCTGTCCTTGTAATATCTGATCGATTACTCACCACATCCTTGCTAAGATGGTGGGCCATTCTCTCCACAATTAGTAGGTCAAAACACGGTGTTTGTGAAGTGCACCTGATTTTCTCTGGTTTCCCATGATACTCCTGCACTGCTATAGCTAAAGTCAGGAGCAGAACTGCATACTGTACTCTGGCCATGCTCATAACCTGACTGACAGTATTGCACGATGACTGATGAAAAGATTGTTACTTCGTGTGGATGAACCAGAAGAATACTTTGTCCTTTCTTCACCTTTCTTTTTATGCCTCCACAGTTCCTCTTTATGACATCAGGTGTTCTTCCTTTTTTTCTTCTTTCTTGAACTTTTCCGTACTTTCTCTTCCGGTTAAAATTTCCATAATAGTCATGTGCCAACTTTAGGAAATGTTTACTACCAGGATGCAGGTTGTAACATGATCCTTGATGAAGAGAGGTTCATGCTTTTTTTAACAAGGAAACACATGCACAGTACATAAGAGTAAAATATTTTATTTGTAAAAAGATAAAAGTTACCACAGAGTGGGTGCACATCGCGGTCATGTCTTGGCAGGATGTCCTAGATTCTAATTATAGATCAAAAACAGTCTAGGTAAATAGACACTACCCAGAGAGAAGCAACACTTTTATAAATGAACATGCAAAAGTCACATTAGTACAGTATTTGGAGTATTTCTCTGATAAATCTGTTGATGCCATATAGCTTAATAACCTCTTACACTCCAAAAAGTCACCTGTGGTTTCTGAGTCTCACTGAGGAATCAAGCATATGCCTATGAAGTCTATTTAAGGCAGATATGATTTTTCCCCCAGCTCAGACAAGGCACAGTTGGCCCAACTGCCATTATTTATAGTATTTTTCCATTTTTAATATCCCATTATTTTAACTTTTACTACAGCCATGTCAATCCTGATTGGTCAGTTCTGTTTTTAAGACTGATCACAAGTTTATATAAATGTGATCATCAATATGTTATCTTTAATTTAGGTCATTATGTACACTAAATGGCCAAGGGTACACACACACACACACACACACACACATAAACACACACACACACACACACACACACACCCACACACACACACACACACATATATCTTCTTCTTCTTTCGGCTTTTCCCTTCAGGGGTCGCCACAGCGAATCATCTCTCTCCACCTATCCCTATCTTCTGCATCCTCAACACTTGCACCCACTAGCTTCATATCCTCATTAATTCCATCCATATACCTCCTCTTTGGCCTTCCTCTTTGCCTCCTGCCTGGCAGCTCCATGTCCAACATTCTCCTACCAATATACTCACTCTCCCTCCTCTGAACATGTCCAAACCATCTTAATCTGGCCTCCCTAACTTTGTCCCCCATATGTCCAACATGAGCTGTCCCTCTGATGTACTCGTTCCTAATCCTGTCCAATCTTGTCACTCCCAAAGAGAACCTCAACATCTTCAGCTCTGCTACCTCTAGCTCTGACTCCTGTCTCTTCCTCAGTGACACTGTCTCTAAACCATACAGCATGGCCGGTCTCACCACTGTCCTGTACACCTTCCCCTTGATTTTCACTGATATTTTCCTCTCACACAGAACTCCCGACACCTTTCTCCACCCATTCCAACCTGCCTGCACTCGCTTCTTTTCCTCTTTCCCACACTCTCCATTACTCTGGACTGTTGACAGAAGTACTTAAACTCCTGTACCTTCTTCACCTCTTGTAACCTTACTGTTCCACTTCCCTCCCTTTCATTCACATGTACTCAGTCTTACTATGACTGACTTTCATTCCTCCTCTCTCCAGCACAAACCTCCACCTCTCCAGGTTTTCCTCCACCTGCTCCCTGCTCTCACTACAGAATATATATATGTGTGTGTGTAGTAAAAGTGTATATATGTATATATATATATATATATATATATATATATATATATATATATATATATATATATATATATATATATATATATATATATATATATATATACACACACACACACATATATATGTGTGTGTATGTGTCTTTGTCTTAGCGTAAATAACCAAATTGCTAAAATGATAAGGGTGTAGTATATTTTAATAAGTTTAGTATGATCTCATTCACCCACCCTTCTCCAGTGCCCTTTGTAAAGTAAAGCCATGTAGGAGGTTCATTAGCATGACTTAACAAGGCCTGGAAATACAGTGCTTCAGTACCACCTCACTGGTGCTTCAGATATGGTGCTGACTTTACTCTTGGCAGTGAATGTTGTTGTTTACTCTCTACCTTTTCACAAACCAAACTGGTTATGTTTGTTCAGCATATTTCAGTTCTTACCTAGAGTTGTTTTCCTTTAATTTCACTCTGTACATGGCATGGTATGAATCTGGCTGGTAGAATCCCTCATGGTCTAGGGATTTCCATTTTGTTGTATCAGCTTATTGGTTTCCCCATCATGCATCTCTTCACTTCTTGAGAGGCAGTTGAGGAGGGGGTTTCCACACATGTGCATCTATCCTGTCTTACTTTCTTTGCTTTCTTTTTTTTCTCTTTTTTCTTTTGTTTCCTATAAATGGGGGTCTTCCATTTAGCATGTAACACTGTGAGACTACTCAGGTTCTATTCAGTTCCTTTACTTTATTAGAAGTAGAAGTAAAATTAAGACAGCTGATTTAGAGCGACAGTAAACTTAAGCCAGGCGTTCATTCATAAGCAAGACAAAGCTGATTTACCAAATGTATATAAAATACGTCCCTGCAGTGTCAAAAACTCTCCTGCTGTCTTAAGAAATCACTCCATCTTGAAGTCTCATCTGTATCCAAAGCAGATTTGCTGCTGAGTAGTGGAAGTTCAATTTGTATTTTTTTCATGAAATGCATTAAAACCTCACCATTTGCTAAATAGATATGATGCAGGCTTCCCATATTCAATGCAGTCTCTTTTAAATCAAGCCCACAAGGGCAATTCTTGAGTAATATGGTATGAACCCTGAGTGCAGACATTTTTATCAGCATATTTTAGAAATGCTAGCAGATTCCTATTACCCTGACTATAGAGAGAGGCGTAATAAAGGATTTGCTTTTTCCAATGTACTGCCCATTACATCATCAAAACCCCTAACAGTTCAGCGACAGCTCAATTCTAGACATTTTCAACAGAAACTATAGCAATTCTTTCCATCCATTCCCATTTGACTTTACATAAGGTACAAGGGTGAAGATCAACCAGGGCAATACTCAAAGACTTATTATAGTGCAATTAAAATCTTACATGATCTTAATATAAATAAATCTGTTCAAGTTTGTTGTTAGAGAACATGCTTTACCTGCATCATGGAGACCAAAGAGGCTATCCAAGCTATACAATACAAGTTACAGCTATACAAGCTGTATATCAAAGTGTATATCAGTGTGGATAAGGTTTTTGTCGGAATGATTATAAGAAACTGTTGCAGTTTCTGAACATCTAGTAGTGTACGATTAAATACATTATAAAACATGGAAAGAATATGACATAACCACAGCTCTGTCTAAAAAAAGGCAGCCACCAAAATCCAGGACCAGGAAACTAGTCAAAGAAGCAATGAAAAGGCCACGTTTCAGGTAACTGTGAAAGGTTACTCTTCTCTGGCTTGGCACAAACTGCTACTTTTAACAGAAACACAACACTGCTAGTCTCTATGAGACCCTATCCTCATATGAAGCATGGTGGTGGTCGCATTATGTAAACTAATCTTCCCTGTTTGTTTCACCATAGCCATCTCACAACGATGTTTGTGTTGCACTTTTTTGGAAATAAATTCAAACCACTTTTTATAATAAATACTTTCAATTTATTTAGTCATAGACCTTACAACATTTGCTTAATCAAAGAGCAAATAAGTGAAGAATAGTCATTCTTACATGAAATAAATACCCCAAATAAATTAATACAAATTTAATGTTAATAAATTATGTCAGTCTCAGAAAAATATACCATGAAGTACTCTATTCAAATAAATAAATCTACACCGTAAAGCACCTCTTAGGTGACATTCTCAAGAAATACATTTTCCGGCTAGGAATGTTGCTTTTTTGAGCGTTTAGCATGACGTCGTCTCCGGTGGTTATCCGCTGACTGGGTCCCCAATATTGCTGCCTTATTGTAGACAGTCTTCAGCTCAAATATTGCTTTGCTCTGGATTCGTGGGTCATTTTCCTAAGATGAGATGGTTTAAGATAGGTTAATTGTATGTTCCTGGTTAGTGGTGAAATTAAAAGTAGTTTGTTAAAACGACTTTGGTAAAACAGCATTTATTAAGGCAGTCATTACATATGCATGCACTTTGTTGTTTCACCTCTGTTGTTTTGCTCTTTCTTTTGCCTCACAGTGCATGAAGTTTCATAAAAGACCCCTGCCATTTAAGTGGTGAAGCCCTCACAACTAGTGAAAGCCCCACTTCCTTCCCCAAGAATAAACAGGTATTTCCTATTTGCCTGCATTACTTTTCAAGAATATGTTTTGAGTTAAGAATCATCAACATGACAGGGCTTACCTTAAGAGCCAGGAGCTCAGTTACATATTTCTTGATGTTAGCATGTTTGCCAGAGAAGTAGTGTGCTTTCAGTTTGTTCATTTCTTCTTTCACTTCATGCAAGTCATGCTTTAACTTTTCATCCTGAGTCTCATTCTCCATACGGGTGAAAATTCTGTTGTATGCATCAAGAATAATAATCATCAGGAGCTTCTGTTCACCCTCCTGTGCACAAAAAAGAGAGACAAACAGTGGGTTTATTATAGGCTTCATGAGGTACATGGACATGCTGCAGTAAGAGTAGCATACATTATGGAATAAACTGCTATAACATAACAGTGATGCCAGCAAAAGGATATTTTCTTCTGATATACTAGAGGGAAGTCAGAAATGAAGCCGTGTATTGTTTGTACCTCAAATGATTTGTCCTTCAGCTTGTCTAGAAAGAGAGAATGTCCATCATACAATTTGCCAGGGTTGGGATTCTGTAAGAGATAGAAACATATACAAAGGTTGAAATCAAGTTTGATACACTAATTTAATGAACTTCTGTCTTGCAACTTAAAAAGTTGCTGTTTTATGTTACAAGCTCACCATTGCCATGTCATAAAAAACTAGCTGGTGACAAATCTTGAAACTAAGGAGCCCACCCATAAACACAACCCACATAGTCAGCCTGAACCCATCAGCATTTAGTTTCAGTGTCTACTTCCTAGACTATTATGTATAAAATTTGCCGTTTATCTACTTCTATATTTGTTACTTGCCAAACGTTGCTAGAAAACATAAGTGAAACCAGCTGTTAAGCCAAACATTTACATCTGAATGACAAGTAAACTTATTTATAATAAGCAGTACCATTTAATATTAGCTTACTGTGTCTCTTTGAAAGCATTTCGTGGTAATAGGACTTACTTTTCTTACATAGTGAGTATTCAGATGATCAATAGAATCCTTGATGTTCTCTGGGAGGAAGGCCTCAGAGTACACCATCATTCCAAAAAACACAAAACATATTCCCCAGGACAGAGTCATCATTCCTTTTCTTATTGAAGTTTCAGCCTTTCACCAAATTCCCACAGATATTCCCAAATGCCAGACACAAAGTTGTCTTTTCGTGTCACCTGTTGGTTCTCTTTGACTGAAGTCAACGTTGTGCTCACCGTACCTCTGTCGAAGTCTGAATGTTTCTATCAGTCTGAATGAGACGATATTTATAGTTTTCTGTAGTGTGAGTGTGCGCCTTAGCAGTCATGACAGAGGGTGAAGGTAGAGGTGTGAAATTGTGGTTTTTCTGACTCTGTGTTTCCTATAAATCACAATGTATAATGCTATGAACATAAGCTTAACATGTGCCAAGTGGAATTTCTAGGATAGTACAGGGTGGAGCTCTTAGTGCTTTTTGCGGTGAGGGGCTCTTTTTCAACAGTGGGCAAGTATGGAGATCCCTTGATATCATTAAGGTCAATGTGCTTGATTGCATGAGCTGGGAGGAAGTAAAGCTTTTGCAACTTAATGCTCTCTAGGAGGCTGTTTTCTGTTATTTTTGGACACAACTCAAAATGAGCAAAACTGAAATTAATAGAGAGAAAACTAACTTTTATTCAAATGTGCTTTCATTGTCATTTAGTATGACTTACGATACCCAGCTATACCTGCTGCTGACATCAGTCACATAAACCATTTACATAAACTCACCCCATGGACTTACCATGACGAGGTCTTCATAGGGTATCAAGAAATTTTCCTATGTTGAAAAATACAAGCAGTTTATACCCATCACCTCATTTTTAGCATGTGGCTCATTTGCCCTAGATGTCTAAATTTGCCCTGTTTTTGGTTTTTGAGTGTTTGTCAGTGTAGAATTAATATAATACTAATACTGATCAGCTTCATATTCATTTTTACATCCACTTCTACTGTACACAAAATTCAGTACCCAAAGACAGCAACCAGAAAGAAAGGGCACATGATCAGCTTTAATTTGGCATATGCTTAAATATGTGCATTTAATTGTTCATTTTTAAAGCACCTGATGCATTTCCTAAGGTTGGTTCTCAAGTTTTCAGAGTTGTTGACTATAAAGTCCCCAGAAATATGCAAAGGGGTACTTTTTGCTTTCCTCAGACTAACTCTCTAAGTCAGTTTTATTTTAATTACACATCATTTATATATAATAGCAGAATGAAATATGGTGCTTTCATAAACAGGCCCATGTGCAAGACGAGTAAAACAGATCTGTGTCTGAAACTTCATTTGCGGTTCAATAATAAGTGATGCACAAGCAAAATGGATACACCAGATAGTACAGATAACTAGCTACAAAGTTGTACAGACACACAAGGTTGTATTAAGGAATCTTTACCAACTCCCTGTTCTCTTGGCTCTACAGTACATATTGTAAAGGCTTTCGCACAGTATTACATGAAGATTTTTTCTTGACACAATTAAGAAAAACAATGGCTGTGTCAGGTTCTAGCAGCATTTTGCTAGAACATGACATGGTTTTGCCTGGTTTGAATCCACATGTGCCCTTAGATTTAAGAACTATTGCAAATCAATGCTTGAGCACCCGTATCCTTTGATGGAATGATAATGATGTTAACTGATCATTCACTTAAATGTTTAATGAAATTTTTATTAATCATATGCTACGGTACAATATAATTTAGAATAAACAGCTAAATAACAAGCTGGGACTTTAACAGGTGAAGTTGAAGGTTTTGAGTGTGACAAAGCTCATAAACCTTCCGTATATGTAACAAATATTTAGCATTAGAGTCACAAGACTATATGATAAACTGTCAGTTGCTTTAAAATTGCTTAAACTAAGGATGTGTTTTCGTGTTGAGGATTCTTGAGCTCTAAGCTCATAAACGCCTCAGCTGTGCAGAAGCCGAATCCAAGAGCAGATAAAACACTTTGAAACAAGAAAGTCCTTTATCAACATAACATGTCTGCTGTTTGCAGAATAGTTTTGTTTATGCAACATGACGGTATATCCTGAACCACTCTCCTGGCTTTTCACCATAGTGATACTATTATGTTATATAATTTCACAGTTATTCAATTTAGTGAATCTAAAATGTACTGCTTTGCATTTGTAATTGGAAAAGGCCTGATCCATGACGGTTATTCCTACATCGTCATATCTCTCCAGGATAGTGTAGAACTAGGTGCAGGTAATGAGTTAGCTTGGAAAATTGTGCCGTCTTGAGAAATGATTCTGAAACTACACCTTTAAATTAACAACCAGCGATTTTCTGCTTCATCGTCAGTCTGCATGGTTGCTTTTCCGGAGTTTGTGGCTGCCAATGAAACTCATGTGTGTAATGAGGGAATCTCTCAGTCACCTCAACTCCCATGACGCCGAATACGGACCACGCAGAAACCGAAAGAATCTCCCATCTCCAATTTGGCTTTTATTAGTCATGGGTTTTAACCAATCAGTGGCCTGCTAATTAGATGACGTTAGATACGTTTCGGTTAGATACCAGTTAGACACTGCATATAATTATTAAATGTTTTGACAATTATAGCTGTATTAGTGATATGACATGGTTAGTAAATGAATTGCCTATTGTTCACTAAGCCACTAGAGAAATATGGAATAAATCATCTCTGAATTGAGTAGGCATTCATTTTGAAACCATCTCTGCAACAGTGCTTACTACAAAAAACAAAACTTTTCAGTTTAGAAATTCTGTGACTATTTTCTGAAAAGAGATTTCCACTAAATACCATACCTACTGACTAACTACCAACTAAACTAAATTCTTTACTACTGTTAGACATCTGTCAGTTGTCCCACTGCTAAGTCATATTGTCATTAGTAATGTTCACACCTAAAAAAGTGGCCTTTTCTACAGCTTAAAATAAAAATTCCTGTTTTCACTGAAGAGCTCTAGCACTGTGCACTTCTCATTAATAAAAGCCACGAAAGTGAGTTTGCTGATTGATCATCTTTATCCTACAATGAAACATTTCTATCCTGAAAGCTGTAGTCACTTCCAAGATTTCATTACACCCCACACACATAGAATGAGGGGTCACTGAAAAGAAGGATAGAAATGATGTAAATCACATACTATGGCCTTCACACTCACCAAATATCAATACAATTGAACACCAATGGGAGATTTTGGAGTGATGTGTTAGACAGCGCTTTCTGACCACAATCATCAAAACAGCAGTTAAAATCTCTGGGTTATTGATCAGAAGGTCAGGGGTTCAAGCCCCAGCAACCCCCAACTGCCACCCTTTCTGCCTGGGGGCACCATAGCATGGCTATGCCCTGACCCCAGATACCTAACAAGCAGGAATATGTGAATAATAATGTAATATTCAATAACTACATAGCTATAAAATATGTAATAATTTTACTCTGCTGTAATGTATACAGTATATGACAAATAAACTTCTTTTTCACTAACCTTTTTCAGAGACCTTAAGTCATTGTGGTGGTTGCTTTTTCCTTAAGATTAATGTTCATGTTTTATAAGCTTTACTGGGTTTACTGAATATTATTATGCAGCTAAATATCCTGCTGATGCTGTACTTTCCAAATACATCAGTGATATCCCTGATGGTCTAAACTGGGTGGGGTAGCTTAGTGCTGCATTCTTTCAGACATATAAAAAGATATTTGGGCTTTTTCAAAATACTTTTCATTAATTTCTATATAAAGTATATGGTTTTGGAATAGATGTTAGTCATGATTACAATGCAGGCTAATAACTACTAACAAGAATTGTTTCAATTAAAAAAAATAGTTGATGCAAATAATAACCTGCTGATCTTGTGGCTTTCCATTTCAGATACTGTAGAGCTTGTCTATATAGTTATATATGAATGTTACAATTTCACATGAGAGCACTTCATATTATATACCCATACAAGTCTATATAGAATGTGATACGGCAAGAGAAAGGAAAAAAGAGTTTCATGAGTACTGATTTTCTGTTTTGGTATTTACAGTGCTTGTATGCAACAGTAAGAGCAACCTTTCACTCATCTATTCTTGCTTACAAGCACTGTCACTGGTCATACCATAATCAAATTCATGTGATAACATACTTTCAAATTCATGTGAAAAAATACGATGAATGTTTTTTTGTGTATTGATGGGAAAATCTAGTGATTAAAGTCTCATTAGCTGCACTAAAAGCAACTGCCAATAAGATAATTAGATTACATTTTTACTTTTAACAATACTCAGCACCCTTCACGATGGCTACTGTATATTCCTAAATGTCCAAAACAGCTAAGCATCTGCATTATTATAAATATATTATTACAAACATTATGGCTAACCGAAATGCTCAGGTTTGCTTTTTCATCTAATTTCTGTGTATTGAAGCATTGAAGAGATTGGAAGCATTGACGCAGTTGGAGTTAAAGGACAAAAAAAATCTGAGGTTTGGTTTAGTTTTCTCGATTGCAGGGAACCAAAGAATAGTTACAAATAGAAGAAATGTAACTGTGGTTCTGTGAACTTGTCATGCACTTCTTGTGCATATGCACATGCATGCTGAGATAAAAGTTCAACAGAAGTGACATGCAGTTTCAATTTAATTGTCATACGCATGAAGATTGCAGTGGAATTTTTACGCTACCATTGTATACTCCTACACAGACACAGTGTAAATATGGTAAGTGAATTCTTATGTGGTCTAAAAAGTAGCAAACTGTAAATGTTGAAAGACTGTCAAAGGTTAATAATGTGCTCTAAGCAGGTATTGGCAGTAAATAGCATTGGCATACAGCCATCTTTCTCAATGGAAGGTAATACTGATGCTCAGGCTCGTAGAACAAGATTTATATACATAAGAATCACCTGGATGTGATTACTTGTAGCGTGACATGTCTCAGTAGGCACCCGGTGTCCAGTCCACCTCTAGGCCAATGTGGTGATTTCCACCCACTGGATCAGTCTCTGTTTAGAAAAGGGACCCAAGTCAAGGATAGCATGGCAGCTGTTTAATCTGAATTGCATAGCTTTCTGAGCCCAGCGACGAACACTGACTTGCCTTGATATTGACAAAGATGCTCATCTGTCCCAAAGGTTTTTTAAAATCCAGGACATCACTTCTGGGTGCACTTCCCCTACACATAGACAATACACCTGCTGCATCACTGTATAGTCCCAGTAGCTGAGTTGGTCTCAGTGAGGCTAACCGTGGATGGGCAGGAGGTTCTGTGCAATGTGAAACTTTTTGCCACCTTCATGTTTAATGTATTTGACTGTCATAACTGTCATGACGGCCCAGCACATAGCAACATCTTAAAACTTGTAAGAACTTTAGAGCCAGATGGACCACCCTAAGTTCTAGTTGGATGGTATAACATACCATGATATACACTATATTGTGGTATACATTTGCAACCATTCTGCACACTACACAATATATACTTCTGTGTTGCTTAATATGTGTATGATCTATGTGATTTTGCAATCTATGTGATTTGGCAACTTAACTTAACTTATGTGATTTTAGATATTTTGGAGAAATGCATAGAATATTTCTCAGTCATGATGGCTTAGACATGTTTAGTTTGTAGTTTCTCAGCTCCTACAAACAAACCTTTAAAGTCGGATGAATGTATAGAAACGTGTCTCTGCTTGTGATGTCAGAGTGATGTCTGGTGCACTTGTATTTTTGTGTTCTGGCATCATTTCATGCTTTTTTTTTGTGAATTAAATTATAAGAGTAATTATTTCTTGAACAAAGCGTAATCAGATTAATGCAATAGTTAGTGGTTTATTGTATTGATACATGAGTCGCACATGTAGTTGTTTGACCAAACATGCAAAACTATAAACTGAATTGCACTGCAAAATAAGTTACATTGTACAGATATGTTGGAGTTTGTGATGAAAATAAATAGGTTAAATTAAAAGTATAATTAACGGTTAAATTAAGTTTGATAAATAACACAGAGGAACTAAATGACTAAATTAATGCAGCTTTGTCATGCTCTATTCAAAAGTTTTAACGCTAACGGTGCAGAAAACGCTTGAGTAGCGAGTGGGTCTTCTTGGAATGTTGTCCATTGTCTAAGGCCTTAAAATACACAGAGATAAAGTCGTTCACTGCTCCCCCTTGGATTGTGCTGTCGTCTTTCTAAATGTGTCAAAAAATTACAAGATCGTGAACATTATTGTCTTACATGCTACAGAGTTTCCTTGAAATAATGCTCATGAAAGGAAAGTGTATTGTATTAAACCTTAAATCATTAATCTTTAAAATGATTTACTCTTGAAAATACATACATTTACTATAAGTATAGTAATTTATAGGAGTTATTGAATAATGTTATTTAAGCTAACCATGGTGCAGTTACAACGAAACTGAAAGAAACTGCTGTAGATTTAGCAAAAATCATATAAAATAATTTTTAAGAATTCTTACCTTTATAGCATTAATCTCGTGAAGTTGTTTCCACACTTCCTGTTCAATTTTGTATTTGTTTTTCAGTTCTCTCACACTTTCCTGGAGTTCTTTCAGACTAGACTCAGTCTCAACATCCTTGGCCTTTTTCAGCATATCCGAAAAGATGTCCAGGTAACCATTCAGCATACGCAGAAGCATCAATCTCTCACAAGTGCAAGTGTTCTAATGAGACATGAATGCATTTGTGAAGATTGAAGAGTCGCTTTTGTGCAAAGTTATTGTTATAACTTACAAGTAGATTGTTATAAGTTTTAACTATAATGTAAATGGTGTTGTCAAGCTTACCTCTACTTTGCCCAAATAGGGAGTGAAAACAGCTTTTCCCACCCATTTTGTCTCTGTTAACCCCTACAGAGTGCAGAAAGCAAATAATGAGTTCTCAGAAGAGTTGTGCATGCAATCTTTAAGCAGAACTTCCTCACTACCTTTACTATCCATTACTTCCAACAAAGATGCAGGTTGTACCTCAAAGAAACCTATAATAGTTTGTACTTTTGTGCCAAGAGTGCCCCCTATTAGCAGAACCACCCTATAGTTCAATATATTTCACACTAAATGCACAGTATGCTGTTTTAGTTCATTCTTTAAGCTGCAGCAATTAAGTTGTCTTGTACAGTCACCTTGTAATGGCTTCACTTAAGCTAACTGCAAGTGCAAAGTGGTGACCTAAAATGTTACTGCTTTTGATCTGGTTTATAGATTAGAGCACTGAAGCAAACCCGTAAGAACTTTTGTAACCCCTTCAACGGTAAACACTTACATGATGCATTTGCAGAGTGTTTACAGCTGCAGTCAGGTTGTGATTCGGATGTCCAGCAGTTCCATTCAGCAGTGCCACCATGACAAGTCCACACAGTAGCAAAAAGTTGGACCAACAATCCATTCTCGCTGCTTTTCTTCTTAACACTGTGCTGTAACTGCTAATCAGGATGATGAGACTGAGAGCAAGTGAATGATGTTCACCAGAATGGGTCAGGGGATTTATATAGAAAGAGAGCAACCTGAGAGGGCGTTAAGGGATGCACTTGGGGTTTTGGGGTTTCTGTGGGCTCCTCATCTATGAAAGCTTCTTTTAAATAAGACAAATGCCTGATGTTGCAGTAACCACTAGACCAAATGCAGGTAATTTCCTCACGGGAATTCATAGATAGATCTATGAATGTTCAAAAGATGCACATCATTGTTAAACGCACTTAGTTTGCCAGTATGTGGCCTTAAAACTGGACTTGCTGAGAAATCATTTCTCGAAAAGTTCTTAAGCGATCAATTCGACACTTTTGTTAATTCCAAAACCATAAATATTTATATAGTTAATAAATCCACACTTTTTGCACAACAGTATCTTTTGCATGCATGTTCTATAAAAGACATATTGTAATGTCAGAGATACTAATATGTATTTAAACAAATGAAACTGCATTACAAAATTTATTGCATTTTTATAATTATGTGACTTTCACCAGGTTTACTTCTGTACTGAGCAGTAGTTTTAACAAGTCCTTCATGCCTTCATGTCCTTCAGTGCATGTAGCTAACTAATCATAAATAGTGCAATTGTATGTTAAATGCTAATGTATTAAAGATCTTTTGCAACTAATATTTCTGACATGCACTCCTTCTATAACAATACATTCAGTTCATTTCCTTAACCTGTTCACTTGCATAAACCTTCGATTGATTTAATCAGCAATTTCTTTTCAGAGAAACAGTAACATTTTGTTAGCACATGCAGGTATTGTGAGATTTTTGTGGTTTATTTGAATTTTGCTTGTACAACATTTCTGTTGTATGCAACCATGTTTTTTTTTTCAGATGAATTCAGAATTCCCCTGCAGTGTGTTGTGGTAGAAAATATATACCAGTTCCTTGAATCTTTTTTAATGTGAAGCATCTCATGGACTTTCTCACTCACTTATGTTTGTCGCAATCATGCACATATGTTAGTATTCACACACTGTGTGTGTATGAAGGCAAATGCGTAAAACGCCCTATGCTAATTGTACAACTAGCACAACAAACAGCACAACACGGTCTGGCAAGGTATTACACTCGACCAAACCAAGTACATGAAATAATACTGCAGCAGAGGCAATGAACACATTACAAAAAAAACCAAAAAAAAACCTGCTTGTCGTTCACCTACTTGTTTTCCAATTCTGACATTGGCCTCTGTATCAGATCCTAGGTACAGGGCTACAGATGTTAGCTCAGAAAGGGAAGAATCTTCATAGACAGCGTTCACTTAACCTCATTCACTTCATTCATTGCACTTACCCTCTAGGTCTGATTAGCAAACATGACTTGTTTAAAACAGAATGTTTAATGACAAATGGACAGAGAAGTATGTGTTTGTTCTCCATGTTTCAAATTCAGTGTTCAGATTGAATATACATTTAGATTGAACATTCAGATACGTTCAGATTGAAGATACATGTTTCAAATTCTGTTCAGAGTCTGTAGCCATAGTGGTAATATGACATAACTGTGGAAGAACCCCAGTTAGAACCCCAATATTTCCATAAACCAGTGGTGTTGTATCTTATCTGCAAAGGGTCAGTGTGGGTGCAGGGTTTTATACCAATCAAGCAGGAGACACTGATTCTACCTGTTTTTATCCGTTGATCTCGGCTTTCAGTAGACTCAGATGTGGCTTCTGCTTTGTTAGAATGAAAACCTGAACCGGATAAGATTGGAAACTTATGCATAGAAAATAATAAGAGATATAAAACGCAGAGTGAAGATATACATCTTTGCTGTCGTATGAAATGGCATTTAATCATATTTTGAAGAAGTATTAGAGTTTCCTGTCCAGTTCATATAATACACTAGGACTTTTGTTATCGTGGCCTTATACTGATTTTTGGGGCCTAGATACACACATTTGCATTTAAACAACATGTGTAATGAAGAACATAGGCCCTACTTTTAAACTCTTAGCCAGTGTGTTGTCCAAAGCCTTGCATGTTTATTATGAGTTAGGGTTTTTTGGTTTCTCAGAAGAAGCAGAGCTTTTTGCATAAAAATACAGAAAACAACAACCCAAGAATCAGATATAGGTAATGATTAAATCATGACTGTTTTTTTTTTCTTTCTGCTCACAGCGTAACCTTTAAGCTCTTGAAGATTGCAATCTTGCAATCTGTTTGCTACTGACTTTTTTTTTTAAAACACTGTTACACAATGGTATTTGTTAAATTTAATCCAATCCAGTTTTTCTTTAAGCTTAAAGTTATTAAAGAGTTGTGTTTTAAAGCAGTCAGAAATTTGTGGTTAGCAGATTTCATAGCAGTCATTTCAGTTCACCTGTCATGCCACATACTGTGAAAGAAGACATGTCATGGAAATGGAAGAAAATTCTGTTAAGAGAGTGGTGAGTAATACTCATGTAAGACGTTTGCAAGCCTGCATCCACATTAAGAAGTACGTCTAAAGAGTAATTATCTTTTTTGTGTACCACCATACTGTTTAGTGCAGTAGTGTGCGGATTGGGATGAAGCCCATAACTATAAACTGTGAAAAACATGAGCATATAATTATCTACTGCTGTAATATTTGTCCCCATGAATATTACAGAAGCATAGTAAGAATAGGATAACTTTACTGTGCATTTATATGTGACTTTCATGGCTACTGAATAAAAGAAAATGGCTCGCTTTCAACAGGTATATTTGGCTTGCAGTAGACAAACAGATGATTCTTGGCTGTGATCTTTGCATCTGTTCCTGCAGGTGTCTGTCTGTGCATTGCTGAGTCAGCTGCCGTTGCCACAACCTAACTGTACTTGTTTTGTGAAAATAAAACAGAGCACAGTTCTGATAGAAAAAGCTACCCAGCTATTTTCTCAGGACTGCAGTTTAAGAGTACTCTACTTGCTCCCCACTGTTCTGGAAGCAGGTCTGAGGATAATGGTAGCCATATAATATTATACAGTTAGCAAAAAGACAATGTGGAGAACAAACCAAACTTCTTATTATTCAATCTGTGTTAATCATGTCTTTTATTATCTGGCTGCTTTTAGATTCCTTCCTCAGATTGGCGGGTAAAACGTGTCTGAAATGGTGCATGACTTATGCGTCCGGAAACTCCCGCCAAATCATATCTAAGCAGCTCTGACAGTGATTCACCATTACAGGATTTCCAGAGCACTGCTTAGTATCTAGGAATCATAATGCTGTATAGTATTTCCCCCCAATTCAACCATAGTGCGGTTATGTTCATAGATAGATAGATAGATAGATAGATAGATAGATAGATAGATAGATAGATAGATAGATAGATAGATAGATAGATAGATAGAAAATGGGATATATATAATATTTCTACAGCTTTATTGATTCCATTGTTAGAATGTACAATGTTTATAATCTAGTTCCTAAAATCAAAAGATTAAGAAAATATATAAACAACAGACAATACAATATATTTGTCATGTCAGATTATTAGTTGGAGATTTTTTTTTAGTAGTATTATTTTTACTCTGACCAAGCATTAAAGATTTAGTGTCATTGCTTAGACATTTGTCATGTTATTATATGACCAGTTTTTGATTCATTAGGATAAAGTGGACGAGAACAATGGAAAGAGGTCCAGGAGTGATCTCGTGCAATCAGTTTAGATTCACAGTAAAGATTAATAAATATCAAGATGATTATTGTCACTGTCAAGGTCAGTGAAGGTCAAAACCTTATTCTCTGTCAGAGGTGTTTGGTCATCTGTCATCTGTGATCATATTCACTTTCTGACCCCCGAAAGTTCTTCAAATGCATGGTTTTATCCCTTTTTTGCCATCACTGAGTGTGTATAAATGAACGACTAATCCCATAAAGTTATTTTATACCCTTACATTAATCATCGTAAGTGATTTTGTTTCTGTGTTTGGAAGTTTGTGGCATCTAGCCAGCCTTCAAGCGCACTCTCCACTCATCTTCCCGCTGTAGTGGAAAAGTAAGATTCAGTTGTAGTCAGTGTAGGTGACTTGTTAGAGTGACATAAGGGTTTCCTGTTGGGCTTTAATGTGTGCGTAAGAGCGCCGATGAGAGTTTCCACTAAGCTTCTACTGAGGTTAGACTTCTCAAAGTGTAGTGCAGTTTCTTGAGCGCTGGATACGTCAGAATCTCATTCATTTTTACAGTTCTATGCGCTGGAGGGGGATTTAGTCGGGAGC
>JAUCMX010000018.1:10827216-10909716 GCA_033459395.1 Hemibagrus guttatus
ATCTACAAATTCTTTTGTATCAAAAGATTTCTTCTGAATCTACAATTGTGCTGGCTGGAACAGTTTTATGGTAACTGTTTAAATGCACAAATTTAAATGCACCTTATGCATGCAGACTTTGTGTAAAGAAATAAGGGTTAGTGCTGATGTATGGTTTATAAGACAAACTGATATATATTATTTTTCCATTGTTTATACCACTTATCCAATCTATCATCTGGTCACAGGAAACCCACCAAGCACAGGGAGAACATGCAAACTCCACACACACAGTGAGCAGGAGCAAGATTCAAACCCAGGACACTGGTGGTGTGAGGTGAAAGTGCTAACCACTAAGCCACCATGCCACCTTCAAAGATTTTATTTCAAAGGATTAAAGGTTCAAAGATTCATTTTAAATTTTATTGCTATTTATTCCTCCATCCATTTTTTGTAGTGCTTATCCTACACAGTGTCATGGGGAGCCTATAGTCTATCCCAGGGAAACCGAGGAACAAGGTCAGAAATGCACTGGACAGGGTGCCAGTCCATTTCAGGGCGCAATTGCACACATACACACAGAGGAAACCGACTCCAGAAGTGTGGGGCAAACTTGCTAACCACTAAGCCACTGTGCATCTCACTTTTATTGCCATGTACACCAAATGTGTTGCATGCATTATTTATAAGGGGATCAACTGTGAAAATGAAATCAGAAACCGGAAATTATTTGGCATTATGAAGTATGCAAAACATACGTTTTAATAATACAAACTACATTTATTTATTTAACTGAAGATTTCATCCAGTCCAAACATGTAGCCAAGATTAAATGTGTTAAAAGTGTTATACAGTGAGTACGTAAAAGTATAAATTATAATATCCTTAATAAAGTCGTTGGCTACCAATATAGAGAAAATTGTTAAAGTGTATGTGTGTGTGTGTGTGAATAGCCCTGTTCAGTATGTTTGATGGAGAAAAGAAAGATAGCATTCATTGTCACATATACAAGTACAGTGCAGTGAAATTCTATCAACCTGTTAGGCAGCTGTGATAAGAACCCATGAGATGAGGAGAGAGTACCTTTATTAACTCCGCCCTTAGAGGAAATTAATGATATGATGACCCCTGTTGATGTCAATAGATCGCTTTACAAGTGAAGACCACTACAGATTGTTTACATACATGTTAGAGATGTTAAAATATGATGGATGTGGAAAATATATAATGTGCATGCGTTATACAACTGGTGAGTCTGGTTCGGGGTCAAGGGTACTTCCTCATGTTTTCTAAGAGAGTTTTTTCTTGTCATTTCTTGTCATTTTTTCTTTATTTTTCAAGGTTCTTCAGTGATCTAAAAATGCAGAAACACAGTTGTGTCATGAATTGGTGGTTCCCTTTTAATTTTGCAACACGCTGAGACAAACAATTTGCCACATAAAAGATACACAGAGATACACAGAGATTTGATACACAGAGATTTGATACGCAGAGATTCGATACACAGAGATTCACAGAGATTCAATACACAGATACAAAGAGATTCACAGAGATTCGATAGACAGAGATACACAGAGATCCGATACACAGAGATACACAGAGATTCAACACACAGAGATTCAATACACAGAGATACACAGAGATCCGATACACAGAGATTCAATACACAGAGATTCACAGAGATTCATGTTTTCTAAGGGAGTTTTTTCTTGTAATTTCTTGTCATTTTTTCTTTATTTTTCAAGTTTCTTCAGTGATCTAAATCTACACTCATTTTAAAAAATAGATTTTCATTGAAAAAAGTCACAACTTTTTATTCTAATACTTAAATGTAGCACAATTGTCTAAACAACAAATGTATTCACAAAAATGCAGAAACACAGTTGTGTCATGAATTGGTGGTTCTCTTTTAATTTTGCAACACACTGAGACAAACAATTTGCCACATAAGTCTATTATTTGGTAGAAAAGCAACGAAATAAGTGTAGTTGTCACAGACACGCCAGGCTCCAACACCAACCAATCGCAGCGCACTCCCTCTCCCAAATACTAATCACTCACACCTGCACGCAATCACCTCTGCAATCACTCCACACATAAAGGACACTCACACACAGTCACTCACCGTCCGGTCTCGTTCGCAACTAAGGACTCTTCCTGAATGCTTACCTCAAGGACTCCTGTTGTTACCTATCTGTCTCCAGTGTTCCCAAGTTACCTCATATGTCTCCATCGTGTGTGTGAGTGGCATCCGTCTTCAGCTTCTCTACTACTCCAGCGATCACCAACGACAACCCACCGGCAAGTCACAAAGCACGGTATCTTTATCCATTCAGCTCTCACTCTGAATCACTGCATCATTCCTCACCTGTGTTCCAGTATTCCCCTGCTTGTGTCTAATAAATACCCTAACCGTGATCTTCTGTCTCCGAGCCATCTGTACTGTAACAGTAGTCCTGTCAATGTCTGTTTTTGCTGCTTGGATAAACCTGCTGATGCTGTTCAGCAATTCGCAATAAAAACTGGAGTAGTGACTCATCTTTTATCATGAAGACTCCGTGTTGTTGAATCAAAGCACAACATTCAGCATGGTCATTCACCTCTATAACATCCTGCTGGAAGTTCTCCTGACTCCCTATGTCTGGGAGTCCATACACAGAGATCTGATACACAGAGATCCGATACACAGAGATACACAGAGATTCGATACACAGAGATACACAGAGATTCACAGAGATTCAATACACAGAGATACACAGAGATTTGATACACAGATTCAATACAGAGAGATACACAGAGATTCGATACACAGAGATTCACAGAAATTCAATACACAGAGATACAGAGAGAGTCACAGAGATTCAATACACAGAGATACACAGAGATTCAGTACACAGAGATACACAGAGATTCGATACACAGAGATACACAGAGATCCAATAGACAGAGAAACACAGATATTCAACACACAGAGATTCGATACACAGAGATTCACAGAGATTCAATACACAGAGATACAGAGAGATTCACAGAGATTCAATACACAGAGATACACAGAGATTCAATAGACAGAGATTCACAGAGATTCAATACACAGAGATACACAGAGATTCGACACACAGAGATACACAGAGATACAATAGACAGAGATACACAGAGATCTGATACACAGAGATTCAATACACAGAGATTCACAGAGATTCAATACACAGAGAATCACAGAGATTCAATACACAGAGATACACAGAGATTTGATACACAGAGATTCACAGAGATTCAATACACAGAGATACACAGAGATTTACAGAGTCCACACACAGAGATCTGATACACAGAGATCCGATACACAGAGATACACAGAGATTCGACACACAGAGATACACAGAGATTCAATACACAGAGATTCACAGAGATTCAATACACAGAGATACACAGAGATTTGATACACAGATTCAATACACAGAGATACACAGAGATTCGATACACAGAGATTCACAGAAATTCAATACACAGAGATACAGAGAGAGTCACAGAGATTCAATACACAGAGATTCAATACACAGAGATACACAGAGATTCAGTACACAGAGATACACAGAGATTCGATACACAAAGATACACAGAGATCCAATACACAGATAAACACAGATATTCAACACAGAGATTCAATACACAGAGATACACAGAGATTCAATACACAGAGATTCAATACACAGAGATTCACAGAGATTCAATACACAGAGAATCACAGAGATTCGATACACAGAGATACACAGAGATTCACAGAGATTCAATACACAGAGATTCGATACACAGAGATCTGATGCACAGAGATACACAGAGATTCGACACACAGAGATTCACAGAGATTCAATACACAGAGATACACAGAGATTCAATACACAGAGAGACACAGAGATTCAATACAAAGAAATTCAATACACAGAGATTCACAGAGATTCAATACACAGAGATTCACAGAGAGTCCATACACAGAGAATCACAGAGATTCAATACACAGAGATACACAGAGATTCACAGAGATTCAATACACAGAGATACACAGAGATTCACAGAGTCCATGCACAGAAATACACAGAGAGCCGATACACAGAGATACACAGAGAGCCGATACACAGAGATAAACAGAGATCTGATACACAGAGATACACAGAGATTCGACACACAGAGATTCACAGAGATTCAATACACAGAGATACACAGAGATTCAATACACAGGGAGACACAGAGATTCAATACACAGAAATTCAATACACAGAGATTCACAGAGATTCAATACACAGAGATTCACAGAGAGTCCATACACAGAGATTCACAGAGATTCGATACACAGAGATACACAGAGATCTGATACACAGAGATTCAACACAAAGATTCAATACACAGAGATACACAGAGATCCAATACACAGAGTTTCAATACACAGAGATTCAACACACAGAGCTTCAATATACAGAGATTCACAGAGATTCAATACCCAGAGATTCTCAGAGATTCAATACACAGAGCTACACAGAGATTCACAGAGAGTCCATACACAGAGATACACAGAGATTAAATACACAGAGATACACAGAGATTCAACACACAGAGATTCAATAGACAGAGAATTGATTGTGAAAGACGCTGCTGGCATGAGCAATGTCAAAGTTATTATCTAGCTTTTAGACAAAAATACAAACTCTCTGGTTGTTACAGACTGCTACCCTTCGTCTTAAGCAAACATTACACTACAAATGCATTTTAGTTTAGTTTGGCAATTTTGAGCATCTTGATTTTTGCCAAAGATTTTGTGATCTCTGCTTTTGTAGCTAGTGATGGGAATCACCACCCTTTAATTCCAGCACAGTAGAACCAAGTAGATAGACTTGAGTTGGGGATTTAATTGTTGTCATATCTCATTCATGATTACTGATAATCTACTTGCACATAAATTAATTGAGGTGATGAACAGGGGCATTGCTAAAATGATTACATACTACTACTACATTGCTACTACTACCACTAATAACAATAATAATGCACATACTACTTAAAAGAATAATTTTTATTAATGTTGCATATACATTACAACACAGGGAAATTCTTTCTTCACATATCTAAACTTTGGAAACGCAGGGTTCAGATATGATACAGTGCCCCTGGACCAGGGAGGGTTAAGGGCCTTGCTCAAGGGCCCAGCAATGGCAGCTTGGTGGTGACCTTCCAATGAACTACCCAGAGCTCTAACCACTTGAGCTACCTGAAATTTTCACAGCTTGTTAGGAGGCCAGAGTAAGAGTGCAAAAAAAAGATATAGCATTGAATAAAAAAACATTAAAACCTCAACACATTAAAAATAAACATGATTAATAAATAGCTAGTTAAAAACAACATAGGAACAGAAAAAAAGAAATCAGAAAATAGAGAAGGCCAGAGGGTGTGAACTCTGCATAGTAAAGGTGACAGACTTACATCATCAGCTGATCACCATTACTATCTAATGCCTTGAAAACCTTAGTGTTGTTGAACTACCAGTAAATGTAAAGTAAATTTGTCATTTTCACCGGTAATAGGGATAAATCAGGATACAGAATTAGCATATCCTGGACAGATATTTAAACACAATCTGTATGAAGCTTTGAATCGTTTCAGTGGTCAGTTCAGGCAAGTAGATCGCTTGAATATGATGTCATGTCATGTCATTCCATGCTAATGCTAACACTAGCCACTGGCGCTCCAGTGCTGCTGCTACTCTTACAGAGCTCTGTGGCAGTGCTTTTGCATTGAGTACTTCTGAAATGAATGTTAAAATAGTTCTGCATCTTAGTTTTAATAAATAAATACATATATGAGACACATCTCTCATAATTTTATGTGTATTTTATGTGCATATTTATTAGACATCCAAAATGACAAAACACTACCCCTTCTACAGCTTTCAAGCCCATCAAGCTGCTCTGACCTATCAGGCTGTATTTTTTTTTTTAAAACTGAACTGATTTTTTAACTGAACCTACAGTGTTCCTATAGTAGATTATGCAATATCCCATAAATTCCCATTCCCAGACATTAACGGAATGTTCAGGTCCTGGATCGGAATGTTGATCATTTAAACTGTCAAAAATCACACACACCTGCGTGTGCAAGGCCTGAAGACTCTCCTTCTCAATGTGTAGCTGTAACAGAGACTCTCACTTCATCTATCTCTCACACACTCTCTCCATCCATCCATTCATCTATCAGCTCACTCTCTTTCTCAATATTTCTTTCAATCAATCTACCTGTATCACTCTCTCTGACTCCTTCTGTCTTTCTTATAACAATCTCTCTCCATTGATCTACTTGTCTTACTCTCTCACTCCATCTGTCTTTCTGTTTCTACTATCTCTCTATTTGTCAAATATATTTCTACCATTAAATGTCTGTCTGTATTTCTGTTTGCCTTTCTTTCTTTCTTTCTTTCTTTCTTTCTTTCTTTCTTTCTTTCTTTCTTTTCTTTCTTTTTCTTTCTTTCTTTTTTTTGTGTAACGTCATACTGTCTTTAAGCTGAAACAGTTTCAGACTCGCTTATTAAAGCCAATGTCATGTTTGTCATGACATATGTTACCTCTTTAGTTTTGTCCGGCTGCACGTGTAATTTATTCTGTTTAATATTACAGATAGTGATAAACATAACCATCCTGGTCCAAATTGTCGCTATTACATTATTATTGTTGTGAAGGACTTAGCCACCGTCCTTGTCATTGACCTTAACAAAAGCCTAGAAGAATCTGAAAATGTTGCCTGTAAGCTCGATTCTCACTAAGTGGGTCAGTGCATATAACATGTGAGAGGGTACTCTCAGCATAGAAGCATAAACACCTGTTGTGTGGGTTGATTGCATGTCATTGCTGTTTGTTTTCTTAAGGGGAAAGACCAGGATATACAAAGGGGTTATTCCAGAAAGTGGGTTTAACAAACCTCAAACTTTTAAACTGAATTCTGACTTAAATGAATCTCAACACAATATATCCTGTTACTGATGCATAAACTGCAGATTAGATTATTCACAGTGAACGTTAAACAACCTTCCTCATTGCATCAGTGATAAGTGGATTTACAATGAATATGATGAATTGACTTTTTTTGTAATTTAATCCTGTTGCCAAAGGGAGAGGCTTATAAAAGTTGAGGCTTATAAAATGTTAGGTACATCAACATGGCAGCTGTAGAATTGAGGAAAATGATGGGTCACAAAACCCCCAACTAGGCCACAAAGCCCCCGCTTCCCCCTGTCCCCCATCATAAGCTCTTTCTAGTTGTTTTTTAAATGAAATGTCAAAACCTTTAGACAAATAAGTCTATGGCATCTGGCATGGTTCTGGTCTTAATCCAAGAGTTTTATTGCACAGTGCATCTTTGATAACTGCTTTCTCTGTGATCATGAGGTGAAGAGATTATTCTTTCTCTGGCTCTTTGTATGAAATGATACTGTTCTCTCATTTTGGTTATGTTCTGTATAAAAATTATTATACCATGACCAGAAATGAGCCAATTTGTCACATACAATCCGTACATGAAAGTTTAGTTTACTGTATATAACTGTGTTTATTAAAAATGAAAATGTTGTACTTTTCATGACTTCTATACGAGGATATATCTGTATGTGTTATTGTTTTGTTATGTTTTATGCTGCAGCTGTGCAAAGAAGAGTGGGAATGTTGTCAATGTTTTCCTGAACTGAAATCGTTTCCCTTTTGCACATTGTCATTTCAACAAGAATTAAATTTGTTTACTTCTATTTATATTTTTGTTTTGTGGCATATAATTACGTTTAGGTTTTTTAAGTTGTCTTTATTTGTCACATATACATTACTGCACAGTGAAATTCTTTCTCCTTGGAGGTTGGTCAGCCATGATACAGCACCCCTAGAGCAGGGTGGGTTGGGGGCCTTGCTCAAGGGCCCAACGGTGGCAGCTTGGTGGTCAATGACTTGGGTCTACCACCACTTGAGCTCCCGCCACCCTTAAAGGGTCTTCACATAACACCTTAAGTTTCACATTTACTTTCCTTCTTCTGCTTCCCCAACCACTCCTCAGTGCCACAGGACCTCCCACCTGCATGAACCATCCCATCTTCCACACCACTACCTTTGAAACTTCATCACCTTCCACAGAGCTCCTCTAGAGCTGACTTGCCCAACTGGAACCTTACAAGTCAGTCATCTGGAGCCATCACACCCACCACATTGCCCTTTGGAACCATCTCGATCATTGCTTCAGAGCCATCACTTAGGTATTGGCCACGCAACCAGAACCGTGTACACTCACATTGTGACATCCTAGTCACATTGTGACAGTGGCAACTGTCTTCCACATGAGCTACAGGAACTCATGCATCATTATAAGCCTCATTGTCTCTTCATTTCAGTAATTTCTGTTTACATCAGTTAGGAAATAATTTCTGATTAATTCAATCAGTTTTGTTCTGTTGGCTAAATTTTGTTAGGTTATATAAACACTTATAAGTGTTGTCTGCTGTCATTTGTACATAGGGTTATGTCCTTATTTGTTTGTTTTGTTTTGGGTTTGTTTTTTCCCATATTTTGGTTGCTATAGCACACTAAAGATGGAAAAACTTCAGGCATTATTAGTCTTTCATTTTTCACATTGCCAAATCTGCAGGGGTGCGTAGATATTTTATATCCACTGTACTGTATATATAGGGTCTTGGACATCTTTTGGCTGACTTACGTGCATTTACCACTATGCATGTTTAAAAAAAACTGGCTTCTTTCCCAACATGATTTTTGCAAGCAGAAACTAAAGACAAGGGAGCTGCAAAAAAAAAATCCTTGTCAATTTGGTAAGAAAATCCTATTTTGCTCAAATTTTTGGATGTTCTCCACAATTCAGTGACGGTGACAGATTTTCCCAGATTGCCAAACATATTTGGTTGCAGTAGTTGCTAAGATTGCACCAACCAATTAAGTATTAAATTTAATAAAAGGTGGTTTGTATTGACTCAGATTTCCATTGTCTAATATATTGAGTTAAGAAATAGGGGAAGCCCGGATAAGGGAAAATACTTTTTACGTCAGTGTCTTCTTCTTCTTCTTCTTCTTCTTCTTCTTCTTCTTCTTCTTCTTCTTCTTCTTCTTCTTCTTCTTCTTCTTCTTCTTCTTCTTCTTCTTCTTCTTCTTCTTCTTCTTCTTCTTCTTCTTCTTCTTCTTCTTCCTTCTTCTTCTTCTTCTTCTTCTTCTTCTTTCGGCTTTTCCCTTAAGCGGTTGCCACAGCGAATCATCTCTCTCCACCTATCCCTATCTTCTGCATCCTCAACACTTGCACCCACTAGCTTCATATCCTCATTAATTCCATCCATATACCTCCTCTTTGGCCTTCCTCTTTGCCTCCTGCCTGGCAGCTCCATGTCCAACATTCTCCTACCAATATAGTCACTCTCCCTCCTCTGAACATGTCCAAACCATCTTAATCTGGCCTCCCTAACTTTGTCCCCCAAACGTCCAACATGAGCTGTCCCTCTGATGTACTCGTTCCTAATCCTGTCCAACCTTGTCACTCCCAAAGAGAACCTCAACATCTTCAGCTCTGCTACCTCTAGCTCTGACTCCTGTTTCTTCCTCAGTGACACTGTCTCTATATGACAATTCGCATGATGAAATTTGGCAATGCCCTTCCTGACGCAACCGTCTCTATTTATCCAGGCTTGGGACCAGCACAGAAATCACTGGACTGTGACCCCCATGCCTAGATTACTTTTTACGTCAGTGTAAACTGTTACATTTTTTAAATTCAAAGCCTTATGCCTTTCATATGCCTTTTTACATTTTTTAAGGGAATTCTTCTTTAAGAAGAAGAAAACTGGCAGAAACCCAAGTGTGTTACATACTTTTGAGTGCTCTGACTTACAGACCCTTTGCAAATGGACAGTATGGAAAGTCTATTCCAAATTTTCCAGAGGCAGAACAATGTTACACTGATGGTACATTTTTAGCTGTCATAAGATGGAGGTAGATGGTTATAAGTGGTGTTTATTAAGAAACCAATTTAGCAAACAAACTCATAGTCAAATGCAGGCAGTGGTTACACTAAGAAAGTGGAATGTAGACTCACTCTGGCTTCATTTTCCAGAAGGGTAATCTAAGGGTTTATTGAAGTTAACTAATAACTAATTCTGCTTTTTGGAATACACTCTATGACATCTAAGGGTTTGCAATATTGTGATTAACGTGTACCAGTAATAAAAGACTTAAGGTCCCTAACTGGACTGTAATTAGGTTTAATAGTAAAACTTTAAATGTTCCCTGTATGCTAAGTGTCTGCTTGATACATAACTAAAGCAGTAACAGTGTCACATCTGTCTGATTGGCGTCTTTCCTTTTTGCTTTTACACTTCTGTGCTGTGTCTGTGGCAAACACTACCTTAAAATGCATTCTGCTCAGACATGAGAGGAGACTCACTCTTCTTTTCAATGTTTATTTACACAGGACAACGTGCAAATCTGCAAAATAGATTTATAATATATTTCATGTATTTATAGCATCAGGAGGTATTTGCTATTTCAGAGGTAAAGAATACAAACTCCTACAAGTCACACATACAAAATGTAACACATCATCTGAATATTCAGGCAATGTATAATAAATTACATAAGACAAAATAACTTATTTTAAAAATAAGTTACACAATAAATACTGACATTGACATTTAACTGCAGGATCAGACAGGTAGCTGCAATAGCTGCATCTTGTCTGTCCCACGTATACAGTCAACATTAAGACATTGGATTAAGTTACTGGACCAAATAAAAAAAAAGTCACCATGAGTCCTATCAGGTTCCTCCAAGGTTTGACTCATCAGTCATTGGTAGGTGAAGTCATTCTTATAGTACCATCTGACTGCCAGGTGTGCAAAGTGAACAGGAACACGTTGGTGTACTGTTACCATCTGGCTGCATGAGACATTCGTAGGAACACAAGCAAGGGTGAAGTGATCAGTGATTTTTTCCATTTCATACAAAGTCTTAAGACAAGGTACCAACGTGTTTGCTAATGCGCAATATATATATACACATATATATATCACAACTTTTACAAAATTTTTACATTTTCTCAATAAATTTGTTTACAAATTGACTGAAAGCAGCTGATGTGGTGCTCACATTTTGTACTTAATGTTTAAACAGTGTTTACATTGCTAAGTGTTAAAGATTTATTCATTTATTTTATCAACAAATTGTAACACAACACTACTACTACTAGATTGCTGGCTGGTTGTGAGCAAGCTTATATTGTGATTCAGTATTGTGATATGATTCAGTATTGTGATTATGTCATATTGCCCAGCCCTACCTCTACCATCTGTTTCTATGCTGTCTCAGTCATAGTTTACAGCCACTGACTGCTGACATTTGCTGTGTGGCAGCTTTTTGTCACTGTAAAGACTGATCCAGCGGAGTATTGTCTCAAAATCCCCTGCTGCTTGTGATAGCTCTTCTGATTGCAGCTGTAAAAGACAGAAGTATGAGGTTGTTTATGAACTGACACAACTTTTGACAGTCCGTTATACAAGAATGTCCATATAACACAGTATCTACTGCAGCATGTGAGATAAAATGAGGTACGAGTAAACAAATGAATAAATAAAACATCGACCATTATTTGATGAGGGGTTACATGCAGAAATTAGTACTTTACCACAGCTTACAAGGCTGTTTTTAATACCATGAAAAACAGACATGCCCTATATTATTAGCAAACAGCACTACTCTTTCCAGCAACAGTACTTTTCAGTGGGGCCTTCATACCTTTTTGAAAGCCTCTTCCATTTGCTTGATCTTCTTCCTTGCATAGCGACTGAGTTCTGCTTGACCATGGTCCTTCTAACGGAACAACAAGAACAAAAATTGTAACCCATGTGTATTTATAAACATCATTTGCTCGTCTATAATTAGAGCTTGATTAATGCAGGACCATGGCCTCAGACCTTAGAGGACATGGACCAATAATCTGTGAGGTTTCAGCTGTATGCTAGATGGCTAGACTACATTTGATAATGATTTAGAATTTGGGGCTTATGGAGAACAAGATAGAGAGGCTGTTACTGGAAGTATACACAGATTTCCACTGTGCACCAAAACAAATGGTAGTGGCATTTAGGAGTTAGTATACATGATGATGGACAAGCTTTAGGTGTGTTTTCCTAGATTCTTAATACATAACCTAAATTATGCAATAATTATTATACATTTTGAAAGAGTTTTTTTGTCGAGTTCTTCTGATATTTATGGATTCTTAGCTTCAGTAAAAGCTTGTACTTGTAACCCTTTTTGATTACTAAACACTCTATTGTAGGGTTGTACACACAAATTTTAAGGTTTCCTTCTCTGAGATGGACAACCGCAGAACCATTAAGGGTTCTACAGTTTCTCTGAGTGTACACTTATGAGACTGTGTTAGAGAAGAAAAAGTTTACTCACACAGCGTTGCACACTGACTCTTAGTCTGTAAAAGGAATGGATGAATTTCTCAGGATACTCTGTGTCATGGCTCCAGAGCTTCATGAATATGTGATCTTCATAGATTCCCAGCATCTTGCTGATGTCTGCAATGTTCAGCTTCTGCAATTCAACAGATTTCAGATGATGCCAGGATACTTTGATTGAACAGGTGATGTCTGAAACACCCTGATCCTCTGGAAATGTTTCACACTATACTTTTTACTTGTACTCCTAGATCCACTGTACACAGTAAATATGGCACAATACCACAGCTTCTTTCATCAGGCAATCAGGTGTCTCAACAGAGAACTGAACTAAACTGAGGAACATGGAAACACACACACAACACACACACACACACACACACACACACACACACACACACTATGAACTGAGAACTGAACTGGATCAGAACTCACACACATACACATACACACACACACCTGATATTGTTTACATGCATACGTCACTCTTA
Organism: Hemibagrus guttatus; assembly: GCA_033459395.1. Lineage (NCBI taxonomy): Eukaryota > Metazoa > Chordata > Actinopteri > Siluriformes > Bagridae > Hemibagrus > Hemibagrus guttatus. The sequence goes on from JAUCMX010000018.1 coordinate 10,840,174, forward strand.
ATATTTGCACTATAACTTGAAATATTATATCTATATATTACTATATACTATAAAACTATATATTACTATATATTATATAACTATACTATTGAAATATTTCTGCTGCTATTCTTGCACTCAATGTACAACACCGTTCTTTTTCTTTTGCACAAGTCTGCGTTATGTGTCTTGTTTGTCTGCACTGTCTCGTCATTCCCTGCGCTTATGTTTTATGTTCAGTTTAACAAGAATTCTTTAGTTTAACTTCATGTTTGTCCGCGTCACCCTGTATTTTGTTTTTGTTTTGTTATGTGAAGCACCTCTGCTCCAGGAGGAATGTTGTGTCATTTCACCACATACTGCATCAGATATATATGGTTGAAGTGACAATAAAGCTTCTTTGACTTGACTTTTGACATTTTCTTTTTTTTTTCTGATGCCAATATTAAAACCTTGTGCATCAGCTGAAACCTATAACAATCTCTTATTAACTACTAAGCACTTCATGATTAAAATCTATCATCCAAAAATCACTTTTATTGTACATGTAATAAATATAATAATGTATAAATGCATTAAAATCAGTCCTAAGACAGAAAAAAGTCTAAACATTTGTAAACATGTAAACATTCCAGTTGCAAAAACCAAGTTCTTTTCCAAATCCAATTCCATTCATTGCCTAAATGATTCAATATCCAATATACTTTATCCAATATACCTTTTTTTGTTCCATTATTTTTGGTGGTATCAATTCTTGGTATCATACATGAGATTACAAAAAACAATAGGCTTATGTACTACATATAGGCCTATTTCCTGTGACATTTTGCATTGCAATTTAGACTGCAGCCCACCTACCTTTATATAAAACTTTGGCAGATATCTTTTGTGGCGTCTGTTGTCACTCTGGAGAAAGAAAATAACATGAATTAATTTATTATTAACTATAATAAACACTAATAAGTGACATTATTAAGCTACTTACAGGCCAAGGCTTGCTGATGCTCTTCAGAGTTTTAATCATGTCCTTCATCATGGGTAGAGGCAGACAGTTCGCCATGCAGTTTACCTGCGCACACCTTGCACTCTTCTCACCTGGGCAAACGCGCATTAGCGCGGCCAGGGCGCACACGGTCAGTACACTCATGCGCATTCTGCTTGGAGACTGTTCCCGCCAGCTTGTTTTCGAAACATTTATACTCTTTATACGGCCCAGCATTGTGCTGCCGTGAAAATTCCCACACGTGTGACGTGGGAAATCGGCACCGCCCCGTTTGAAAGCGGTACTCAATGCTTTCACCCGCTTTGATGAGGTGATCGCGGTCAGATTGTACTGCTGACTGTATATGCTGCTACTCTGATTACTGGACGCTCCAGATTTGGGTTACAGTAGCGTGCGCGGATTTCCACTCTTTCTAACCTACATATCAACAGAAAAAAACTGTACGATCATTGGAAAATAACGTTTAGCTCCTATTTAACAAAACGTGTATGAGGGCTCATTGGGACAGCCAGGTATAAATTAGGAGCTATTTATTTATATAATAATTTATTATTATTATTTTTTATTTTTTTTCAAAACCTTATAATGAAACAGTGTAATATAGATAACACCATTTCATTCATTTATCATCATATAAGACTGTGTGGTGAGGATTAAACAGGAAGTTAACCCCAATAATCTTGAAGTTGGTAAAATGACACAGCTAGTTTTATGGAACAGAACAGTATTTTTCTAAATTTTCATCCATTTATTCATCCAAGTTTCGAATTCTCAAATAAACATAGATTTCACTCAGTCTTGACAAAAGGAAGGGTACACAATGGTGCTATAAAATGTAATATAAACTTTTTTCCCCCCTCCTAACTAAAAGATGAACAGCTTGATGATTTCAGGACTGTATCATATTTTGGCTTTTGTTTTATTAATGCAAGAACGCAGTGTATAACAACCCGTAAGCAGGTATGGGTTTCTCAAAACCACTGAAAAATAAAGATCAGTTTAACTAGTAGAAAAGAGAGAGAGAGAGAGAGAGAGAGAGAGAGAAAGTGCTGTGGAATGCATAATAATATAATGCAATACATAATAATACAAACAACTACGTACTCGTATGATTTACATTTTAAATCATTTTAATATCATCTGCTTTTGGGAAACTGGAAAATAACTGTCGCCTATATGGCAAATTAATATGTCATAAAAATATGAGCTAAACACATTTATTATTGTGTGAAAGACATTGAGGAGGTTTTTAGATACTATAAATAACAGTGTGATGCAGTATGGTTAACCAATGACCTTAAATGACTCAAGTGATGGCAACAAGATAAAACATGATGTAAAAACACAGTAATCATTGTGTCATTTTACATTGGTTGTTTAATAATAAGATATTTGATTAAGAGCATTTTTTGCAGTTGCATGTTGTCAGACACTGGATGTAGTTTGGAAATACTTGTATTACTGATAAATTACAGAAAATTTAAGCCATCGTACTGTTTAAGCATTTCTCATTTCTACTGGTTCCGTATGGTGAATCTGACAAAAATGCTTACAAAGTTACTAACAAGATTTGTCACACACACACACAATTAGTGCTGATTTGCCATGTTTATGTACTGATACTCTTATGATCCGCCAATTGAGTGTGTAAAGCTGTCACATCCAGCTTCTGCCATCATTTTAAACCAGGTCATCAACCACCTGATTCAGCGAGAACTTCACTTGACCCAGATAGATGGCTTACCACGTTTTGCCACAATCAGGGTTCCAACCAGAACCTCCTTCCAAGACATGTTTGAGTAAATCACATGAAAGGTTTTTTTCTTTTTCTTTATTAGCTTTTAAGTTTCTAACATCAACTGTTTATTTTGTGCTGAATATCTGTGGGGAAAGTTACGGCAAACTTCCTGTTGAAAGTCCAAGAAAGGAACTATTATGAGTTCAAGCCTTTGTGTTAGCACAATGTGCATCTCCTCTGTGTAACAGTGGGTATTCCAACTCCTTTTTTTAAACACAGAGACACAGACCAGGAAGTCCATCTGTGCCAGGTGTCATGAGATATGTCACCTTTCTTTTTTCTGATTGGATGGTTGCTGTAATGGCATTCATGCTGATTGTCTATGCTGTTGTGTGTACATAAGGAATTATGCAATGTCTACAACGTGACACTTTGCAGTGCCGTGAGCCCCTGTTAGCAATTACCATGCAGGTTCTAGATTAGATTACATTCCCAAAACAGTTACACTATTTGCACTCAAAATATTACAGTACATGTTACATAATTATCAGAATGCTAAAGTGGCAGTGGTGGTTTGAGTGGTCAAGGCTCTGGGTTGTTGATCAGAGGGTTGGGGTTCAAGCCCCAGCACCACCAAGCTCTACTGTTAGGCAATTGAGCAAGGTCCTTAATCCTCCCTGCTCCAGGGGTCTTGTATCATAGCTGACCCCAACTTCCTTAGCTGGGATATTGTGCTATAATGTATATATGGTGATAATAAAGGCTTCTTCTTCTTCTTCTAAAAGCATTATTCACAGCAGAGGAAGAGTGCAAGGCCAATCAATTAATTCCGCATAAACTAAAAAAAATAGCAAAAACTAAATTTCAAGACTACCATGATCAATAAAACTTTGTCAACACTAAATCAGTCTCTTTCTACATGACTAGTTAATGGTCTGTCTAATTGTTGGACTATTATGCTGTTCTGTCTGAGTTTTTACACTGTAGATTCATGCAGACATGCTTGAATCTAACCAGACCCATGAGTCTATCCTGTAGAAGCTATTCAGCACTTCTCAGCAGGAAATTTTTCTTTTTGGTTCCTGGTTATATAATGTGGTTATTAAAAGTAAGAATCAGGCTTGGTTCTTTATGGTTTCATTTTTAATGCCTTTTTTGTTGGATTGGTGTCTTAATACATCTATTTAGGGTCAGGATATTGCCTGACACTAAAAGACTTTTTGGCTCGCATCCGAGGAAGTCTCCTCGGTTTTGAGAATGCTGATCACATAGAAACTGGAGCTGTTTAGCGTGAGACTGCTTATGATAATTTGCCTGGTATACAATAACAGAGCGATACATACATGTCAGATATGCTGTGAATGCATTCAGAGGCAATTTAAATACTACATATGCTACAAACTACATACACAGTACCATAACATTTACAATGTATAATTATGTATATAATGCAATGTATATATTGTAATGTACTCAGCAGCTTAGCTAATGAATTAAATAAGGCTCATAATCTAGGATTAGATATTTTGCGGGTGCCACAGCGGGTCACATTGGCACCTCACAGCGCCAAGACAACTGGTTTAATCCTGACCTTGGATTATTTTTAGTATAGATTTTCACATCATTATTTTCCCTGTGTTTATGTGGTTTTCCTCCAGGTTCTCCATTTTCTTCCCACTGTCCAAAAACATGCAGGTAGGATTACCTGTGCTAAATTGCCCCTAACCATGAATTATATGTGTAAATAGTTTTTGGAGATAAACTGGTGTGCCCTCTCAGGGGTGAGTTTTTCTACCAAGTGTCCCCAGAACAAAGTGCGCACTGAAGGCAAATAAATGAATTTCCTACAGTGTTGTTATGTTGTTAGGCAGTTTCTTTCCATTTTTCAAACACATGAGGGGCTTGATTTGTAAAAAGAAAAGGAATAACTGAATTCTGTTTTATTTTGTGTTAGTTATACTTGTTTCTGACAAATAGGTTGTGGATAATTTGTCATCATCTGCAGCTTTATGGCTAGGTGGCAATTAACTGGAAAACCTTTTAGAATCATATCTTACTATTCAGTTATTTATATTATACCATATTATTTATTATTTGTGGTGTAGATGGAGATGTAGATGAAATGTAGAGAACGTGTAGTTATTGCTACTAATAATAAGGGGTTAAATATAGCTGTAGTCCAAATTTACACCTATTGAAATAGACTTATTTATTAATGAAGTATTCAGTCGATTTCACTTCATAAAGCAGCGCATGTTTGATTAGCATTGTCATTTGCTGAAAAGTTTTTATCCTCCCTTTTATATCAGATATCATAGAAACAGAAACAAGCAATAGATTTTTTTTTCAAAGCTTTTATTGTAATTATGCAAATAAATATGTTGAAAACAGATATGCCAACAGGTATACCAACTCTGTTTTAAAGCATAGCTAAATTATTTCGTTTCAGAATAAAACAAAAGTAAACTATATATATAAAAGTAACTTTGCAAAAAGTAAAAAAAAAATAAAATAAAATTAAATTAAATTAAAAAAAAAGGACATAGGAATGCTTTTACAATGCATTTACATTTTCTTACTCTGGCATTGGAAGTACAATCCAAATCAGTTATGTTGGTGTCCACTTGTGTGACTTTATGTCATAAGGACCCTGTTGACACTTTGTATGGAGCCTATACTGTCAATACAAAGTTTAATCATTTATAGTCATCACATAATGTTGAATAAATAAAGCTAATAAATAAAAAAGTAATAAATAATGATTTGTCAAATATTTAAAACACTTTTCATGGTAAAAAAAAAAAAGAAAAGAAAAAGAAACGAAAGGCATATTTCCTTAATCCATGGCACATTCAGAAAAAAAACAAAATTCTTTCCTTGTTGATGTGGTGGTACCCTTAAAGGATAAATCTTTTGTACCTTTACTTTTTGTATCTTTCACCGGCAGATATAGTGCAAGTTTTAAGGTGCATAATTGAACAACAATTAGCTTTAAGAGTAAATCCACCTTCCTAGGTGAAAAATACAGAGTAAAGATTCAACAGATTTAACTCTGGTGCAGTTACTTCAGCAACAAGAAAAGGTACAGTTCAGTACCCCATTTCTGACAACACACTGAAGAGGCTCTCAGCAGGTCTAGGATGCGCTGATGGCCCTGCATGACTCGTACAGGTAATGGAAGAGAATGTCAGTCTCCCCAATCGCCTTGTTCTGTGCTTTGGTTTTATTCTGAAATAAGAATTGTAACACTACCATTAGCCTTTATGCTCTTGAAGTGTGTTAGATGTTCACAGACTTAAGCACATTTAGACCAGCCTACCTTATACATCTCTCCAGCTCTTTTGAGGTTCTGTGTGAAAGTGTTCAAGTGCTCCAGGTCAATCTGCGTGGAGTTCTAGAAAGAAAATGGGAAATGTACATTAAGTATGACTATAGGAAGACAATAATCTTGGAGACTTGTTCATTTTGTATGCATATATGCAATCATATATCTTCATTTATGCCGTACTTACACAATGTGGTTCCAGGTCTCTAGCCACTCTATGCAAATCAGGCTTCACCAGATGCAGGCGAGGATAGTTGCGCTCCCCACCTTCATGAGACTGACCATCCAAAATGTGCTTGAGGTAGTAATCAAGGATTTTGACATTGACGCAGCAAACACCCCCGTCCTAGAGAAGTAAGAATAAAGTTAGGAATGCACGAATGCCTTTGTATCCGTGATAACTGAAACTGTTGCACTATTTCGTGCACTCACTTTTAATTTGTCGCTCGAAATCACCGGAATCAGGCGAGTCTCATGGTCTCGGTCTTGCGCTTGCGCCTACATAAAAGCACGCAACAGGGGGGGGGGGGGGAGTTATTCATGCAAATCATTACGTTTTGCACCCGTATTACAAATGTGAAACATAGCAATCCATTAACACTGAGCATCCCCTGCATTTAAACTCACGTGTTTAGCCATAACCATGACGTTGTTCCAGGTCTCAGAGTTGTCCAAAGGACGCGAGCGCAAACGCGCAGGTCGGGCATCCGCGCTGAGAGCGCAGCAGCAGCACACAACCAGCACAGCAAGCAGAGGGCAGTTCATCCTTCCCAAAACGTCGAGCACTCTTACAGATCAGATCACCTGAACAACAAGCTCCACCGTTCCTTTTCAGTGTCACACTGCTTGTGGTAAACAGCATAACCTAGTTGTTTATATAGCCCGCGCACTGGCCTAGATCTTATCCAAACGTCACTGCGGTGTGATATCATTCTCTGGGCGATTCCACACCTGCTCATGTTCATGTTTTGCACCTATCAGCACATCTGACTCAGGTTAATTGCTATGAAAATCCGGACTCTGTGGTCCAAGTTCCTGAAACGTACAGTCCAGGCAGAAATTGCTAAACATTGTATTATTGCCGGTATTTTTAGTACCTGATTGGATATACTTCCGTTGAAATCCCCAATGATGACGTTAAAAAACCGGAAACGCCTGTTTCCATGCTAATTATTGCATGGTTATAATACAGGCTCTTTATTATATTTACTGTTCAGCCGCTTGAGCAATCTTTCATTGACCTGTTGCCAAGAGACTTATGAGAGGCATTGCACTGGTGCGAAAAGAGCCATATAGGTTGTTTAAATAAGGTAAATAAATCAGATATGCAATTAAAAAGATATAAATTATGCTGATGCACACTGCTGCCATGACGTAATTGCGACGCTGTAGATCCCACTAACAAATCATGAAGTGTCCTACTATGGCTGAAACCCAAACTATTCAACAGTCTATATATAAGTGTTTTATTTATAGCTTCCTCTTGAACACTATGACGTTTCTATAGAATAACGAAAAGCAATCTAGAACAACTTTCCAGAGTGTTCAAGGTTTGATAGATGATAACATAATAACCTTATACTAACCATAACAAATCATATGTATTTATTTTGATATTTATTTCTCATAATAACCTTAATAAATAGACTGGCCTTAGCAACATGTTTTAACAGTATTCAGAAGAACGCATTACTAGTCTACACATAAGAAATGTGTGCAAACAGGTTTTTTCCACAGATGTGTGCGACAGGGTACATAAACGTCAGTTTATGGCACTGTAACCTGAAAACAGAATGAGAAATGTAAAGTAGAATGAAATTAATGTATAATGTATATAAAAATATTTAGTCTTTTTATTTATCTTATTCCTCTATGCTTGTGCTTTTGTATTCTTTATTGATTTATTTTTAGATTTTTTATAACACAGGAGCTTTTTTTTTCCTTTTTCAAAAGACAATAATTTAATTAGAATTCAAAATACAATATAAAATGTACCAATCAAAATAAATTTTTAATTTGAATCACATTTTTAAAAACCCTAAAAGATCGTTTATTTACATCAATAAAACCCTCGTCCATGACTATATCTTGTAAGTATCAAAATATACTTTAAGACAAATAAAAAACATGGCAAATCTATAACTTTCCCTGAAATTCCCTGAACATCACATTATACATTAGCATAGGGCTGTGAGTAGATGGCTGTGATTTTTGCAGCAGTGTGAGCACCGAGATGATATTAACTCTTTCCCCAGAAGTTTTCTTTCCTCTTCTGCGCCCGGTCCAAAACCTGGGATGCCATAGAGCAGGAAGCTGCTGACTGGAATGAGATCTGGGACATCCGGTCATCCAAATCTAAAGGATAGTGGGTATAAATAGACTTACTATAGAGATACTTTCAGCTCATTTGGAACAAATTAGGCCAAAATTAGACAAATACAGCAATAGATGAGGGCATATAAACCTTAGCCAAGTGAGCATAAATTCTCACTAAAATCAGAAAATGATAACTAAATATAATATAACGTAGTTACTGTATAATATGTTCTAAGATTAATAACTAAATACCAGGCATGGAGCATTCAGGCTCAAAACAAATTCAATGCTTCCAGTATATGCACCACATCAAAAGGTAAAGAATGACTGAACTAGGTTGCTGTGCACTCTGACAGACAGAGAAAATGTTGCTTCACATATACCTTTTGTGATAAATAGCTGACATTGGGTCTTTTGTAAATGGTCATGGAAATGTACTATATACATTAACACACTTTCATATGTATCATTATTAGAATGAGAATTTTACCGTCGTCAGATAGACAGTCACTGGAAGGGAAAATAATTCTGTCTGGGCGATGTACTCCCAGGTTACCTATAAATAATGTGTTAATACAGATGAGAAAAATTGTTTGGTTGTTTTTTTTATGTTTTTTTGCAGCCATATTAGAATATCAATTACATTGTATATTTGATTATATAATTATATGGCATGCAAACTGAATTTGTAATTCTGGGATTGCTATAAAGACATTATTGTAATATTTCTCATGTATGGCACTGCAAATTCATGAGAACCACAAAAAAAAAAAAAAAAGTATCTGTCACAGATACTGATATGATAAAAGTTAAGCCATGAAACCGGAGAATAGTTGGAGTAAGGATTGTACTACATTTCATCACAATTGGGACAGTCTTAAGTCACAGCTTAGCTCATTCAGGAAGCGCTGGAGGTCACAGTTCTCCAAGACGAGCCCTAGTTGACCCTCAGTGGAAAAAAACACATCATTTTGCCACGTTAATAAAAAAAAGACAGAAAAAATGCGTGGGGATGGGAGACTGACCTAAATTTCTCCCCTGATGCTGTTGGCGGTAACTTAACCTCACTCTTTTCCCGGACAGTAAATGACTCATTGTAACATTTATATGGCCATTATTGTTTGTCTGGCTGTTGTACACACTCCATACAGCCATACGAATAAAAGGAGAAAATCAATGATGAAGATATTCGACTGGACTGTGAAATCATACAACATACCATTATGCTGAAACTCTGGGTTTCTTAGTGTGCCTTGGATTCTGTTGGCATGTGATGGGGTATTGTCTATGAGCAAAGCACTGCTTGCTTTTTTGTGAGTTGTTTTTCTGACTAGTTTCGGATCTGGTGAGGGTTCAGGAGAGTCCTCAGTCCGTATGTCTTCTCTTAAGGGAAGTGGGTCTACTGTTGCCATCCCTGCTGCCAGAGGAGAACGAGACGAACTCACACCTTCAGTCTGTAGAACGCAGCAGAGTACTGATCAGTGTTACATATAATAGCAAAACAACATAACCACTCATTTTAATGAAACTACATTTAAAGCTTCCCTTAGTAGCTTACTATGTGCAAAAGTCAAACGAACAAATGTGTAGCTGAAAGCTAGATCTTACTTTCTATATTAATGCATTATTTTCCGACTTCTGTTTGTTCAATCAATAAGACTATTAAACTTCATGTTTATCTAGTTGACAAGAGAATTATAAAAATGTTAGATTTTTTTTAAATGACATTTTTGTAGAAGCTTAGCGCAATTGCAGTACCTTGCTGTGTTTTTCTGGCACTGAGACACAAGTGAGGTGTCTGTAAGGCGAGTGAGCTTTCCCAAGTGGTGGTTCACTCCTCCTGAATGTCTCTGTATACTTGATCTTTGGAGGGGAGACCAGTATAGCACCACCTAGTAGGAGAAACCTTTTATGAAAAGTGCAATTTCAAAACTCAGTTTTGTCATATACTGTAGACAGGAGGAAGACTAAACTGTAAATATACAAACCATACATATATGTTTAACATCAGTCAATAACTTGTCATTATAAGCATTTAAACATTCTGTGGCAGCCTCTGTCATACTTTAAGATACAAGAGACAAGTTGGGAGCAAAAAGTGTGCAAATTATTTCTTTACCGTTCTCAACAGTTTATTCACATGCAAAGTTACATTTAATTAAAACGTATTCATTTTGTAGACACTTTTATCCAACATGATTTACAAAGATAGAAAGAAAAATGAATGATGACTCATCACACTATATTATGTTCTTCCGTTGCACTCATTACACAAGGTCATGGCATTTTCACCCTGATTACAAATAGTTTCCGAATAAGCTTCTGCCTTTTTCCACCATGCATGAAGTTTGTGGTCAATTTTTACGCTGGACTAGCTGCATTATTTAAATTGTATTGTTCTTTTTCCTATTTAAATTATCCCATGGTCTCTTTGGACTCTCTTTCCCTATTTGAAGAACTGTGCCTGTTATTTAAACAATGCTTGAAATTTGATTATCGGATATAAGCCATCTGAAAAGTTCCTGTCATTTGGTGTTTCCACTTGTTCACCCAACCGCTGAAAAAAACCCTGGAATGAACTATGTTCATGCTTAAATCTGAACAAATCAGAATAAAGGAAGGTGATGTTTGTTCTGCTTTTAAAACTTATGATGTAATGAAAGTGAAACAATTTGAATAAAACAAGCTGTTAAATATTTCTGTATAGTAAAGGTGATTAATAGATCTGTCAAAAACTTTCCAGGCCGCAGGCATTTGCTTCTTTATCTGTAAATCCCTACTGAAAACTTTAACTGAAATATTTAAAATTTATATTTGTCTGATATATATATATATATATAAGCGTGCAAGGAATATATAATATGAAATCAATTATTTGTCACAGTAATATTAAGTAAACATTTTGAGCCACTTAACATTATGTTAAGTAATAATTCATATCTTTAACGTTATGTTAAGGAATAATTTAGATCTTTAACGTTATGTTAAGGAATAATTTAGATCTTTAACATTATGTTAAGGAATAATTTAGATCTTTAACATTATGTTAAGTAATAATTTATATCTTTAACTTTATGCTATGGAATAATTTAGATCTTTAACATTATGTTAAGTAATAATTTATATCTTTAACTTTATGCTATGGAATAATTTAGATCTTTAACGTTATGTTAAGGAATAATTTAGATCTTTAACATTAGGGGTTTTTTTTAAAAGGGAATAATTTAGATCTTTAACATTATGTTAAAAAATAATTTAGATCTTTCCTATTTCAACGACAAAAAATGAGGGAAAAATATGATAAAAGTGACAGGAACTGACTTCTGATGTATTCATTTGCACATATGCAATCACTGTGACTTTCAGGCTTGAAATAATTGCATTGCGGGTGGAAAAACCGGTCTGCTTTCATTGACTACATTCACCCTGTATTTTGTACCTTTTGGTAGAGTAAATCTGAATACATGTACAGTGAAGTGAAAAAGTGTTGGCCCCCTTCCTGATTTCTTATTTTTTTGCATGTTTGTCACACTTTAATGTTTCAGATAATCAAACACATTTAAATATTAGTCAAAGATAACACAAGTAAACACATCATGCAGTTTTTAAATGAAGGTTTTTATTATTAAGGGAAAACAAAATCCAAAACTACATGGCGCTGTGTGAAAAAGTGTTTGCGCCCTAAGCCTAATAACTGGTTGGGCCACCCTTAGCAGCAACAACTGCAATCAAGCGTTTTCCATAACTTGCAATGAGTCTGTTACAGCGCTGTGGAGGAATTTTGGCCCACTCATCTTTACAGAATTGTTGTAATTCAGCCACATTGGAGGGTTTTCGAGCATGAACCACCTTTTTAAGGTCATGCCACAGCATCTCAATCGGATTGAGGTCAGGACTTTGACTAGATCACTCCAAAGTCTTCATTTTGTTTTTTTCAGCCATTCAGAGGTGGACTTGCTGGTGTGTTTTGGATCATTGTCCTGCTGCAGAACCCAAGGTCGCTTCAGCTTGAGGTCACAAACAGATGGCCGGACATTCTCCTTCAGGATTTTTTGGTAGACAGCAGAATTCATGGTTCCATTTATCACAGCAAGTCTTCCAGGTCCTGAAGCAGCAAAACAGCCCCAGACCATCACACTACCACCACCACATTTTACTGTTGGTATGATGTTCTTTTTCTGAAATGCGGTGTTACTTTCACGCCAGACGTAATGGGACACAGACCTTCCAAAAAGTTACATTTTTGTCTCGTCAATCCACAGATTATATCCCAAAAGTCTTGGGGATCATCAAGATGTTTTCTGGCAAAACTGAGACGAGCCTTTATGTTCTTTTTGCTCAGCAGCGGTTTTCATCTTGGAACTCTGCCATGCAAACCATTTTTGCCCAGTCTCTTTCTTATGGTGGAGTCATGAACACTCACCTTAACTGAGGCAAGTGAGGCCTGCAGTTCTTTGGATGTTGTTGTGGGGTCTTTTGTGACCTCCTGGATGAGTTGTCGCTGCGCTCTTGGGGTAATCCTGGTCGGCCGGCCACTCCTGGGAAGGTTCTCCACTGTTTCATGTTTTCGCCATTTGTAAATAATGGCTCTCACTGTGGTTCGTGGCAGTCCCAAAGCTTTAGAAATGGCTTTATCTGTTTGTGACCTCAAGCTGACGCGAACTTGGGTTCTGCAGCAGGACGATGATCCAAAACACACCAGCAAGTCCACCTCTGAATGACTAAAAAAACAAAATGAAGACTTTGGAGTGGCCTAGTCAAAGTTCTGACCTCAATCCAATTGAGATGCTCTGGCATGACCTTGTAGTTCATGCCCAAAAACCCTCCAATGTGGCTGAATTACAGCAATTCTGCAAAGATGAGTGGGCCAAAATTCCTCGACAGCGCTGTAACAGACTCACTGCAAGTTATGGAAAACGCTTGATTGCAGTTGTTGCTGCTAAGGGTGGCCCAACCAGTTATTAGGCTTAGGGGGCAAATACTTTTTCACACAGCGCCATGTAGTTTTGGATTTTGTTTTCCCTTAATAATAAAAACCTTCATTTAAAAACTGCATGATGTGTTTACTTGTGTTATCTTTGACTAATATTTAAATGTGTTTGATTATCTGAAACATTAAAGTGTGACAAACATGCAAAAAAATAAGAAACCAGGAAGGGGACCAGCACTTTTTCACACCACTGTATATTCACTAAGCCTAAGGTGCAAAATTAACAAGACGTGCCATTTGACTCATTCAAACAATGCATTGTCTGTATATACTGTTAGTAAACCAGCTTAGACATTTTGTGTTGGTGTTTAAAATGGTGCTAATGTTCGAGGCCCAAATATATCACAATTCATAGTAATCTATCAAGAGGTACTACACTACCAACTAAAATATAAAGTGTAATTAATATCTTATTATACAGCATTCATAAATCAGTCCACATCAATCCATTTTCTAGACACCTGTACTCAGTTTGCTTGTGATGTGGGGTTTAGAGAGGTTTTAGGCATGATATCTGTTCATGTTATTTATAGCTAGGCAACTCTGACTGAGTGTACCTTTCTGATTAGAGTGAAAACTGTTGTGGCTTTCAGTAGAATCAAATGAATTTCTGTATTATTTTTAGTTTCTTATGTTTTATTTACACCTATAACCCACACAATGTGTGAGAGCATACACGTGCATTTGTCAGTTCCCAAAAGCACACGACTGTGTAGGCTCTCCTTTTCAACAATGACGCACATAATAGCTAGTTGGGTTGTAGCGCCCCCTTTTGGAGAGTCTTTATCTGCTAAACATGAGTCAGTGCATGCATGAGTCAGTGGGTTAGAGGCAAAATTCTTGGTAGAGCTTCTCACTTAAAATACATTTTAACATCTGATAGCAGTTTCCCTCTGCAGTAAAGCAGAATTTCTCATCCTGCCATTTTTAACCATATCTAAGGAACCTGATGTCTATTTTAAGAACACAAAAATGTTGCCTACAAAGTACAAATGTGATTTTAAAAAACACCTATGACACTACAAAACTGTAAGACTGTAGAGGAAATACTGTAACATTATTTACACAAAGTTTGTTTATTAAATGTTATTAATCATGGACTGTAAAATGTAACTTAATTGCCTCCAAGGGACTCTACTTTTTTTTTGATTACCCTGTATATTGAGAATGGCATTTGTTCACAGTGAAAGCATGGTTTGGAAAGTATTTCTCATTACAAACAATGAAAGACATGTCAATGAAGTGCTAAAGAAGTGACACATTTGGGATTTACCAAAACGTGCGAGTTGGAGAACTTGCGCAGGTGTTCATACGTCAGATATTCTGACAGCCTTGTTGTAGTCATGGTGAAAATATTTTTTCATCATGTAAAGAGATCTACTGTATGTCCAAAACCTGTCATGCCAGTAAAGTAATTTGTGAAGTAATCTGAAGGCATTTTTTGCCTGATTTCCCCATGTTTACTGCAAAAAGGCCAGTGCTGTTAAAGTTAAGTACAGATAATGAGTTAAATACAAATACTGCTCTACATTTAAAGCACTGTATAGTCTAACCTGTTTTTTAATTACACACAGAGTTCCTCCTGCAAAAACTATGACCACACAAACTCCTGCAGATACTTTACACTATACCCAACTACTCCTGCACTTGATTTTGCACTTATCTTTAAAAGCTTGGAAGTGTGAGTTGACAGAAAACAATGCAACAGGCTGTGTTTTGTCTGTACAACAAAGCAGTGGTAATTATTATGTAGCCACAACAATGTTTGACCTCTTTTGAGCCACGATTTGATTGATTGTGTATTTTGCTGGTTACCAGTCGCAGGGGTGGTGCGATCGTGATGAGTCCTCTGTGTAGCCGGCATTGTTTTAAGTGTGGGAGTCGGTACCCTGCCATCATCACTGGAGTTTCCCGACTCCTCTGCATCTGGAGAACGCTCAGTTTCTGCCCCAATGTTCCTGAATGAAGGAAAAACCAAATAATATTACACAATATTCCAAATAACCTATGTTCAGATGCTTACTCAATAATTTATACATATACAGTGGTGTGAAAAAGTGCTGGTCCCCTTCCTGATTTCTTATTTTTTTGCATGTTTGTCACACTTTAATGTTTCAGATAATCAAACACATTTAAATATTAGTCAAAGATAACACAAGTAAACACATCATGCAGTTTTTAAATGAAGGTTTTTATTATTAAGGGAAAACAAAATCCAAAACTACACGGCCCTGTGTGAAAAAGTGTTTGCCCCCTAAGCCTAATAACTGGTTGGGCCACCCTTAGCAGCAACAACTGCAATCAAGCGTTTTCCATAACTTGCAATGAGTCTGTTACAGCGCTGTGGAGGAATTTTGGCCCACTCATTTTTGCAGAATTGTTGTAATTCAGCCACACTGGAGGGTTTTCGAGCATGAACCACATTTTTAAGGTCATGCCACAGCATCTCAATCGGATTGAGGTCAGGACTTTGACTAGGCCACTCCAAAGTCTTCATTTTGTTTTTCTTCAGCCATTCAGAGGTGGACTTGCTGGTGTGTTTTGGATCATTGTCCTGCTGCAGAACACTTTTTCACACCACTGTACATATTTTATATACATTATTTACAAGTCACTATATTTTACGGGTTTAGAGTATTCCACTGTTGCATAGGATAATTTACACAACAATTATGAAATTCTGGAACAGAAAGTCATTGGAAATTCTGAAATAGTAAATGATTTATAGCTTACTCTTCCTTGTTGTCTTCTGAATGGCCATTTATATTTCTTTGCCCATTGATCTCCTCTGGCTGCTCTTTCCTCCGCTGCTTTATCTCAGCCACGCCCCTCTCACAAGGATTTAATTCCTCATCCCATGCCTTTCTCCTCTGTCCAGGAAGGGTGGGGCTGCTGGGAAGCTCCACCTCTTTGCAAGAGTTTTTCCTACTTGCGACCAAGGACACAGAAGCACTGGGGCTACAGCTCTCCCTGACACTAACAGCACATACAGGACACATTCAGAATAGATAACACCGCTGCTCGTGAATAAAGTGATTGATTAAAAGAGCTGCTATAAACTGAGCAATGAATTACAATATTTAGGTTATAGTGTTCAGGAATAGGTAGGGCTATCACCATGCAGGAAAACTGTGAAACCATCAGTTATGAGAAGTTTATGTATTTAATTATATACAGTGCATGGGTAAGAAAGGAGGAAATCGACAGCACTGAAAAGTGGGCATGAGTGACACAGACATAAGGGAACAGTGCAAAATGTAGTGGTATTCATCTAGTATTGGAAGTAACCTAATAGTCATGAGGAACTTTTCTTTAATCTCTTTAAATCTGACTTTAACATCCAACAAGATTAATCTATCAGAATACTTATGGACATGTAGAAAAAAACAAAACATGCAATGTTTCTCAAGTTCCACTGATTTGCTTGCTACACTGATGCGACACTTCTCAAATGTCTCAACTGCTTATGGGTAAGGACTACGACTGAATAGTAACCCAAGATTTCAGACATTTATCATTACTATGATGCTATTCAATTGGATACAATCTGTTCTATTGCCCCCTTTCTCACAAATGTACTGTGGTTGCTATGGTTTCAGTCGCCAATTTTTGGGATGAGATTTAGGTTTTGTGAAGTCTAATATGACTGAAGTCATTCTCAGTGTACCTGGCCAAGTCCAGGGCCTCGATGACGGGACTGCTGGTGGAATAAGTGTCGTCATCAGTGAGTGTAGAGGGAGAAGAACCACTAGATGCCTCCCATAAGCAGTTCTGCTCTGACAGGATCTGGCTCAGGTGCTGTCGGGAGAAGTGAGTTCCCCAGGCCCTCTTTCTATATGCTTCTGCTTTCTCACGCAACTCCCGCACCTAATAGAGCACAGCCATAGATATTTAAGATTCAATCCAAAACAGTCTACACAGAGTGCAAAAACATTATATATATATATATATATATATATATATATTATATATAGTGACTATAGATATAACTGACTCTTGTTTAATCTGTCTATAAAAAGTCGTGTGCCAAAACGGATTGGTTCGGTTGGTAAAGCAGGCAGAGAGTAATGTGTGTTGACTCAAATGGAAATTTTGTCATATACAAATGATTTCACTGGGGGCGTACCAACATTTCCTAGTAAAAAGGCAAGCATTTATAACACTATGTTGTCAGTTTTGATTTCTAAAGAAACCTGGGATATAATGGATTAGATTACATACATTAAACCAAAAAAGATGGAAGCGATGACAATTTGAACAGAATCCAAAAAGAGTAGCATAGAGTATTTAACAATACAATATTGCAAATAGACACTCATGAAAAACAGAATATGAGTAAAGTATGTGTTGGGTTAATGAGGTTTTCTAGATGGAAATGTTTAAAGCAATGCTGAATGCTAAGGTGAGAATTAAACTCATTTTAAAATAGTATACATGTAAACAATGCATGGATTCCAATTTACACATAATAAACTAAAAGAAAATAAAAATAGTCACTTCTTGGTAGTAATCACAATGCAATGTTGTAATTCCTGTACATTAAACCAAAAAAACCCAGCAAAACCACATGCAGTTAGAAGTTCTGTGGAAAGAAGTCTGCATACTTGCTAACTTGCTGACTCATTAACAGTGAAAGTCTCATTTTCACATACATACACATTTCTGTTGTTAAGTACACAAGTAATAACATGATATCATCAGGTCTTATCGTAGCTCAGATCGGATGAGAAGGTGTGCTGCTCACACGTTACTAAAATTGAAAAAAACTGGAGCTGAATGACCTTATTTAACTCTACACTTAGCTTGACAAAAATAGAAACAGGCCACATGAGATGTTAGGATTTCACCGTCAGTTACTTGTAATTGGAGGGTAACATCATGTGACACGTTAGGATTCATATGACGTTTGTCATAATGTGTGACAGTCTGGGAAAGCTGTTGATTATTGATAAATTATTTGTGACAAATAAGAAAATTTTTAAAACTTTACACATAGATTTTTATTTGTTTAATTGTCTAAAACTACTATGAAAGATGAGATTTTCATATACTTTACAACCCACCATCTGTGGTTTAACCATAATATTTAATAAGACCAATGAATAAAATGTCACAGAAAAAGAAAAAAAAAAAACATACCCAGAAGAGCAAAGGGCACAAAGATGATGAACTGAACACTTGTGCTATTGCTTCTGGTAACAGTTATTTTGTTTTGCTCTGAACTTTGGAGCTGTGAGCCTCTGTATTGTGGGCCAACAGAAAGAAAGTGAAGAGACTGTGGTGTCATTGGTGTAAAAAAAATGAGGTTCTCCTTCTTAAGTAGTGGTCACTTTAGACTTTTGCCTCATTGCTGCACATCTGGGTGGAGAGTCAGCCATATTCCAACAACATTCACTGTTACTTCTTTGCACCTGGTAGAATTTTCTTGAAGCAGTGTTGATACTCAGTAAAACACTAAAGAGTTCTTCGGTTCGTCAACCTTAACCTTATATTTCTTCTATAATAGAAGTATTCCCTATCAGAGAGGGCTCCAAAAACAATCCTGTCTGTCCTACTGCTTAGCTTCATTTAGCAGGCCATTATTTTACCGTGATACTCAGAATCTATGATATTAGACAATATTAGATGTTTTTCATACCGAAAAAAATGTCTATTTTTTTTTTAAGTGAAAGGATTTCCTAGGCTGCCACACAGCCTGATTAGTGGTAATTATGCCTAATAAAAAGGATGTAGTTATTAGTGGTAAGTAGTACATATCCAGAAGGGTAAAGCAATGGGACATTGCTAGTTCACACTGCTGGTTAGTTACAGCATTAAAGCTGTAGCTTTAGATGTGTGAAGGTAGTGGAGCAGGGAATGAGCAGAGAGATTGTGTTTTGGGGAGCTACAGGTGAATCTATTAATATCCTTTTCTCTCTCCTTGTGTGTGTGTGTGTGTGTGTGTGTATGTATGTGGCCATGAGCTCAGCAAAGCAGAAAGCACCAAGTTAGCTGGAAAGCTGCCAAAAGTGCTTCAGGCTCATGCATGACGTTACTTGGGGTCTGCTGGGTTTTTGAGCAGTGTAAAGCCAACTTTGTTACAATATGATTTTCCAATTGTAGCCACTTGGTTTTAAGTCAGAAATGTTTATGACTGTCTTAAAACCAGATGAAATATACCCGCTTCACTGTATTTTGTAGAAACCTTCATGATTACCATTACAATGGTGGGAAACACTGGACTTGTAGCTGAAAAAACACTTTGGATTTAAGACGCTGGCTTTTTGATTTAGGATTTCCATGGAACACTCTTACAAATTTGGATAATTAACAGTACAAGACATGATCTTATACATGCAAAGTGATGGTACCAGCAAATCGCACAGCCTTGAGCACATTTTTACAGAAAATGTGAAGGTACCTGAGACCAGAGCAACAAAAGAGAGAATAAAACAGTAGGCAGATCATTTACCTCATGATACCATTCGTGACCCTGTAATATTGATGACACAAATCAGTGATTAGAAAAAACCATGGTGTCACATCTGCTAGCATCTGAAACATACTCTCATTTCTCCATAGCCTCCACAGCTTATGCCTTCTTTTTTTTCTTCCACTTCAGGAATACTGTCATAGGAAAATAATCAAAGGTGATGCAAAGTTACAAATCCCAACCAGAGGTTTTCTTATGAAGCTTATTTCCTTAACAGTATACCCTGATGTGTTTTATTTCTCTTATACCACAGCAAATGAATGTAATGAAGTTTTTTCTCTCTGTCCTGTTATCAAGAAATTAGAAAGCTAAAAATCTGAAGACTATGTCACTAAGTGTTACAAAGCGCTGACACTGGAGAATCCTTCCTTTTTTGTTAAATAATCCTCTCCTTACAGAAAACTTCACCATTTCAATTATCAGATGCTTCTCTTGTTAAGTAGCAACACATTTTTAATCATTTTATTATAAGTCATAGATCATGTGGAGTGTTCACTATACATGTCCCTGTGAATTAGCTGTTACTATAGCAATGATAATGTATTTGAACCAAGCGCATTAATATATAATTTGAAATAAAGCAGGCACCAAATTTGCTGCTATGAAAAATTAATTAACACCTTGTGACCAATCACTTTAAAGAATTCATTAGCACAGTGACATTAACTGAAATGCCAGTGGATGGTTGTGCTGAAAATATAATACTGTTAAGGGTGTATTGATGTAAGGTTAGTTATCTTACCTCCTCTCCTACAGTCCTGGACCTGACCCAGGCACCATCTCTGTAGCAATATTGAAGGGGAGAGCGGAAGTTTGAGCTATATTCAGTCTTCAACTTCCTGCAATAGGTGAAAAGATAATATTTGTGTAATATATCGTGTACTATTCTGTAACGTTTATGATCATTATATCACATGACCTTATACCATTATATCATTCGATCATATGTATCATCTACCAAAAGGCAACCTCACACACACCTCACCACTTTGGGTGAAACAGATTTCTGGGCTTGTGGTGTCTCCGGTTTCTGCCCTAAATGCTGTGGCTCTGAATGATGAGTTTTCTCTTTGGGGCTTGACTTCCTGCTGAGGCGCTGATGCCATTCTTTCTTCTTCTTATTCTGTCATTAGTGCAATGTAAAAAGTACAAAAGAGGAAGAAGGAAGAAAACTGTATTATCTCTATTACTTATTGTGTATGAACTCAACTCCTAGCAAATGCTCACTATATAATAAACCCCAGTACCTGCTCTGGGGACATATTCTCCATTTTGAGAGGTGCATCTTCATTTAGTTCTATGTCTTTTTGTAAGCGTGGGCCTCTGGGTGGAGGGGATCCTTTAAAGCTTCTATTGTACTCAGTCTCCATTACTACTGGATTGGATTTAAAAGGTGGGATTGACCTGTTGCTGGAGTACAATATCTAGGACAGACGACAGAAATAAAGAAGAATATAGAAATAGATGCATTTGTTTTTAGCCTAGGAGCGTGCTTAGAGCCATTATTAAGAAACATTATCACTTCCTAAGATGAAGAGTCACTATATTATTACAGTTTCCTGGTACTGGTTATTCGGTAAAAAAAAAAAAAAATTAATTCTCTGCTGCCATCTAGTGGTTATAAGGGTTGTTTTTCTTCTTGAACAGAGTCATAACCAATTTTAACAAAGAATGTCTAATTTGACAGTGATATGGTTATCAAGAACTGAAAGGCAGCTACAGTATGTTTTATGTGTTGTGCAAATACCTCTTGGGCAGTGAGAAGAGGTGATTCAGCTGCTGGATTTTTCCAGTGAAACTGTCTCTGATACTCGGAGTTCTGACAGCCATTCCTCTGGCGCTCTGACTTCAGGCCTGCCTTCTTCCTCAGTACATGGTTAACCTGTGGAACAGCATACCAAACGTATCTAACTTAACATACAGTACACTAAGTGGGTCCACCATACCTCTGAGCAACACAAAGCAGTAACTAAAGATGAATGTCCAATAGTCATTAATGCATTTAAACTGATATGTCTGACATGACAGCGCTACGGTAAAAACAGACTGTTGATAATCTTTGTTTCAACTTGTACATTGTTGCAACTGATAACAATTCTTTCCCGTTTCTGCTAAACTACAAGTCAAAATAGCACTCACCCCATCCACTGGCTGTTTTTGTGTCTCCTTCTCAGCAGAGGGTTTGGGCAGATGACCAGATGAACTTTCTTTCTGGACAGGAGTCATTTTTGAGGCTCTTGTTGGTTTGGATGGTCTCGGGGCTAGAGGGGTTTCTACATTCTCTACACTGCCTGCTTGTGCTACAGAGACCTCAGCTGGAGGAGAAGTGGGCCGAGTTGTAATCTGCCTCCTGGTTAAAACACCTGGAGGTCCCCACTGGAGGGACATGGATACTTGAGGTGGGTTTAAGGGGGCTCTCTTCTTGGATTGAAACTGGGGTTCTTTGTGATTTCCTTTAGGCAAATAGAAAACATTTACATTTACATTTATGGCATTTGGCACACGCCCTTATACAGAGGTGTTTTTAAAATCTCTACCAAAGAGCATATCGATACTGATTGACTAGGTCACAGACTAAGAAATTTTGTTGGGGGGAAATATAGCAAGAAGGACTTGTGTTAGATATGTATTTCAAGAAGAGATATGTCTTTACACTTCAAAACAACAGGAGACAATAATATTTGTATACTGAAAATACAATAATTTGTCCTTTTGGTACTTTGGACAAAAACAATAATTTGTGCTTTGGTGAAGATCTCTCCAATTCTGGTTCTATATTTCATAACACATTTCCTAAGGAATGGTCCATCAGAATTGAAATTGGCTCATTAACTAGTCATCATCAAGAGCTTAAAAAAAATCCTCATGTTGTAAAATAAATGTTCTCTCATTAGTTTGTCATTAGCAAGTCTATCAGTATACCACTTTTTATACATGGAAGTACACTTATGATTTATGGAAAAGGGCTATAGTTGTAATCACTGGCTTACGCCTGGGTGTCAACTCTTCTTATAAAACGGATAGCTGCTGTTCTAAAATCTGACTGGCTGAGACGTGATCAAAGCTGTTGTAAAATTTTCGATATACACATGCCTGTGTCCCAGTCACAATAAATTAATTCTGTATTAATGTGCCAGGTTTTAAACCAATAAAACTGCTACATTTAAGTCATTGTTCTGTCCATAGACTACTCTTTGTTTTGTTATGTTGCTTAGCAACCAAAGCTAGTTTACATTACAGACTACACACCATCGTGGTAAAATACTGTAATCACAATGTTGTTTTTTTTTTGTGTGTGAGTTTTATAAGAGCATGCCTAAGAGACACCGACCAGGCATAACATTATGACCACCTGCCTTATATTGTGTTGGTCCCCCTTTTGCTGCCAAAACCTCCCTGACCCATCATGCACTGTGTATTCTGACACCTTTCTATCAGAACCAGCATTAGCCTTCGCTCCCCATGTGCATCAGTGAGCCTTGGCCACCCATGGCCCTGTCGCCGGTTCACCACTGTTCCTTCCTTGATAGTTACTGACCACTGCAGACCGGGAACACTCCACAAAAGGACCACACTGCAGTTTTGGAGATGCTCTGATCCAGTCATCTAGCCATCACAATTTGGCCCTTTTTCAAACTCGCTCAAATCCTTATGTTTGCCCATTTTTCCTGCTTCTAACACATCAACATTGAGGACAAAATGTTCACTTGCTGCCTAATATATCCCACCCACTAACAGGGGCCATGATGAGGAGATCATCAGTGTTATTCACTTCACCTGTCACTGCTCATAATGTTATGCCTGATCGGTGTACTCTTACCCATGATAAATTCAGTGCAACACATGCCCGGTCATGGCTTATTCATTTGTCTAAATCAGAATTGTGGTTAATTCAATAAAAAGCATGATTATAAATTAAGTGTACAGCATTAGTGAAAGTGTGCATAAGTCAAAAGTATGCATGACATTATGAGTATGCACAGTTCCACATGTATTTTTAAAAATGCATTTTTAAATGACTTTTTTTTTTTTTTTTACTTTTTGTCTGTATGGAAATTGCGTACAGACTTTATAAAGGCCCAAATCGTGAGCACCCAACTTTTATAATCCAGGCCCCTGGGGTGCTTTTAATTTCTTTAATTGCAGTTTCCTCATTTCCTTTCTTCACATCTTTGCTCCTCCATCAGAGGATGCAATGAAAGGAACGAGAACAGAGGGATCAAAGGTATTTGCCAGATAAGATGCACTTGTTCACTGAAGCATCTGTTTAAATTGGCATGACTTAATGATGGCTTGTTGCACAGCTGTGTCACCTGAGCAGAGCATCTGTGTACTGCGTGATTACATACTGAATTAACATTAATCAGGACATTATGCATTCAGACACAATGGAATTAGCTTTTCTCCAAGGATTTTAATGTGATCCAATTGTTATATATTTATTGACTCTAAAAATGTATTCATTTATTTATCATCATAAAATTAAGCAGTTTAAGCTCAAAAAGTTGTGAGTTAGAATCTTCCTACTGCCTAGCTCCTACTGCTGGGTGTTTGAGCAAGGTCCTTAAACCTCATATGCTCAGCTCAATTGTTCCAAGCTTCTTTGGATAACAAAAAGTCTGCAAATTAAATAAAATGTAAATACTGTATACTTACTGTCTATCATGCACTATAATAAATCAAAAATGCTAAACCTTAACACAAGTAAGCATGATAATGCACAAATGATTGTCCAAATGGTACCCTAGAGATATGGTTCTCAAAGGAGCTCATGAATAATAGCCATAAATCCATTTCCTGAACCTTGAGCTTATAATGGAGACTCAGGGCTCAAGGCAGGGGTCACCCTGGATGGAAAACCATACCAGGGAATAATTGTGGACACACTCAGACATTAAGGGCAATCCAGGAGGAACCTCAAAGCACATGGAGAACATGTAAACTCAGCACCCACAGGTTGAAGGTAAGAATCCAACCCACAATCCAAGAGGTGCAAAGCAAATGTGCTAACCACTATTGGTGGTTAATTGTACACAGTTAACTTATCTTTTTAAAATGATTTGTTAAAAAATAAATCTGTATTGTGATGGCACAGGTTTCTGTTGGGTAAACAGGTCCTTGAATGTCAGAAGTTTGAGAATCGGCTCTAAAGGCATGACTATGTCTGACACCAAGGTCAGAAGGTGATGTTTATGTACATCTCAAGTTGTCAAATTTAACATGGAAACAGAGATGTCCTAAAAATGTGGTGGCAGAAAATAGTCTATTGCCTTCCAAGCAGATATAATTGGTTCTCAGCTGAAATCAGAGCAGCTGAGGAGGACACCTGGTAGGTTTGTCCATAGACCTAACCTAATCTATGTTATACTGTCATCTAAAAGTATTGAATAAATGTAGCCATATCCACTCACTAGGCATTTGTACACCAAAATACAATATATTGCCAAATGTTTTGGGACACCCCTCCAAATCATTGAATTAAGGTGTTGTTTTTCAGGGGTTGGGCTTGGCTCCTTAGTTTCAGTAAAAGGAACTCGTAATGCTTCAGCATGCCAAGACATTTTGGACAAATTCATGCTCCCAACTTTGTGGACACAGTTTGGGGATGGCCCCTTCCTGTTCCAACATGACTGCACACCAGTTTACAAAGCAAGGTCCATAAAGACATGGATGAGCGAGTTTGGTGTGGAGGAACTGACTGGCCTGCACAGAGTCCTGACCTCAACCTGATAGAGCACCTTTGGGATGAATTAGAGCGGAGACTGCGAGCCAGGCCAAAACTTGGACATCTGCCTTTACATGCACATGAATTTAATAGAGAGTTGTTCCGCCCTTTGCAGCTATAACAGCTTCAACTCTTCTGGGAAGGATTTCCATAAGGTTTAGGAGTGTGTTTATGAGAATTTTTGACCATTCCTCTAATAGCGCATTTGTGAGGTCAGGCACTGATGTGGGACAAGAAGGTTTGGTTCACAGTCTCCGCTCTAATTCATCCCAAAGGTGTTCTATCAGGTTGAGGTCAGGACTCTGTAAAGTTCCTCTACACCAAACTCGCTCATCCATGTCTTTATGGACCTTGCTTTGTGCACTGGTGTGCAGTCATGTTGGAACAGGAAGGGGTCATCCCCAAACTGTTCCCACAAAGTTAGGAGCATGAAATTGTTGAAAATGGCTTGGTATGCTGAAGCATTAAGAGTTCCTTTCACTGGAACTAAGGGACCAAGCCCAACCCCTGAAAAAGAACACCTGAGTTTTGGTGTCCCAAAGTGTATTTAGCTCAATAAAATATAAGGATATTGAGCAATTCAGGGAAGGTTAAGAGAACAGAGATTAGGAATCAGTAAATGGTGCATAGTGGATATTCACCTCATTTTTGCTTTGTGAACCTTACTTAGGAGAGTACAGAATACCCATAATGCACTTTGGCATGTGAAAGGAATAGAGAGGAGGTCATGATCCAGACATTGTTAGGGACAGAGAGGAGAGGAGGTCAGTGGTGTGTGATGTGTCTCACCCAGCTGGTCAGAGCGCAGTCCAGCCAATCGCAGTGGTCGCTGCGGTGACGCGCCTCTCACTCGCCTCGCCTTGTGTTTACTCGGATGCCTGCTGATGCCCTGTGTGGTGTTAGAAACACAAAAGTAACGGCTCAGTACTGAACACCTCGAGATGACTACACTGCTTCTACTGAACGGTGTTTGACCTTACTAACCCACACCTGGCGCGGTACAGGGGGTTCAGTCCCGAGCTTTAATCCATGTTTAGCCTAACTGGCTAACTCACTACTTAAAAGATTTTCTACAAGCTTCCTAATCCGTGAGCCAGTGCCTGAGATTGAGCATTAGCTTCAAGAATATTTTGTTGTGGATGCTGTTGATGCAATGTATTGTTATTACAATGCAATGTATACAAAAAATGAAGTACAGCACGATAGCTATGTTTGTGCATGACGGAAGTGTTTACTATATAAACATGCGGATTTAAATAATAATAATAATACTAAAACGCCGAAAATATCTACGAAAGCAAAGAGCGAATGCTACTTTACCCATCATGGACTCACTCGGTCATTCTCCTGTTTATTTGGATCAGACAAAAGAGAAACCAACCGCAGGCTCACCAGCTTTAGAGCTTTTACTTTAAACCCAGTGACGTAAAATGAGCAAGTTCCGCTTGCAGCTTGTCTCTGCACTCTGCACGTAATTCCCGCTCATTGCGTTTAAATAAAGGAACTGACATACCTTAAAATGGACTGTCATTTTAACTCTGATGAGGACTTCTTTCTCAGTCTAAAAAAAAGCAGGCGTTGTGTTCATAAATCTGGTGGTGTACACACTGTCTATCTGGGCGATCTGAGATTCGGTTAGTTAGGACGCTGGTCACCATGGTGACGGTTGAGGCGTCCGTTGATACGCGCATGTGCACTAAAGGCACACCTAATCCTATTTTGCACAGTGCACAGCCTCTTAAATTCACCGACACATGCATTAACTCAAGAATTACGATCAATTTCAGCAACATAGCTATTAGCGGGGGTTAAACTTGAATTAAAAAAAAATAGGAAAGCCTTAGGCTACTGTCAACAATGTGGAAGCAGTGCTGTTTAATGTGTTACTACCCACCAATCAGGCATAACATTATGACCACATGCCTAATAAATTGTGTTGGTCCCCCTTTTGCTGCCAAAACAGCCCTGACCCGTCATGCACTGTGTATTCTGACACCTTTCTATCAGAACCAGCATTAACTTCTTCAGCAATTTGAGCAACACCAGCCTTCGCTCCCCATGTGCATCAATAAGCCTTGGTCGTCAATGACCCTGTCACCACTGTTCCTTCCTAGGACCACTTTTGATTGATACTGACTACTGCAGCCTGGGAACACCCCACAAGAGCTGCAGTTTTAGAGATGCTCTGATCCAGTTGTCTAGCCATCACAATTTGGGCCTTGTCAAACTCGCTCAAATCCTTACTCTTGCCCATTTTTCCTGCTTCTAACACATCAACTTTGAGGACAAAATGTATACTTGCTGCCTAATATATCCCACCCACTAACAGGTGCCATCTCACTAATCACTGACATCTGTCAGTGATCATAATGTTATGGCTGTTTGGTGTATGAGCTCTTAAAGGAAAGCCATGTAATATGAGTAGGACAGTGGCTTAGGTTTGCTTTCACAATCATAGTGTAAGTAAAAGCAACACTAAGCAGTTAAAAAACACACTGCTGTGTGTGTACTGGGGGTGTTCACTGATGTTTGTGCAGTAGGAGATTAACAGCAGGGCTGTTACACCTGTTAAACATATGGAGTGTTGTTCAGTGACCGTGTCTTATCCAAAATGTGGTAATGTAGTGGTCTAGATAGCAGGAGGGCATTGCTAGTGCAGTTTTTTTGGCATTTAATAGGAAAAATCAATCCAGCTCTCAAAACATATGGAATAATGGTCAGATTTTTCTGTTAACTCATAACACAGACGAAAGAGTGCTTTTTTCCCACCACCATTATCTATTATAAGAAACCATTTATGACTGCAATTTATGTCCAATGTGGACAATTTAGAGATGCCAGTCAGCCTACAGTGCATGTCTTTGGACTGGTGGAGGAAACTGGAGTACCTGAAAGAAACCCCCAAAGCACAAGGAGAACATGCAGACTCCACACACACACACACACACACACACACACACACACACACACACACACACACTGGGTGGAGGCATGTGAATCAAACCTTGTGCCACCTTATGGCCAACACAAAAGTAGATGGCAATAAAGTCAAACTGGATAAAGTTGCTATGTAACACTGATTAGCAGGCCATAGTGTGGGAACAGTTTAAAGTGTAATGAACTTTTGCTAGAATTAGTAAAAAAAAATAATAAATAGCAGCGCTGTTATATTAAATATAAGAGCTCATGGAACACTATTTATCTAATCAAATTAGTGGACAAAAAAGCTACTATATAGATCAATTTCTAATTTGTTCAGGGAGGATTTTGCTTTAACGCTGATATTGTGGATATAAGATCTATATTCTTCTTTTCTACTTATCTAATTATGATCTAAAATCTAATTTAATCTTCAGTTTAATGGAGGATTATTCATGATTGTTCTTGATATTCTTAATGATGTGACGTGATATTGTCGCCCTCTTTTGGGTAAAGAGGTAAAGTCAACTCCAGAACTGTCAGCACCCTTCAAAGGAATGGCAAGAATGCAAATGTATACAATAGAGAAACTAATATAATGTACCGTGAAACAAAACAACCGTCATAAGTGTCCAGATTTAATTAATGGTATTTAATCATAACATTGCAATCATATCACATTGCAAGTACTGACACTCTTAAAGTATAATGAATGTAATTTCATTCAAACTTTGATTAATTCATTCATTGTCAGTAGCCACTGGCAGCACAATCAACACACCCATACCACTCACATATATAATATTGGGGTGGATGACATGATTGCCCGAGAATTTTACTTTCGGTTATGCGTATTCTCAGTCGATCATCAGGTTTCTCATATTAGGACGCCTTCAGAAACATCTTACACCTGACATGACTCACACAGAGCTTCACACTTATAGATGATCTTGTTGTTAAAGAGCCTCTAACTCACATCACATCTGCCTTCAGACACTTCAACATATGTCTCTTGAAGAACATGAGATTTTACCTATTCAAAGGGAATTGTTTACCCTGATAATTAGTAGCAGGTAATTAGAGTGAAAATGCTTTTGAAGTGTATTGGCTGTCTCCAGGCAACAAAAGCTTTGATATACTGGTGATGATACTTAGATAAACCTGAAGGACAGGTTGCTGTCTCACTACGCTGATAATTTTAAACACAAGAGCCGCACTATTTCAAAACGGAAATCTGTCATAGCACTAAATTCCATTTAATGAATTTATGAGTGTACACTTGTGTGTGATTAACAGTGCGTATAAGCTGTGTGTGTGTTTTATTGAGGGGGAAAAGGGCCAAATGGCATAAAAAGTGGATGTCAGAAGTCAACAACATTTTAACTCGTGTGTAGAGCATAATTTAGTTGTTTATTTAGTTGGAAACACATGTGTTGAAAAGCAATACAGGAAAAAAGAGATGAAAAATATTCACACATATGTGCTCTCTCTCTCTCTCTCTCTCGTTTGCCCTCTCTCTCTCTCTCTCTCTCTCTCTCTCTCTCTCTCTCTCTCTCTCTCTCTCTCTCTCTCTCTCTCTCTCTCTCTCCCCCACACACTCACTTCTGTCACCTGTGTTCACACTTCTTCTGCATATACTGGTACGTATGTGTTCAATTATGACTACAATCATTTTAAAAAATGCTGTGGAGCCAAAAAAAAGCCCCCGAACAAGAACCATTGGACCTGGAATTTTTGGTAATGCAGCAACAGATGTTTACAGGCATTAATATTGTCATTAACACTTACAATATGTATTCATGCATTGTGCAAGTACATTAAAGTATGATTGTATTGTATAGTATATGATTGTATATTGTATTGATGTAAGTCCTGTTTTATTATACCACAGAGCTGTTGAATTCTCAAATCTGATTGGTTAGAAGGTATGGGATTCATTTTTGAATACAGAAGCTCTGATATTTATTTAATATTTATGAAAGGATACTCTAGTTTTTCTAGCTTTGTTTTTTCTTTCAGAGAAAAGTGTTTGAGGAGCATAACAAGCTATGTTATTTTTGTATTGTTAACTGGACCAGAAAGAAAAATAGAGGCTGGTGAGGGAATGAAAATGTAGAGATAAAAGGAGTTAACTTGTTTCATGGACTTCCATCTACAATTGCAGGCATGCTGTAAAAGAAACAATCAACTCTGGGCTATTAAAAGTAACTCTGCTTAATGTTGGACCGTATCACCAACCCACCCTATTTCCATCAGCACAACTCATCATGATTTATTACTTACTTACTTCAGGTTTAAAGAAACATGCTGTACAGAGTGACAAATGACACTGAGTTTATATTTATGGTAAATTGTCTCATACTGTACTATAGTGTATTGTAAATGATACACCGATCAAGCATAACATTCTGTGCAGTGTCAGGTGAAGTGAATAACACTGATTATCTCCTCATCATGGCACCTGTTAGTGGGTGGGATATATTAGGCAGCAAGTGAACAGTTTGTCCTCAAAGTTGATGTGTTAGAAGCAGGAAAAATGGGCAAGAGTAAGGATTTGAGCGAGTTTGACAAGGACCAAATTGTGATGGCTAGATGACTGGATCAGAGCATCTCTAAAACTGCAGCTCTTGTGGGGTGTTCCCGGTCTGCAGTGGTCAGTATCTATCAAAAATGGTCCAAGTAAGGAACAGTGGTGAACCGGAGACAGGGTCATGAGCGGCCAAGGCTCATTGATGCACTTGGGGAGCGAAGGCTGGCCCATGTGATCCGATCCAAAAGATGAGCTACTGTTGCTCAAATTGCTAAAGAAGTTAATGCTGGTTCTGATAGAATGGTGTCAGAATACACAGTGCATGATGGGTTTGGGCTGTTTTGGCAGCAAAAGAGGGACAATTTATTAGGCATGTAGTCATAATGTTATGCCTGATCTGTGTTTGTTTATATGTGTATTGTGCACAAGGTATAACATTCAAGTTCATTTGTTGTATAATATTATTTTTATGTTGTGTTGTGCTACATGACCTGAAGAAGTATATTTTTAAGTGTATACAAAGCTATATGGAAGAATGACAATAAAACCCATCTTTAAATATAAATGGAAAAAAAATTGTCATTTTTGTAAATGTATAATGTTCGGACCTGAGACTACTAGTTAATTTCTGTCATTTCCTTTCTGTGGTTTGGTGTATAGATTTGACACTTACTTGTGTCATTACTATGTATGCTGGCGTTTTCATCACATAGAAGATATTGCCCTCGGTTCAGCCAGCATAAAATGACAGACATTATACCGTCCCTCTTAAACCCACACTGACACGATCTGTAACCTTTCATTAGCTGAACAATACCTTACCTCTCATTTCCACTCCCTTCATCTATCCCACAGCTCCCTCCTTCACGTGGGTTTTGATATGGTAATTTAACAGGAAATGGTAATGGGAGCAGGACAATAGATCAGGTTTGAATTTATAATCACAGAATAAGTAAGAGCAAATTTGAACAATTAGAAAACACACCACTATGGGCGTACTGAGGGATGTTCACTGATGTCTGTGCAGTGGGTTAACAAAGCCTAAAGGCACCTGTTAAGCATGTGTATGTTGTTCTGTCTGTGGTGGTGAAGATGGGTAGGATAAAAGGATTTTAAAATATTTATCATAGTGTGTTTATCTTGAACTGGATTATATATTTAAAGCAAAACTTCACCATGAAAGACTTTAAGTAAAAGACATTATGTATATTTATATTGAAATGCTTTTTCATGTGCTTAGTGAGTCTGGCGATAATTTGTTGGTTGATGTTATATTTTGGGGGAGCACGGTGGCTTAGTGGTTAGCATGTTTGCCTCACACTTCCAGGGTTGGGGGTTCGATTCCTGCCTCTGCTGTGTGTGTGTGTGTGTGTGTGTGTGTGTGTGTGGGGTGTTTGCATGTTCTCCCCATGCCTCGAGGGTTTCCTCCAGGTACTCTGGTTTCCTCCCCCAGTCCAAAGACATGCATTGTAAGTTGATTGGCACAGACTCCCTGTGAACTGAGTATAGATTGGATAAGTAGTAGTGAATGAATGAACAAACTTTGTATTTTTGTGATTTCAATAAGAAGATTTAAGAAAAGAACACACACAAGGCGGAGACAGGAATTGAGCCCCTAACCCCAGAGGGCAGATCTTTCCTTTAACTTTCCACACAGTAAGAACCGCCAAACCTGTTATGCTGTTTGAGGATAGTGTTTCTATTAACTTTTATAAGGCTGGCTCATGAATGGAGACTCAAAAAATAGAGAGACATGATCGTCGTTGTTGTTGTTGTTGTAGACAGCCTATGAATTTGCCCTTTGGCTTTCAAAGCCTTACAATGAAAGATTTTCCATCCAAATGCATTATACTATTCTGCTGTTACTGTGACATAAGGTAAGAGATTTTCACATGACCTTTTGTTTTGGAAATATGGACTGTTGCTTTTTCATACACAATGTTCACATTTACACAGACTTTATTTTTTTTATACACTCTGTACAATTTGTTTATTCTTCTTGCTACTACAATACCTCTTACTGAAGCTTACCATCTGACTTGGATTGCATTTTGAGTAAATAAAACCCATCAAGGCAATGAATACTAATCCAGTGGTAGTGATTCTGTGACATAGTGTAGAAAGCATGTTTGCATGTCTTTAAGTTATTCAAATTCTCTCTATGACAACAGCATTATCTCTGTGTGTGATCACTGTTAACTGGAGGCTCACAGTATGGCACTTATTTAACTAAACTGTTCGTTTCCGCAGCTGCTTTAGTGTTGAACGGTTACTGAAGAAAAGTGTATATGTTGTATGATCATTATCTATATGATCCTGACATTTCATATCTTCCTCATAATCATGTGAGTAATAAAAATAACTTTGTTCTCTTCTGGTTTGTGCTGTTTACTCATTCACCTAGAATTCATATAAGCTCCTAGCCTTTGTTTGTCAGATATACACTACTGCACAGTGAAATTCTGTGAATTTCATTATTATATCACATCCTGGATGGGACACTAATCCATTTCAGGACACCATGCATACACATTCAAATGTTCATTCATACACTCATTCACACCAAACACTATAGAGTAGCTACCTACTGGAATGTTTTTGGGAGGTTGGAGGACCCAGAACCCGAGGACCCAGAGGGAAACCCACGTGAACATGGGTAGAGCATGCAAAACTCCACACAGATAATAAACCACTGAGCAGCACTTTTAATTCTTTAATAGTTAAATATATTCGAATTGCTTTCATCACCTCTTCATCTGTCATTCGTGCTTGTGTGTGTGTCTGTGTGTGTGTGTGTGTGTGGGATGGGGATGAAATGAAAAGGTCCCTGACTCCCTGGGATTACTCCACACACTGTACTCTGGAATATAGAAACAAACATACTATCTAGTCTCTGTCATTTTATGAGTGTAATTACTGTATGCCTCTCTCCAATATATCTATTAGAAGTACAACAATAACAGCCTTGCTGTCTGGGGCGTCTTCCTTTTTTCCTCGTATCTTAGCATTTAACTAAACTTTGTTCATGTTGAAATGTGTTGAAATGTGTGTGTGGAAACCTTGAATGTATCCCTGAGACAAACAGCTCATGTGTCATCTTGTGTTTTTGCTGTTGCCTGGCAAAGTGGGCCATATGATAATTCTTTGTAAATACTATATAATAGAATAAACAGTCTATGACCCTGAATTCTCAAGCTTAGTGTTCACTGTATTCTGTTCGTTAGACATGGTTTTAGGCCATCAACGGCATGTACTATGTATATTGCTTTGTTCTATTTTTACAGAGGAAAACCACCGTGTCTAGAGGATTTTGCACAAACAAAACAAAAACATTGTGACCTCTAACCACATTTTTCTTATGAAATCCTGCATCGTCATAATCATACCCTATGGAAAGATTTAATATTTGCTTTGGTTTCAGTAGATTCTTGACTCCAGAAGCATGCGGCAGATGATTTTGGCAGTGAGCTCTCCTCATTCATGAATTGTGCAATTGGGTCACTTGCAGTAGCTAATTAAACCAAGATCATTGCCCTGTATAGGCCCAGAAATTTCTGTATGTGTGTGTATGCATGTATGTGTAAAAGTGAGAGCACACCCAGAGCAGTTTCAGATCCTCCCATTAACCTAAATTATCTCTCAACCAATATGAGATGAGTGCTGTCATGAAGAGCACCACAATCTATTTCTGTTGAGCCATAGCATGAAGGTGAGGCCAAATTGTTCACGTTACAGCTCACTTACCTGACACATTTGACAGGGTATTTCTAAATTCTGCCTAATAACATGTGGGACCTTTAAATGAGTCACTCTGGCTTTCCACTGACTCTGCCTCAGCACCAAGGCTCATTGTTACTTTAACTCCTGGACAGCTTCCCAAACTGTCATTGATCTTTTTTGCCTTTTTTGGTTTTGTTGACCCCATGTGAAATCTTGTGTGAGGAAACAATTGCTGGTGCGCAATCGTCATGAAGAAACTGTGAAACCCCACCCAGGCAGGAAAACATAGCTGAGAATAGTCCACAACTTTCCAGCTGCCCTCATACATGGGAGTTCCTGTAGGCTCTATCTCATCAGGACTCATACTGTAGCTTTCCTGGATTGGGAAATATAAGTATGTCACAGGCCTCAGGCAACATGATATTAATCACTTCTAACTAAATTATGTGTTTGTACAGTACGTACATTGCAATGCAATGTTGAGACTTGCTTCTGACGAAGGGCTCTGGATTAATCCTAATGGTGTTAGACAGCATAAAACCTTTAAACACAACGTTGTGCCTTTGCTATTTAATGCATAACTTTTTTGAGAGCTGTACTCAGGCCCACTATGGATATGGCTCGGGCGTGGGACAGTCCACTTAAGAAAGCCCACACAATATTCTTCCATTGGCATTACCATGGCTAATTAATGCTATACCTACACATAAACCTATCCCAAATATTAAAATCAGTAACCAAAAAGAAAATCTTTTGGTTTTTTAAAAATTTTTAAACAAAAGCTATAGTTTTTATGTTTGTGATTAGCCATGAAGGTTTCAGCAGTTATGCAAGCTTTGGCCATGAATAACAGAGCACACCAAACCATATAAAAATATGGAAAGTATTAACTTATCCAATAAGTTGCAAAAAAATAAATGCATAAATGCACTAAGATCACCAAGTTTTATTAGACAGACAGTCCTGTTCTGCGTATCAGTGGACTATTAAACCCTCCAGCATCCCTCACTCAGCCTGGACCTGGGACCCTGGTTGTCTGGTTGTAATTTTCATTGCTATGTGAAACAATCATGTCAATATTTTTTGGTCAGTTTACTCTGTAAACCTTTCTACCATGGATAAGTGATTATATGGTGATGCTAACTGGCAGGACAGGGCTGTTTTTGTGTGATTGTGGTTGTGTAATATAGTTTCACAGATTATGTGAGTTTTATGATAAACATCACCTGGCATTTAAATAGCAGTGTTCCAGGTTTGTGTAGTTACAGCTCAGTGATTAAATCTCTTGCTCACTGGAGTAGCAGAAAAATGCATTGGTGTAACTTACACTAATACTACTTTACATCTGAGTGTGCACAGCTGAGTGCCACATGATTGCTGAGAGCTGTGAGTGATGGTGGCCTACAGTTGGGAGCGGACTCACATTCCTGATGCTAGAGAGCATATTTGGCATTCCTTACTGCTTGCAGACCCTATCAATGAGCTGTTTGATTTCTTCACTCATTTCCCTCTAAGCCTGTAAGAAATGAGTAATGCTATTAGCAAAGAAAGGAGACCATTCACACAGCAAACACACAGCAAAAAATTGCCTTCTTGAAATGAATTTTGGTAGTAGTTATGGTTTTATGGGTTGCTGTCAGTTAGATGCCATATTTAAAGCAGGTTTTCTCAACCTAGGTCCTTCACAGATTCAAGGTTTCCTAACTGCCTAAACATATGTCTGACTGACATATGCCTTAAAATTGTGCAGTTATTTCCTTGGAAACACTGTACTATGCAGTACTAGGCAGTACCGTTGTATGGTATAGCCTGCACTTCAGTGTTTCTTCACTATCCATGGCACCTGTAGCATTCTGGCATGATTTCCAGCATATTTCCCTGTAGTGAGAAAACAGTGAGCAACTTGCTTGCAATAGAAGTCTGAGGCAACTGATACGTTCATTTAATAATCAAGCAGAAACACTGCTTCAATCAGTGAAATACTGATTACTTTAACAACTGCATGTCCATTAGTTGAAATAAATAGGATCTCTGTACTTTTTACAGGGTAAAGGGACATTTCATTTTCGTGCATGTAACTTTAGGCATATGCTGGACAGTCATATGGGCAAAAGAAACCCTGGAGAAATCTTATAAACTGTTATTTAGCCACTAAAAAAGCAGTCACATTTCATTTCTATTAGACTGTATTCCTAAAAGATCACATAATAAATGCAGTTAATGAAGGTTTTTTAATTAGCAGAAGAAGTAGAAGGAGGAGGCAAAAGAAAAAATGCAAATATTCTGCTTTTTACATCTCTGTTTACATAAACCAAATTCAATCAATTTAATCTCTGTTTGTGACATAAGATTAAGATTTTGAGAGAATATATTTAATACAGAATCTGCATAGTACCCTTAGTGCGCCTTAGTACTGAGGTTTTATTTCCCGCCACGCATCCAATAGCATGCACCGTTCATGGGAGGGCGGGGCCGTGACCGTGACGTCACGTCGACTTCCAACCCGTCAGACGCCTGAACGTGAGAGAGAGAGAGAGAGAGAGAGTGAGAGAGTGTGGCTGGCTGGCTGGTTGAGAGAGAGAGAGAGAGAGAGCGAGCAAACGGATTGGAGCTAATCAGTGAGTACCGGATTCGTCGGCTTTTCTAATGTGTCACTTTGTATTTTGCCAAGAGGACTCGAACGGGTAATTTTGTAGCGACAGACGCGGATGTACCGAACGGGCCTTCCCCCCTCCTCCTTCACTGCGTGCGTTAGAGGCGCTCAAGCTCACCGAGACCGGCTCACCGCTGCGCGGTTTGCGGAAGAGCAGGTCAAACGGCGAGAACATGGCGGAGCTTGAGTGAAACAATTCAACTCCTAACGCTTCCTAGACGCCGTCTTATCAGCGTGTACCGCTGGCGGCTTGAACCGCGCGTTTGTCGTGTGAAGCGGAGTTTCAACAGCGCGCCTGTGCCGTGTGAAGAAACGGGCTTTTAATTGTTTACGGCATTTTTTTGTCCGTCGCCGTGTGGAAGTTATAGCGGAAATGGAAAAGTTGTACGAATGAGGGGGAAACTGGGCGTGTGAGGGCTCACAACGTTGAAATGTCAGCAAACGAAATATCCCGCGTTAAACTACAGAAGCATGTATAGTCACCTTATAACCGTGTTTCAATCGTGGTGGTGTTGAAAGCTGTTTTATTTCATGATTTTCTTTCACGCAGTGTCCTGCTCTGAGTGTGTCTGATTAGCGGCCCCACCTAGTTCAGCTCTCAGGCGAAGTCCAGTTTATTCTACAGACAAGAGAGAGAGAAATCGCGCAATTACGATTCACAATTACGCTTTAAAGGCTGTGGCTTTTAAACCAAACAAACAAGGATTTTTTTAAATTTATTTATTGCTTTCCAAGAATCCCAAGATACTGTAGTTCTTGTTGGTGTGAACACTATGTTGCAGTCCACCCTATGCGTTGCTGTTTGACATATTAGGAAACCAGGCTACTAAACTGTACCTTTCCTTATTGCTTAGTTTGAGCCCTTATCTTTTAAAATGTATCTTTCAAGAATGTACCTATAAAAACCAAAAGGTTTAATCTATGCTATATAATTGGCTCGTTATTAACCTTTCAATCTTTAAAGGTACACTACATCTTTTTTTTTGGTGAATGTGTTCCCCTGAAAGTCCTGCTTCTGTTACAAGGAAAGGTCCAGTGACATTTTGTAAGCGTATGAAAGTATCAGTGAAGTATGAAAAGTGTTTAAGGTGGTCAGCAGGATCCTGTTGCCTCTTCATTTATTTTTAATTTTGTCCTGCTTTATGGTTGCAGGCTGTGAGTCTGTCAGGGTTTAAATGAATGTTTAGATATTGCAAGGCTCCTTTGTTGAGATTGGAAGTGCTGTCTTATTGTTTGTGTGCTAATACAGTGGTTAATAATCAGCGATAGGTAACAGAATGCTTGTTACTTCTGTCATTCATCGAGGAACGTTTTCATTTTTAAAACCAAGGAAGTGTGAGATAATGTGATGTTCAGTGTTCAAGGCGGATAGTTTCACACAAACCCTGCCATTTCCTGAGCTCATAGACTCGCCCTTTTTTTGCGCTATCACTTGATATTGCCCTCTGTTTATACAGCATTGGCTAAAAGCAGTGTAAACTGTAGCGTCATATTCAAGAAGTTCGATTAATTTGCGCACGTCTTAAAGACAAACCCATGCTAGTGATGTGCTGATAACAGCTGATCATTGAGTAGTAGAGCCGGTGGGACTGCCTCGCCCTGCCGTAGTTTGACCCCAGTGCTGTTCCCCTTGGAGAGAGAGGAAGGAAATCCCTGTGATAGTAGGCCCTCTTGGGCACACAGGAATGCCGCTGTAGAGGCTCCTTTGGAAAAACAAATTGAAGAGCTGCTGATTTCCTTTTGGAGAGGGGCGCCCTTGGTTTGTGCACCCTTTGGATCCTTTGTCAAAGTTTGAACATGCTTCTTTTCATTTAGTTATGATTGTCGATACGGTAGGGTGGGATGTGGTTGTTCGGTCTTAATCTGTATTCACATTTGTCTGAGGAACATATACACTGGGGATTTTTAGGAAACTGAAAATTAACACTGAAAACATGCTATCTGTGGCTTTTTACAAATAGGCTGCTAAACTTTTAAGACACAATTCACTGTATTCATTCACACATTCACCTAGAGTTGAGGAATTTTAGGAAAACAGAAGGAGTAAAAAGGAAAGAAGACACTCTTGGGAGGAAAAGTGGGAAAGAGGTGATGGTGGTGGGGGTTGGCTCACTTCCTCTTTAGGCCAAAGGGCCTTGTGAAACCTGGTGGCCTTGTCATTCTTTCCTTCCTTTATTTGGTCATGTTGGCTGCTCTAAAGGGAACCAAATACATTTGAAGGCACCAAGAGATGTCTGACCTGCTTGCCACAGTTTGCTTCATTCAGTATCTTACACACAGCCATGTTTATCAACTCAGTGGCATCAGCGCGACAGTTTGTATCTGTTGCATAAAAACACTATCATTTAAATAGCTAAGCGGTTTACTCCTATCATTGTCTACATTTAGGCATTTCTGTTGCCCTTTCTGCCAGAGTAAGACTTTTTTGTGCAATAGTTGAATGCCCTTGACTCTTACATTTTACAAACCAAGGTTTATTATTCTGGGGAGGCATTGGTGGCTCAGTGGTAGGTTACTCGCCTATCATGCGGAAGGCCCGGGTTCGATTCCAGCCAATGCCTCAACCCCAGCCACTGGATGCAGTGCCGGTCCCAAGCCCGGAAAAATGGGAGGGTTGCGTCAGGAAGGGCATCCGGCGTAAAACATTTGCCAAGTTGTTGTGCGGACCAGTTGGTCCGCTGTGGCGACCCCGAACAGGGAGCAGCCGAAAGCAACTTCTTCTAAGGTTTATTATTCTGGAGCTGCATAAACATGGAGAAAAATACTATGTATTTGAATAAAAAAAAGAGGCTCATATTGATTCTCATTGTCATATCGAAACTTCTCTAATTCGTCGTTAGGCAGGTTTGTGTGAGAGCACCTTAAATGTCACACAAGTTGGTGATGTGACAAAGCGCTAGAACCAGTGGTGTGTGAAAACAGGTTATTACAGCTAGTAAAGTCTGGCTTAAATTTTAGTTATGACACTGATGTTTGAATGACGATAAAGCAAGTTACTAGAGATGAATCTTGGACAATGTGCTGCCTTCGTGGAGGTTATACATGTAGAAACATAAATATATGCAGAAATATAAATTTTTATTTACCATCTATACACCTAAACAATTTTTTGTCCACACATGATGCTCTTTAGAATCTGTGTGCTGCCCCAGCATTGTAAAGGTCACCTTGCCGAAGTTGTTGAGTGCAAGAGATCATATCAGTAAGCCTGAGTTATCAGTGGATCTTTTGGTTTTTCAAATGAACTTGTCATTCATTTTTGCAATTACAAGTTAGTTAATAAGGAAGTGGCTTGAATTAATTCGCTTTAAAGAAGGAGCTGTTTGTGCCAGCTCACGGCTTTGTGACTTCTTTCCCAATGATTCCTTGACCAATTTTAGGATTTTTGCTGCCTAGGTTGCCTTCAGTTGGCAGAAATATCCTTTTCCTATCCTTGATCCTGTAAGGCATTGCTTCTGGTACAAATAAGTATTTTGTTTAACAATTATTAAATCACGTTATTGTTCAGGTTCGTGTCTGTTCTGCTGGTTGTCTATTACGACTTATTTAGGTAAGCTGAACTCTTTCTAATAATATTAAATATTAATTTAGACTATTAGTAAAGGGGGAGGGGCCACACTATGTCCAACTCTGACTTCCTGTTTCAGTGCAAATTACATCAGCAAGTCAAATAACGCTGCATGTTTCAAGGCACTTCACAAAGACTTGAGGAGAAACTGTTTTCACCTGGGAAATGTTGTGTAGCTGTGCACTGTGGGTGTGTGCTGATTGTAGAGGGGGTTGGTCATTTTAGACAAGTTATATAATTGTCTTGGACATCACTAACCTGTAGGCGAGGAGAAGCAGGTCTGATGTGGGTGGTGAGTAGGCGATGCGCTGTCACCATTACTGTGCCCTTATTATATATCTGTTATGTTTTTCTCTATTTTTATTACATGTTTTAACTTCTTTCTGATATGAAAACAAGCAGATGTGAAGAGCATCAGTAGCTTTCTGTTAGCAGAAACCCAAAAAAATAGTCGCAGTCTTCTGAAAGAACAAGCGCTTGTTAAGTACTGTTTGGATGGAATAAAATTTCCAGACACAGAAGACGCTTTGCATGGGATAAGCCGTCTCTTTATAAATCCTAACGATTGAGAGTGATTGTCTTATCACACGCATGAAAATTTCCATGCAAACTACAAACCTAATTTTACTGGAAGCTGATTTTTTTTATCTTTTATTATAAGTGCTTGTTGGGTTTGTGGCCACACAGATCTTCTAGTAATCTGAGCACAACATCTGTACCAGTGCTAGGAAGTCAGAAGTATTGCTTCTCTGGGCATCATCTCTGTTTTTTTAAAATTCTGCTTTCTACCATTTTGCTTTTGGTGGGAGATGTTAAAAAAAAAGAAACATGAACATTTCTTGGAGATTACTGATACTTAAAAAAAAAAAAAGCACAAAGCTCTTTTCCCACAGGTTTTAGTGGAATCTTTACCAACATGCCATTTCAGACAGGGTATTACCCAGAGAGTTTCTACAGGTCATTTTATAGATGGCAAAATTTTGTGTAGTCTTCACAGATGTTTCCACACACAGTCCATAACAATGACCGACATGACTGATTTGGACTGAACTAAAATCCCAGAAGTGATAATCCCAGTAATAATTACCCCACCTCTTCATGTAAAGCTAGTCCAATCCAGACAGAAAGGAAGACATTTTTTTACACAAACTTCTTAAAATGTGTATTTTTTCCAGTCCTTCTACATTACTGTGTTACACGCCAGTGATGATGATGATGATGATGATGATTTTAAAACTCATTCTAAATTATTGACTCAGATGAACTCATTGGTTTTTCTAATCTTAATTCTCTTTTTTTTGTAGTTCATGCACAGATTCTCGTGCAAGTTTAGTATAAGATTCCTGTGGCAGAGGCTAATTTGTTTCGTTCATTTGCATTGTTTAGAGCCAAAACAGTTTGGGTGGAAATGTGAAACTTGCATGGTACCCTGAGCATTGCTTTATACGTGTTTTTCCCTGACAACCTGTAGTCAAGGTGAGCTGGTTGACTTGCAAATGACATGCTGAGTGTGTGTGCTTTTGACCAGTTGGGAAAGTTTAAGATGATATCATTCCACAGCAAAAGTTACCTTTTTTCCCAATAAGGACTGGGTGATGAATATGTAAACGATTTCTTTGTTTTCCATGTAACAAAGGTGTGTTAAGGTAATTATGAAGTTTAGACTAAGCTGCTTTTAAAAGACTAGCCTAATTCCTGGTGGCTATAAAGCATTTCCATTCCCTGCATAATTGAGATTGTGTTGTCACAGCAACCGAGTCGTCATATATGCAATAGCAGATAAAATGTCATCATTTGTATTAAAGTTGCACTAAATATGATATTCAACTCTTCAGTGCTGTGTAAACATAAACTATGGATCTTTTCAAGTCAAATTTGCGTTTCTATCACATGTCTGTATATGATCTTTGATAACGCACTGATCAGAAACAAGATCATCTGATAATGAAGTCAGTCAGATTGGAATTCTAGTTCTTTCCCCTCTTCAAATCACACTACCGCAAATGCAAATATAATTCCTGATTCCTCTCACATTTCTCTGTACAGTAATGCCAGTAATAGCTACGCATCTGGTCTTTTTCCCCTTCTCGCCCTAATCATGACCAGCTGACATGTTGTCAGCCGACCTCCAGATAAATAATGTTTGTGTTGAGGCCTTCATTGTATTGCTACTTCAGTGACTGGTTGTTTCAAGACATGATATTTGTTGTTCTTCATGACCCGTGTAGCTCAATCTATCATGATGTTGCAGTTTCAAATGTGCCATTTTGCTCATGCTTAAGACAAATGCGTGTCACTTGTACATACCAACTGCCACGAGGCAGAATGATCGGATGTGTGCAATAAGGCTTGTAATGTGAACAGAGCCTCAGTTTTCACCTGGAGTAAAAAGAAATCCAACCATACTAATGCTCTGTGACAGCCACATGCTATAACCAGTCAGAGTTCACTAGAGGAGTGAAAAACAAGTTCCGATAGGTGATAGACGTCATGGTGCCTCTTACGAACAGTCTACCTTTGATGTAATGGCCCTGGCACGTGTTATTCTGAAGTGATTACATGGTCTTTGCTACACCTGAGCTCAAGAAAAGGCTTCTTTGGCAGCAAACAAGCTGTAGTTTTTGTCCTGCTCTGGTTGCATTAATAACAGACAAGGGCCAGTTTAATTTTTGATAAATTGTCCAGAATCACTGATGATGGTGCCTGTAGTTGACTTCCTATACACCACTTCTTCTTTTTTGTCCGGTTTCACTGGGTCAGTTCCCCTTATTTATTATTCAGTGCATTTTTTTCTAAACAGGTCTTTTAGTTTGTTTCATGGAGGAGATTCTAACCAAATGGCCTTTGGATGTAGAGTACTGTATTTTAGCTAAAGTTTTCTATTTTGGTAGCCAATTCATGTTTAGATTGATCTTTCAGTGTAAATGCAATGATTCATGCCAGTCAACAAAATTCCTCTCTGTGCTCCCAAGTGACCTAACAGTGCTTTCCTCTGAGTGTTTTACCCTGTCTTGGGATACAGCACATGATGTTGCCTGCTTTCACAGGGGGGAAGTATGTATTAGCGATCACCCTCCCTGCTTGGGAGCTGATAGTTGTTCTATGAAATTAGAGAACTGGCTTCTGGGTGAGGATTAGCAGGTGACAAGATTAGGGAAAAATAAACGCATACAAAGACCATATGCAACACTACATGGTAAGGAAAGGTCAGTGCATTGGGAAAATGTTGAGATGCCATATGGTACTGGTTCTGATGGAATGGTACTATTTACCAAAGGAAAGTTTCTGAAACAGGGTGTGTTCTCCTCTTTCTCCTGATGACATGCAGCTATTGAACTCAAAGCTGCTGCTGACCAGTCAGCCTTTCTGCTGTGCTCACAATCTGGTCTTCAAGCAGGAGGAGGCTTAGCTGAGCCATGAGGTTATTGATGGCTGTCTGTAGAACTGGGACAGTACTGGTTGAGAGATTACCACAACATCCTTAGAAAAAATTATTTGCTTATTTTACTTTTAATTTTCTGTTTTTTTTATTTGAGATCTTTGGAGGAA
This sequence comes from Hemibagrus guttatus, assembly GCA_033459395.1. Taxonomy (NCBI): domain Eukaryota; kingdom Metazoa; phylum Chordata; class Actinopteri; order Siluriformes; family Bagridae; genus Hemibagrus; species Hemibagrus guttatus. The sequence continues at coordinate 10,884,661 of JAUCMX010000018.1, forward strand.
TTTGAATGACTCTAGTTTACTCACTGTGCTGTTGTTTCTAGGTGGAGATGAGAAGTCATTCACCCTCTCTACAATGGCCTCTTGTGATTGACTCGCCAGATCATGGGCTCCTAATGTTGATTTTTCTGCTTTTGGAATGTTTAACTTGCTTTTTTTTCTGTCAGATTACGTAGAATCTGTGGTATTTATGGCTTTGTGGTGAGAGTTCTGCCATCCAACGAAAGATAAACACACTAATACTCGGTTCATGCTTTTCATCTGGCCAGAGTTCTACAGGAACATCTCTAAAAATCCACAGTTAAAAATGTAAATGTCTGGGAGGTCTCACTGCTGAAGGTATAGAGATGTTTAGAGTAAGAGCATCTGGAATGAGGAGCTAAGCTGGGGTCAGAGAGCAGGGTATGGGAGAAAACCTAAAGAGCCTAGGGACTTGCACTGAAGAGTAGAAGCGTAGTGAATGATACTTTTATGAACCATGTCCTTGGTTGCCCTTTCATGCTATTTTTTGCGTATTGTGTCATTTAAACAAGAATTCTAAAAATATCCCACCAAGCTTCATATTCTTTTTACCAATCCATGCCATTGTGTGACACAAAGTATGTGCTTTGGCTGCTGGCTTTATCAAGGTCTTTGTGTAAATTGCCACTGCTGTGTTTCCACTCTGCTAAAGAGGTATTCATTGTGACCTCAGGGATATGTAAGCTTGAATATGGATGCTTTTGATTCCACAAGATTCAAGTGGATTGTAGTTCCGCTTAAGTTGCTTTTGACTGGGTCTGTTGCTTAGCGGTTTCTGCTAGTCTTAAGCGTAAACCAGGTAAAAATGTTCAGCGTGGCTATTTAATGGGACTGCATTATTAGAGTTTGGGAAGCAGACTATTCCAAGTGCCCTCAAAGACACATGGTTCATAGATTTTATTTTTCCTTGTGGTTGTGCTTGTTTTCTCCGTATATCTTCTTTTTCCCACCCTAAAAACATGACCAATTTTGCTCCCTTGGACTCAAGCCACGGATGCCTGTGGCATCATCTGGATTCGAACTCTCACTTGGGAGACCTTCTCTCTGTTCTCTTAAAGGGAAAATCCTGCATTAAGAGCTGGCATAGCAGTCTTTATAATCAATACCACAAAAGATTTATTTAACATTTAGATTCTGGGTTTCTTTTTTTGGTTTAAAATGGTTTCATGACCAGATTGGTCTATTTTAATTTCTTACGTGTGTTCAACTCCCCACTTGTAGTGGTGCTATAGGGAATGCACATGTACCTGAAGAGAGCTGTTCAGCAGTGTTTTAATGTTTTAGGTTTTCAACCACATTGGGGTTCATGTTAATCCTACAATCAGCGCAATTATTATGTAGCTTGCTTTCTGGAACTTTGAGTCCTGCGCTTGAATAGAAGCTGTTGAACCCTGACTGCTATTTCATAAATTTTTAAAATGTCATCATTGAAACTGCATTGTAACTAGCAACGTCCCTCTGTGATGTCTGCTGGCATGTCAGAGGAATAATGGAAATACAATACTTATTAGCACCAGAATCACTAAACACACAAACATTTCAATATAAATGTATTGAATGGGTTTCAGGATGGTGTTTTCTTTAACAGCAGTTACTTGAAGACTTGAAGTTGTGTTGGCTTCTGAGGCACAGAATCCATTGGGGGGATTAAGATGTCTGCTTGCATTACACTATGAACCTATGTTTTAGCTCAAACGTCGCCCAGCTTGTCAAACTGTTTCGTTGAGTTTCTCTTACAGTGACGTGTAGTGACTCCCACTACTACATCACTCGGGAGGTTTACGATAAGTTCATCCAAGCAGTGAGCTAATCATTCCTGTATTCTTAAAGGGGAAAAAACATGCTGTTTCTTCTGAATCAGTCAAATTTAAATTTTTTTTTCCTTCTGATTCCAGATGCACTGACAGTAACTCATTGACATTTAATAATTGTATAACCATTGTTTATTGTACCTGATTTATTCAAATACAAGGCAAGTTAATACTTAATTGTCTTCCTTTCAAATGGAATATATTTTTTAGTTTTTCCCTTTAATTTGTGAAAATATTGCTTTTTAACATATCAAACCTAAATTTCAAATTTTCCTTACTCTGGCTTTATCCTCTTTGTGATTGGCAGTTTGCTGATGTTGTGGCTTTGTGACTTAAAGATGTTGTGCTGGTGTGTGTTCATTTATTTCTCAGTACTTCAGTGAGCCCTTCTTCTCTGGACTCCCAGCTATAAATGGGAGGGAAAGTCAAGACTTTCAAAATATACCAGATGCTGAGTGTGCAGTTCCAATGGTTGTGCTATTTCCAAAGTAAATAATTGCATATGCTTTGCATTGGAACCAATAGCTTCAACATTGCCACCTATTCATGTTTTAAATCTTTTGCCTTCTCATAAGTCACATCATATATAATTGGATTTGGTGAGATCTGCCAAAAGTCACTGCATTGATGTAGTTCCCTATTATTGTATCTGGCTTTTAGTTTTAGTGTATAAAGAAGGCTAAAATAAGGAGTGAAATGAAGTTGTACGCCTGTCTTCAGTTATCTCTCAATACCTAAAGCTTACCATTAGGGAGTCCATTTAGTGTTTGCTTTACACTCCACACACCAGGCTCTGAATTTTATATACTTCTGCCATGACCTGAGTACTTGGGGGTCTTGAGGATTACACAGAACTTCTATGGTATGCTTTATTTCCCCCAAAAGCCTATTAATAGTGTTTAGGTTTGAACACTTTGTTGAGAATAAAAACTCAGGAACTTTTGTTCATTTGCCAGTTGACCCACCCACTAGCTCTTCCTGATCACACTACAGATACCAACTCGGCAGGGTGAAGGCTAGCGACTACTGTGCTTCCTGTGAGACATGGAAAGCCAGACACTGCTTCTTAGATGAGCTCACATATGCCCACGATTTCCTAGTGTCCCTCAGATTGGCAGGAACACCATCCCTCCCACCCGGAGATTGCGGTTAATTTTACCATCTTGGATTCCTAGCTATAGATGTCTACAATATTTAGTGGATACCAAAGGCTAGATTTTCTCTTTTTCCACTCAGGAGACATGATTATAAAATTTTAACTATGTTCACATATGTTTATGGCAGCATAGTTCTGAAATTCTGACATTGTGACCACTGTTTTTAAAGTTTCAATATGGCTGCCTTTTATGGCAAGTTGATCATTATTAATCCCTAGCCCTCTCTAATAGCTTCAAACAGAATCTTTTCATTATCTTGCTCAGCAGAAGGCTAACTTAATCAAGGGTGTATGTGAAAATGCCACTCTAGAATGTCACTGCCAAGATGAGGTCCTCAAATTCTCATTTAATCAGACCAGATCACTGCAGGCTTTTCCCATAAGATATAACATGTGCTTCCAGTGTATTATTACTAATCACAGCAGTATATGCGTTCTGTTTGTATGAATTTAGTGTGACCCAAGTGTGTATGTGTAATCTGAGATATTTCATATAGGTGTTAGTGTGAGGAACACCCGCTCAAACTGTATTTCACACCTGACTGTTTTAGGAAAGGATAATACAATGCCTTTAAACCATTTAAAATGGAATAAATAATAATTTTTTGGTAGGACCCCTAAAGTCAAATGAAGTGCTGGGAAATGAGGAAATTAAACACTGCTAATTATAGGTGTTGATGTGAAAAGAAATCGATGTAAAACACTGCAGAATGAGTCAGAAACCCTTCATTACCTATGAGCAGCTCATTTAGAATTTTAAAGAGGCTAATTTAAACTCTCACTCTTTACTGTGTCCTGGTTCCTTTACCTCTGCGTGGAACCTTCTCTGTATTTTTACTCCACTGTCCTCGGCAAGGTGTCTTGCTTTCCACAGAGACGCGGTGCACTGTAGGGCTATCGATTACCGAGCTCATCTCTTGTCTAAGTGGATTTAAGTTTCAGAGTTGAGTGTGTGTCTGTATGCATGCGTGTGTGTGTGAGAATGTGAATGCTCTGACCTGGATCTGAAGCAGGATTAGCTTTTGAGAGAGGCACCCTGTCTGTCACATGTATGATCACGTTCCCTCTGATGACATCATGTTAGAGATTTGTGTGTACATGCTCTGCTATGTTTGGCATGCTCCCACACACACGTGCACATATGCGCGCACACACACACACACACAGAGGTGTCAGCAGCATACAGCAAGACGGAACAAAGTGCACACAGACATGAGCTGTCCTGTTCTTCATTCTGTTTTTTTCATTCATCCATGCTTCCCTCTCTTTCCCCCTCTCCCTTGCCCTCTGCCTGCCACCTCCTTCACTTCACACTCTTCAGATCAGTGTGTTATGTGGCCTGGCTGAGTGCCAGAGGCTTCCAGTTAGGTAAGGCCCCAGAGCTTTCCCCTGCATACTCCAATGAGGGGGGAAAATAAACGGTACTTGGCTCACCTGCTTTCAGGACCGTGCAGGGAGGTGAATCTTCACCATCTCGGGGTGTTTTCATGCTTGCACTTTTTTTGGCCTGGGGCCACATGCACTGAATGTTTGATATAGTATGGAAATTGTTCATAGGAGTATTTACTCAAGAAATGTGGTATGCATAAAAATCCAGTCAGGACAAATTTATACTTTTACAAGATCTCCTGAGGATAAATTAATGCAACGGGAGGTTCACTCATATGACCCTCGATCAATCATTTAATTTACCCGAGTTACTGCAATTCTATACATGGATTACAATATCAAAACTAGCGATTAGTACTAACGGAATTGTGCCCTATAAAAGGTGTCCGTGTGTGTCTATGGCAGCTAAAGAGCTGCAATGGCTGAGCTGCATTACTGGCAGTTTTTACACACCACGCCTAGAAAGTGCTCTGTGGGCACTGGCTTTTTGTCAGAGTCACTAAATGCAAATCAGCTTGTGTTGTGAACGCACTTAGTAATTCACAGCCACTTTAAGTATGAAGAAAATGAGTTAGCAAAACTTTTGGGGAAAGTTTGATAGATTGATAAATCACCTGGTCTTTTTAATACAGTATAAATAAATTGTATACTTGTAAATGGTAAATTTTGGCTACTACCATTTCTCATTTATTTCTCATTTAGAAGAGTCACTTTCTTGGGTAAAGCAATTTAAAAGTTCATCTTTATCAAGTAATAACGATAATAATAATACATCAATCATCAAAATATAGACTAAAGCAATATGAGGGTGTACACATTCTCTCACACCACACATTCACAAATTTGAAGAATCAGAATTCGATCTGCACAATTGACCTGCGGTTCGGATTGACAGTTCTTTAGCGATGACGCCCTTCCCCGAGTCTCAAGCATTTAAACCACATATGAAAACTCCCTTAATGTAGTTCTCTGTGAGCACAGTGGCCGCACATAGAGAGGTCACCCCCCCCCCCCCCCCCCCCAACACACTGTACTTTTAGAGTCCTTTTTTTGTTTTTCTGTGCAGTTTTGATATAGCTAAGTATATTCTTTTCTTTTCCTTGAGTCAGCATACTTTTGAGACCATGGCACCGCCTGTTGATAGATGAGATGTCACTGTTTGTGGTTTCCTCTGGGTGTATAGTGTTAAGGAGTACATGCAAACTCATCATCAACTTCCAGCTGTGTTACAGAGATGTAAACCGCCCATGTGACAGTGAAGCAGATATATCAGAGAAGGTGTTAGTTGTTGATTATTATGCAGGGCTGTGTGGTTTCCGTTTCTGCAGGGCAGCCTAAGACATGGAGACTGCCTCAGACTCTAATCTCTACCTGAACAAGCTTCCTGTGTCCTTGTGAGAAACATGCAGCAGGAACTTGTGTCCGAAGCCAGATGAGCCCTATCTGCAGGCTAAGTGTGACATTTTTTATTCCACTATTTTTATTCTGCTTTTATTCCATGTATTTACACTAAAATAGACAAAGAGCATCCAGGTTAACCCTAATGTAAGTGTAAACTATAGAGTCTCTTCTCATTTAGAGGTTATTTTCCTTCATGTCTTTATTATGGAAAGGGACAAGTGTCTTTACTAACCACATATTAGGAACTACTATGTTTATAATACAGAATCTTTAGAAACTGATAGTCGATAGACATTGACATTGGTAGACTCTTGTAACTGACTTGCTCAAAGTCCTGATCCAGCGGTGAAGAAGCAGTCCTGAGTACTAGTTTTTCTTATTCGTAGTTGACTGAAGGGAAGTAGATTTAACAGCTGGAATAAGAAAAATCCTGCTCCTTATTGGGCTCTTTTTTTTTCTTTTTTTTTAACGCTCACTTTCTACTCTTGAGTTTGATTTCGAGCCAATCAAAACATGCAGCACTGTGGAGGGTGGCTCAGTGTGACCCTTTATCCTTTCTCTATACTGTTACCCATTAATGTTTCATTTTTCTGATTTGGTTTAAGGAAAGACAGATTGATTTCATCGTAGTGATGATGTGCTGTTTCACCAGATTCTCAAATAGCTCATAGTTATTCTGCTGCTTTTCCTCATTGGAAACAAAGGACATTCAGGAATAGGTTGTTGAAAATGAGGTTTATTGGCCAGCCCCACTGTTGTCCTCATTGTCCATGTTTCTATGAACGCACTCTCTTTGTTTGCATTATCTTTTCCCTGACCACAACCTTCTATTGTGTCTTCCTGCACCTGGTTGTCACAAGACAGAGTTGACGTATGCTGTAAAAGAGGCGTGTGTGTGTTGGCTACTTCACATCTGGTCACCCCTTGCTTTATTTTTAAGACATTGAAGATTTAAAGTTGAGGCTGGGAGCTTGATGGCACAAGTTCCTGTAGAAGGAAATCTGTGCTTTGTCAAGTCTGTAGGGTTTTGTCCCCCCCTCAAAGTATTTTGGCTGTTTGAGTCCAATTGTAAAACCACACGCCTCATGTTGAAACCCAGTGTGGGACGATGTATTCCTTTCACTGTCTCTATTTTTCCTAGACAGCTTCTTACTGGAGGCTGGAAAAGGTCAATAAGGCTGGAGTTTGTACAAAACTATATAGAATTTCACTGAGTAAAATTCTTCACTGCTGTGTTGAGTTTGCAGAGATTCTCTCCCTGCCCTCAACTCCTCTTTTGCCCAAACAAGTCAGGTAGTATCTGTTTTAACGAGTTTTAAAACGGCATCGCTAGAGATCCTAAACTTTTCTCTGCGGGCTGTGATTTGTGTAGGAGGGTGTTTCTCCATCTGCATGTAGAGACATGCGTGTGGCCCTAAGCCGCTGAATTTATCTTCACATACACACACATTAATCAAATCAATCTAAATCAAACTGTAGCGGAAACATAGTTTCTGGACGTCACTCAAACATGATGGTAAAGAGCTAATATTTGTGCCATTTTGTGGCTCTCTCAATGTAATTCCCCCCAGAATTAAAGTCTAGTTGTTCCCATGACCATCAGCCAAAGACAAAATCCCGGGATTCCAAGGTGGAAACCAAAGAATTTTGTAAATAAACCACAAATGTTGAATGCTCCTCTTAATAAGCCTCAGTGTTGCAGTTGCAGGTATTTACAATGCATGTCACACCAACTGAGGATCAACTAATCCCAATCCTTTATTTATTAAGAGACAGTATCTGTTAATGCTGCTATAGTTGAATATTTCTTCTTACCAAGGCAACATTATTTGCCTGTTTCAGCCCTGAGTTGATTGATCATATTGGGTGGAGAGTGGCATAATTTTGACCTACAGGAAGCCAGGACTCAGTGATTTTTCCAAGCAAAAGTCTCTGCCCTTAAATTAACCATGACCACAATATCCACTGGGGTATTGGACCACTGATAAGGCGTGCTTTTGTGAATTCTCCATCGTTTGACTGCTAACAATTTTGCTGCAGAATTTTCTTTTCTTCTTTGCCTGGTCTTGCTGATTTCATGGCAAGGAAACGGTCATCTCCTTCATGTTGTGCATGTGATTGTGATTGTCATGCAGGTTATTCACCCTAAATAGATGATTATAGAGATATAGATATATAGCTGTAAAATCTAGTGATATGAATTCCAGATATAGGTATAGAGATATATATATATATATATATAGATATATAGATATATAGATATATAGATATATAGAGATATATATATATATATATATATAGAGATATATAGAGATATATAGAGATATATAGAGATATATAGAGATATATAGAGATATATATAGATATATAGATATATATATAGATATATAAAGAGATATAGATATTTGCTGTCAAAATCTACTTATGTGAATTCCATTACCTAGGTAACAATCAAGTATGTTTTGAACCCATTAAAAAAAATCACATTTTGCTGTGTTTAATCTAACTGGACAAAACAGAGAGAGAGAGACTGATAGAGGATAGAGAAGTCAGACAGAGCAAAACATTAAACCATTTTAATTTAGGCAAGTAACACATTTTGAAGCGATAGAAAAGGCAATTCCAATGTTTCATTTTGCCAGTAATACAACATGGCACTGCGCATGCTTCTTCAGCTGCTGCAGGCTGTTTATAACTAAGCAGAGCCTGAGCACTTAGTGAGCAGCAGCCTGCTCTCATCTTTATCAGGAGCTCAAAACACTGGAAAAAGTGTTACTGATAAATCTGCACTTTAGTTTCATCAGCAGTTTTCGCTCTTCCAAAAGAACAATATGTTTGTCCTCCAACACTTATATTTAGTGTTTCCCCAAGGCTCATATAAGCAAACAAATCGAGATATGTGATGGATAAGCTTCTCAAAGTACAATTGATTGTGTTCATCAAAATCATGTGTTGCAGCCACCTACAGAAACACAGCGCGGTGCATTATTAACTCGATAAACATGATTATAGCAGTCTCGCTCAGTAGTGATCCAATTTCTCCAGTTGCTCATTAATAAATTTAGTGCATGTGCCGTGTGAGTTGTTTGCGTATGAGCAGCATCCTCTTAATCAGGAGTATAAGCTCTTTAATACTTGGAAGTGAATTACTCTCTTAGTCTTTGCTGTTTTGCCTGTTCTTATTGTTCAATGATGATCTAAACTCAGACAGTTTCAGGACTAATACTGTTTCCCCCACTGTTAAACACTTGGAAAAAATGTTTTGAGCATGTCGTCATTGACTTTCTCTTGCCAAAGCGTGGCCAACGCCCATGTTCTCATTCATGGAAGACCCTCAAGACAGTCCTATAGTGTAGTGCCATTTCTCTTTTTTGTTTTGCATGGATTAATAACTTAATACATGGGGGGGGTGAAATAAATGTGGATAACTAAATTCCAGCTTCATCCTCCCAGCACAAGAGCTAGCAGGCCTAAGAAAAACAAAATCGTAGCAGGTATTGTTGCTCTCCACTTCAGTGAATGTGTATTTTAGTACAAAGGAGGATATTTATCACGCCACACTCAAGCAAGGCGGAGGAGCAGAGCTGGGAATTAAATTTCCATTGTACAAAAGTTTCTCAGCTCACTTCAGCCAACAATTGGTGAGAGGTGCTTAGGTTCTGAGTTGACTATTGGACTTGTGCTGCTTGTCTCGTGGGCTTCTTTATTAGCATTTGTAATGGTGTGTGAGAGAGCTACAACTGCGCTATTACTTTCACACTAGTATGGATAAGTGTTTGCATATCACCTTTTGAGTAGTCGAAATAAACCAACACAAGGCATGGAAATGAAAAATCATTAGCTGACGATGAATGTAAAGTTGGTCGACTAGGTGGAAACATGCGTCAGCATTCCACAGGGAACATATATTTAGGGACATAAATGACTTTAAATGACTTTAGCTAACTGAAAGTGAACCTAAACGGTTTCTGTCGAATTGTATGATGTCGTATCATGTTGTGCCTACGCTAGCTGCTTTGACAGGAGCTCAGACTCCAGACAGCATGTGTTTTTGGTGTATGTGATGGAGTCAAGCCCCAGAGTGTCTGCCGAGAGGACAATGTACCTGCCCACTGTCTGGGGAATGCACGGGTTTACTGTGACACAGGCTCGTCATACTCAGTCACCACCATTACCCAATTGCCTTTACCAGTGTCCCAGATGACACAGTGAATCAGTTTTGGCTAGTTGTGAATGTAGTCATTTACTTTGAGAAGCTGCCTTGCTGTGGTGTGTTATTAATTTACCATATTGTCTGTATTGTGTATGTACTGAGTAATATGAACTTATCTTTATCACACAATAATGCCAGTGTGAACATTTAGCTTATGAGCTTATAATCTTAATGTTACTAAAAATGACGAATGTGCTGCGACTTGCATACCATTTTTATTTATAAAATTGGCAAATATTAAGGAATGCTAACTCTTCTAGAATTTACTTCTTGATGTAGTAAGTTGGCAAGCTTGCTGATTTCCATGTGTTTCCTGGTGCAGTGTTTGTTAGTCTTGTCATTATTGGGCTGACTTGTATATTACTTGATACGGTATGCCTGTGCATTTTTCTTCATTTTCCTGAAGCCAGACAACTCCTGTCTCCGTGGACATGACAAATGGTTATGGGGTTGGGGAGCATCATATCTCATTTGTGGCATAAGACTGAGCTGCTGGGTAGAGTGAATTTCCTTAAGGCCACAAAAAGGGGGGTTGGGTGACATTGGACAGTTGTTGATAATGTAGGAGAAGATGTTGGATGCATTTTGGATGTAACTACTGCAAGTGAGTTATCATAGAGCATGTACATTGAAGACAAAGGAATTCTGATGTGATGCAGATGCTAACGGTGGTAAAGCGTGCAATCTTAGATGAGACGTCCTTGCCTAGCCCAAGGTGCATTGTGCAACATTTCTTTTAATAGGTAGACCATCAAGAGGAGCTAAGGCAGAGGCTGGCTGCCTGGAGAGCACTTGATCCTTAGTCAGTGAATAAGGCATAACTTCAAACCCCCCCCTTTGCTGTGAGGTCACTTCATTTATTTTCCAGCCTCCTCTCTTTCAAAACAGCTTACTGATCAGCTTTCTCCAATCCTGTTGCTCTTCCCGTTGCCTAGTGACCATGATTATCTTGCATATTTATTTACCACCCCACCTGGCCTGAGGCAGTTATGGTTTAACAGCTGGCCCTCCCCAACCCTCATTAAAGAGGCGTTCTGAGACTCTGGCACTATGAGTGAGAGGGTCAATAGCGCCGGAAAACCCCAAAGGGGGGGGTCTTTAAGACCATGCGGGACTTGGCCTCTGCTGACTTCCTAGCAGCAGGGTCCGCTCTCATCTCCCTGTGCCTAAAGCCTCCATCCTGGTGAGCATCCGCTTGTCTAATTGCTGCCTGGGATCCTGCAAGGACTGCTGGAATAGTGGCTGCTGGATGGAAATGGAGGGGATGATAAAAGTGTAATGGGCTCAGCTGTTGGCCAGTGTGAGAGTGGCAGGGCATTATCGATTGGGAATCAGGGCCGCAATTTTCAGATTTGTTGGTTGGCTAGAGCAGGCGCAGAATTGTAAATGCTATATGGATCCCTATTTATTTTAGCCAGAGATGCAGGCTAGTATACTCCTACAGTGTATTGACACTATGTACTCTCTCTCTGTGTTTGTGTGTGTGTTTTTATATAGAACTTATCTTGTTGGACGAGTCACCATCCATCTCAACCTGTTTTGTAACAAATGATGCACTATGGTATAGCGGAATGAATGACCTCTTGACCTTACAGAACATATTGCATCTTTTTTTTCATTGTACATTTATGGTCTGTATGTAATGTAAACAATCCTGAAGCATTCCTGTTTACTTCTAAAACAAGTGCAACATGGCTTAGGCAGGTTCTAATTAGTTTATTGAGGTGAGCTGGAAAATTTACCAAACATGGAATTTCAAGACCAGGGTTGAGGAACTGTGCACTGCACTATTGTTCCGTATGTGAGCCCAAACCCTTTTATTCTAGCTTTTTGCTTGTGTCTTTAAATGAATTTGGCTGATGAAGGGATTGCTTTAAGGTCTGAAATGTGAGAATGGGCCTCACCCTCTTTTTTTCCCCCTCACACCAGCCTTGATTTCCCATCCTCCCTCTACAGCCTAATCCATCAATGACAGCTGCTATCAGGTTCTTACAGCTTTAATTTAAGATGGGAGAACGAGGTCTTTGGTGTCATCTGACTTCCTGTGTCAATCCTTGCTTGAGCCTGCATCTATGCATTTTGTGCAACAGAGATGATCTGGTTCTCATCCAGGTTCTTTTAATAGATATTGGGTAATCATGGTTGCAATACATTTTTTGCAATATACAATACAATTGCAATAACAGACATTTCTGCCTGTCTTATGTTGCACAGGACTGGACGAATTATAAATGAAGCAGCTAGCCCACTTTGAAAGCGAGGTTGAAGTGCAGCCCAGTCCCATGATATGCTTGCCCGGAGGCCTAATTAACTATGTGACAGGCTAATTATGTACATTTAATACACACTATGGAAAATAAGCGAGTACTTGAATCACTGGGAGGGGTGACTTCATGTAGCCATGGTATTTATACTCTCCTGATAAAGTCTTTAGTGATAAGGCATATCTTGGTTGCACCCTTGACAAAAAGGCAGAAAGTTTATGGCTAGCATTATGTCAAAGTCTTCTCGTCGCACGTCAAGACACGTTGTGAGTTTGGCTAACTTTTACATTTTCCCTTGAGATATTTGCATGCGAGGTAATTAGCGTCATTATACAAACATTATCATTATAGAACTGCTTTTGTGGTGTCATTTACTGTATTTTGCTCAGGTTTCCATATCCCTCAGTATTCCTGAATCTGGAAATATTGTAGCATTCATAGAAGCTAATTAATATTCCTTGTAATTAAAATTCCAAACACAGCCTGGAGAAATATCTGGAACCCATTGGAGTATATGTTTAAGCAGAAATACCAGATGCAAAGTTTTCTTTTGAGGAAGTCAGTTTTTACTTTAAGTTGATGAGGGAGTGAATTTAAGAAGTGCCAGTGGCCATTGTATTGACAGCATTCTGAACCTGTTTGTCCACCATGCACATGAATGCAACCTGTTTGCCTAGTCTGCTTGACCCAGACACCTGGGCTAGAGATTTGTTCACAGTGGTTGGATAACTGAGTCTGAATCTTGTGACCCACGCGTGACTATAATTTGTTTCTATGACAGGATGAGTCATGTCAAAGTGACATTAAACCTCCTAGGTGATTTTTCTCTCTCTGTAACTAAGTATCATAAAGGAGAGGGCAAAGACACAGGCAATCAGTTTAAGGCACAGAAAAATGTCAGGGCCAGAAAAGGTCACAGACTTACCTACCTGTGTCTCAGCCCGCCGAATTTCCATGCTCTCGCTCTTGCTCTCGCTCTCTCTTGCTCTGGCTTTCTGTCTGATGCATGCATGTGGTCATACAGCTAAGCTGCAGTCTGCTTTTAACTCTGTCTGTGTCTCCATCACTGATGCCAGTAATGTCTCATGCCAGTCCATTTAACTTGACCAGGCTGCTTCAGCACCAATATGTGCCTCTTCCCCAGAGCTCAGCTGACTACTGGCATGGTCAGCTGAGCAGCTTGTTCAGTACTTGCTGTGCGATTGCTTCATCTGGGGCTGCTACTCTATTTTTCTGTCAGATTTCAGGCAGTCAGTTTTAGCTGTCAGTTACCTGAGCTCTGTTCTGTTCAGTTTGGCATTATCAAGTGGGTAAGATTAGTCATACTGTGTCCTTCAGCCATTACAATTAATCAGTTTATGCTCTTGGTGGAAAAAATGCATTATTTCTTAGACTTATATAAGTGCGAGAAAATTGTGTGTGCAGAACAAATTCACAACATTTTCATGTATAAAACCTGCTGTAATGTTCTCATCTATTTAGTCTATTTTTAGTCTTAGTCATCTATTTAACCTGAATGTAGCAGAGCTGTTTGATATACAGTTTTTGGTGCCATGGGGCCTTATCAAAGTCAGGGAGTGTTTGTGTAAGATTTACACTTAATTTTGTGCTATTGCCTGAAAATTTGCATAGGGGGCATTGGTGGCTCAGTGGTAGGTTTCTTGCCTATCATGCGGAAGGCCCGGGTTTGATTCCCAGACAATGCCTCAACCCCAGCCGCTGGATGCAGTGCCGGTCCCAAGCCCGGAAAAATGGGAGGGTTGCGTCAGGAAGGGCATCCGGTGTAAAACATATGCCAAGTTGTTGTGCGGACCAGTTGGTCCGCTGTGGTGACCCTGAACAGGGAGCAGCCGAAAGCAAGCCTGAAAATTTGCATAGGCAGATCAGTCGTCTTTGTATAAACTTAACAATTTTAAAAGTTGAGCCTAGAGAATTTGTTAGTGTTACCATAATATACCATAATATGCATGTCACTACTTTGAATTTTAGGTTGACAATTATGTTGAATTTATTTATCAATTTATTGCCACTTGGGCCACTCTCTCACTGATGCAAACCATCAGTAGTCTCTAGTCTTTGAGTTAGTTAGTACTTACAGATACTAACCATACACTATGTTGCCAAAAGTTTTGGGAAACCCCTCCAAATCATTGAATTCAGGAGTTGGGCTCAGCCCCTTAGTTCCAGTGAAAGGAACTCTTAATGCTTCAGCATACCAAGACGTTTTGGACAATTTCATGCTCCCAACTTTGTGTGAACAGTTTGGGGATGACCCCTTCCTGTTCCAACATGACTGCACACCAATGCACAAAGCAAGGACCATAAAGACATGGATGAGCGAGTGTGGTGTGGAGGAACTTCACAGTCCTGACCTCAACCCGATAGAACCCCTTTTGGATGAATTAGAGCAGAGACTGCGAGACAGGCCTTCTTGTCCCACATCAGAGCCTGACCTCACAAATGCACTTCTAGAGGAATGGTCAAAAATTCCTATAAACACACTCCTAAAGCGTTCCCAGAAGAATTGAAGAATACCTGCAAAGGGTGGGCCAACTCCATATTAAATTCATGTGTATGTCCCAAAACTTTTGGCAATATAGTGTATGTTACATTAGCTGTTTGCACATTTTAAGTCATTCCCATTATAAGAGCATCTGCTATGTGTATAAATGCAAAACTTTTCTGAAGATTGCACCTTGAAGTGCAGTAGTTTTTGGTTTGGACGTATATAAGGGGCATGTAAAAACTTCGGGTTTTTGCTTCCTCAGCTGTGGTCAGACTACATGCAAATTAAATTAATTTAGGGAAAAAAGCCAGTCTAAATCATGCAAGTGTAAATCTTGCAAGCTGCTTCTGCTCAAGGTTACTTATACTTCAGCTAGGTAAACTTTGACTTGGGTGAATTCAACAGAAAACAAGTGTGTGTAACTTTACTTTGCTTAGTAAAAATGCTACTTATTATTAAGTAGAAGTCACACAAGATGTTTGCTTCACTGTTTTCATAATGTTGTCTGCACATCTAAGAAAAACCTATCCATCTAATCCACAGGTAAACGCCATGTTATTTTTTATTTATTTATTTATTTTATTACGCTCTGCCTACTGCTATTTTTCTGTTAGCAGTGTTGTGAGCTCTCTCATCAGAATGCCTTAATATTGCAATTTGTTTTGTTTCCCACCGTTCCCCTGCCCCGGATTCATTCCCGAGCTCTGTCTCTCTGGAGTTTTGTGTGTTGTCCCTCTGCCTATATCAGCAGGACGGGGTTTCCTTCCACAGGATGCCTGTGTCTCTGATCTATCTTGCACCTAGGTGTGAATGAGTGTGAGTGTTTTTGGTGTCCCATTCTGGTGTCCCATTCTGGTGTCCCATTCTGGTGTCCCATTCTGGTGTCCCATTCTGGTGTCCCATTCTGGTGTCCCATTCAGGCTGGATTTCTGTTGCCAGTTAATCCAGGATAGTCTCTCGATCTGTCTCGTTTCCGAGTGAGATAAAGTGGTTACAGGACCTGATGAGCATGAATGCTGTTTAACACATGGAACACTGGCATTATATGACTATGTATGTCATAAATTTTAAATTTTCCACCTTCATAAGATAACAAGGTTTATTGTTTTTAAGCAGCTTGTGGTTAAGATTTTAACTTTTTTTTTTTTTAACATTTATGCACAAGTTAAAGGCTATAGCTGAGCTTGTATTTTTCATGATAAGCATTTCATGCTTTCAGAGCATGTAGTATTGAGAAACATGCAGTGACATGTTCACTGTTTGACATGAAGCAGTGTATGACATGAATCACTCGTACAGTAAGTGCAACTACTTGTAGAGACCGTAATGATTGAGCTTTCCTGCGTTGCGAAATACACACCTGAGACACTTGGGTCTCTTGTGTCTATTGATGTACATCCTTTTCACTGAAGAAATGCTTTGGGCAATATTAATACAATTTTTGAAGCTGGACTGAGCTTATCATTTCTGATCATGTGAGTGTGTGCGTGTATATGAGTGTGTGTCAGTGACTTTCTTTTTCTATAGCACAAAGCTTAAATCATATCAAGATTTCCAGCATTATATTTATTTATAACCCTCAGAAATGCGATGGAAAGATGAAGATGAGAGATCATCGCCTGAACTCAAGTCATATACTCTGTGATCAGCCGAGAAAATCATGGTATCAGGAGAGAAAACTATTCATTGGTTGAAGTATGAAGGTTATAGCATGTAACGCTGAACATGATACTGCAGGAAGTCTGGCAATAAAATCGACGTAACAAAACATCCAGGTCTGTCATTCTCATTGATGCAGCAACCTTTGATTTTTAACTAATGCTACAAAAGATCTCATAAGATTTTTATTCTTTAGATTGTGTCTATGCCTAAAGCAGAAGACCAACTTCATGGTAACAAAATGCAAAGATGTGTAAGGAAGCACAAGAGAACTGAGCAGCCAATAAATTTAACAAAAGCTATTATGTGTAACGTGATGGCTAATGCATTATCTAATAAATTGGCTCATAAATCAATACACAGAATAGCTAAACTAGCGAGATCTTCAGTTAGTAAACCTAGCCCCAGAGCAAATACTAAATGATTTCCTATTGGCCACATAGTGTAGTGTTTATAACTCATACTGCTGTACTCCATGCAGTTTGTATAACATGTAGTTCAGAAGCCAAGGGGCATTGGTGGCTCAGTGGTAGGTTTCTCGCCTATCATGCGGAAGGCCCGGGTTCGATCCCCAGCCAATGCCTCAGCCACTGGATGCAGTGCCGGTCCCAAGCCTGGAAAAATGGGAGGGTTTCGTCAGGAAGAGCATCCGGCGTGAAACATTTGCCAAATTGTTGTGCGGCCCAGTTGGTCTGCTGTGGCAACCCCAAACAGGGAGCAGCCGAAAGCAACTTCGTAGTTCAGAAGCCATTTTGGATTCTGTCTGCCCTCTATACTGACAAGTATGTTGCTATAGAAACAGCCTCTAGAAACAGTGTCCTCAACCCCTTGTTATTTCAATGTGTGTGCATAGTACTCGGAACAGTATCCGGAAAGAATAAAGAAACCATTTACACCATTTTTGTCTGATTTTAACAGCAACGAGAGTAATAATCAAGCCACAGGTGATTGTGACAAGGAAAAGACAAGATTAGGAGGAAAACTGTTTTCAGGTAGGAAGCCATTGTCTTTAGGGTGACACAACAAGGTGCAATTATAAATCCTGAAAGTACACAGGTGTAAAGAGGAATGGCAAATGATGTTATGCGGATTTCAAATTAGTTTTTTCCTGGGTTTCCCTTTTTCTGCTAGATGGCAACATGGTGCCAAGACTGCTAACAGACTAGTGTGTAAAGACTTTGTATCGATCCCCTCTTTATTTGACCTTTACGGAGATGGAGTTATTAGCAGTGCTAAACAGGTCCTAGTGCCCGGCTTTTAAGATGTTTGCAAGTCTTCATTTCACATAGAAATGTCAAAGTATTCCCTAAACTTATTTGATTTATTTGAGTATAGTGTATGCTTTCCCTGATTCAACTCCTACCCCTGGATCATGTGTTGTCCCTTGTCCATGTGGTCAGTGATTACAAGCATGACTGCTCTTACTCTGGCTACCTTGTGAGTCCTGAGGTCACCTAGATGCAGTTCCTTTTCTGAGTACAGGGCTTGTGCAAAATGTGACAAAATTAGTTAAGTAACTAATGCCTGTCAGAAATCATCGGTATCTTTTGATCAAGCATTTGTGGTTGTTTTTTTTTCTCATGGTATTAATCTTACATTTTGTATAACATGAGCACTGAGGTGCTGATCAGTGAAGAGGTCATATGATGGTTGGCCATTGTAGACCTTCCTGTGACTCAAAAATTGATGGTCCCACTAACCATTACCATGTTGCCCCTTCCATATATGTATTAGAATGAGGTCTTTAATATAAACCAGTGATTTAAAATAACAAACAGTTGCTGCCAAAATGAATCCATGCCTTCTCAATTGAGAACTGTGGTATAAGTAAAGATAATCTGATGCTAGATTAGAGGCATTGGTGGCTCAGTGGTAGGTTGCTCGCCTATCATGCGGAAGGCCCGGGTTTGATTCCAGCCAATGCCTCAACCCCAGCCATTGGATGCAATGCCGGTCCCAAGCCCGGAAAAATGGGAGGGTTGCGTCAGGAAGGGCATCCGGCGTAAAACCTGTGCCAAGTTCTTGTGCGGACCAGTTGGTCCGCTGTGGCGACCCCGAACAGGGAGCAGCCGAAAGCAACTTCTAATCTGATGCTAGATTACACCCTTCCTCACAACTTAAGCTAGTGTTTGCTTAAGCATGTGTCTAGCTCCACCCGCTACATACTTCATGAATCTAAATAAACAAATTTTTTTTCATGCACAAAACCACATGACCCACCTGGGGCATGACCCATATGCATCGATATAAGAGCTGATGAGCAGAGCTGTTGAAGTGAAGCTGAAAGGGCCAGCAAAATTTCCTCTTGGATAAGATTACTAGAATATTTGGGGTAGTTACTTGGTAAACAGTCCTGCAAATGGCATCTTTGCTGCTTGGCTTGCACACAATCTAAATTGTGCTCATGAATTTTTCAGTGACTAGAGCGCACATTCGAGTGTGGTGATGCCTTTTCAAATGGAATAAAAACCCTCAGAGCCATCAGAATCGTCTGTTGCAGTCTTGAGTCCTGCAGTCATGAGTGGTGTGAAAAGTCCTACTTTAAGGACAGCCAACACCCTAATATCTCATTTTGGAAGAACAGTCTGATTAAGGCCTTCTGAAGGACTGTTTCAAGTGCTGGCAGGCCCAAGATGCAGATCTAGCCTCATCAGTACTCTGTGATTGTGTTATAAACAGCACACACTTGTTTCTTGCTGGTGTGCAGTGTGCACGTTTCTGACTAGATCATTCAACGAAGAGTGATATTTTCTGCAGAGCCTGATACCACTTGCTTTTAGAGCTCAAGAAATTTGGTGGTTTTATACCTCTTCCTGTCATAATCCAACTTTGTCATGTGTAAGGCACAAGTACTGAACGTGAGAACGCTCAAAAATTCTCACTGCATTCTCAATACATTGCCGAAATTATCTGTAAGCTGGTTATGCAGTAAGACCCTCAATCCTTTGTGGGAGGAATATGACCATTATTCAGTAAACAAACTCATATTATTAGAGGTGTTTGAAAGAGCTTGACTGCTGATTAAAAAAGGTTCTACCCACTCAGTACCTCGCATTAACTCTCATTGACACATTTACAGTAACATTTTATTAAGCTGATTTCCTGTGACAACTGTGGATAATATACACTTAACGAACATTTTTTATTAAGAACACTAGGCTAACACTGTGTAAGGCTTTGCTTTGCTCTTAAAACTGCCTCAGTTCATGGCATGGATTGTATAAGATGTTGGAAACATTCCTTTGTAATTCTGGTTCATGTTGATGTGATTTACATCATACAGTTTCCAACGCTGTTCTACTGGATTCTGATCCGGTGACTGGTAAGGCCACTGAAGAATGTTAAAATCAGTTTGAGATGACTTTTACTTCGTGACACGGTAGCCATTAGAAGATGGTTAAATTGTGTAAATGAAGGTATGCACATGGACAACAACAATACTCCAAATAGGCCGCAGCATGCGAGTGATGATTGGTATTAACAGTCTCAAAGTGTGACAAGAAAACATTCCCCAAACCATCGCACCACCTTCACCTGAGTGTGTGTGTGAGAGAGAGACTTCACCACACAAACTATTGGTCACATTGTTTACAGGGAAAACATTTTGTTTTTCAGCATTTTTATGGTGTACATCACAACAGAGATTTTATTCTTGTTCTCATTCTCTTTAACTCGTTTCTCCTGAACAAACACATTTCTCTTCCACTCCCATGTCTCATTCGCTGCCTTTCTCATGCCAATGTAAATGGAAAGCAGAGCATTAGATGACAGCAGAAGATTTGTTTCCTGTTTGGGAATGATTTAAGCTCTGCTTAAAGGGACTGGATGCAGATAGAGGGGGACCTGCTCAAATTTAATGCAATAGTAACAATGCCATTTGAGTGCTCTATGCGTCCCTTTAATTGCCCCTCTCTGAGTGTACTGTGTCAGGCAGTCTGGCACCAGACACCACACGGATGCCCACTAAAGGCCACTCATATCTGATGCAGGCCTCCTCTCATCTGATCCTCCTTTTACCCCCATGCACAATCAGCTCTGGAGAGGCTCAGACAAGCGACAGGGGCTGTGTCGTATTAGTTGTATTTGTTGCATTTATTCATGATGCCCAGTTGTATCCTCAGCGAAACCCAAACAGCTGTTGCTGAATGGAGAATAAGATAAAGGAAGTAAGAAATAAGACGACAGCTGAGCACCAGATAGTCATGCATGTGGTCTACTGTGTTTGTAAGCTAGCTCTACCACACCCATAACAGAGGTGTTTCTACTCCCCATGCGAAGTGTTTAAGATTAGTTAAGATGCTTCCTTCTTATCAGTAACCCCTGAAACCTTCACTTGAATTTCTGCAAGATGTGTGACCTGTAGTGCTGGTGCTGTGCAGGGGCATGTCATGTCTTTTGCTAGTGAGTGCTTGTAGTGAAAGTCAAGAACTCACTTAGTGTTAGTGGAAACTTCACACATCAGCTGTAGTTGAGAGAAAATAGGTTAACACTTTAGAAAAAACAGAAGCAGGTTTCACCTCTATTTGATAGCTGACAGATTGCATCTTTTTCGAGCTTCAAACCCATTTTATATCATTATTTATACCTGATGCTTCTAACCGCAGCTTTGATAGCATTCTGAAGCAGAAACTTAAACTGGCTTAACAAAGAGTGTGAAGGCTGTAAATATATATTAATGCATCGAATATTTTCATTTGTGAAACCGTTTGCACTTTTTCATTTCAAGATTGTATACTGGTATGTTTTAACTACTCATTTTCACTTTTATTAAACTCTCTCTCTCTGGTACTGCAGACTGAAATCTGTTGTATTCCTCATATTTAAATCAAATCACAACACTTGACCACCTAAACAGTTTTATGCAAAAGACCGGTGCCGCAACATAAATTCCTTTGGTTAACGTGTGTGTTTTTTAATTTAATGTATTGATTTCTTAATCAGCAACAGAAACGTGTTAAAATGTAAGAGCAGATAGGCCTCAATTTTGATGTGAACAGATGCTGTTATGCACTGAAATAGTCTCTAAGATATTAAATGCTACAATGTTCCTCATGCTTTTGTTGTTCTATTTGTGTATTTTTGGAAAGAAAATCATATTATATATTTTCTATACAAATTCTTATTTGTGAGCCACACGTAAGCTGATTAAGTGATAGTAAATTAATTCATTTATGTTGTAGAATTAAAATGTTCATGTTCCCCAGCATCAGTTATGGCATCATGAATTAGGAGGGGTTTTGTTTGCCGTTATTGCTATAACGTCATCATCTGGCTAAAATGTGTCTTTGACCCTCTGGTTGTGTTGTGTATTTTCAGTATCAGGATTAAATTTGGATTAAATTCTCTATTCAATTTTAAAAGCATATTTAAACCCATTTGCTCCTAGTCTATTAAGTCTCTCCAAGCTACATTTGCCAGCCAAAATCCTGCTCAGCATGTTGTATTTTAAAAAACACACACACACACACACACACAAAAAGATACAGCCCATGACTGCTGACATTGGCACTTTTATACCAAATTAAAAAAATTGCATGCAAAATGGCACACATTTTTGCATCTTACAATTGGAAATGAAAAATGTTCCAGCATTTTTGTGGTGAAGTCGACTTTGCATAGTATTTGTGTTACAGCAGATGGGTTTTATTTTAAGAGCAAATACATGCAATTTTCAGTTTTCATTACAGATCATAAGACCCAGGTGTACACATAGTGGAACAATTGCATTTTAATTAATAATTGAATAATGGTTACAATCTGGGTGTGATTCTGATACTAAATAGTAAAGATAATAAAATCTGTCTTTTTTTTTTTTTTTGTATATTTGTTCTTTTTAGGTGATTGACGGACACACTGCATGATGCGTGAATACAAGTTAGTAGTCCTCGGCTCTGGAGGTGTCGGCAAGTCTGCACTGGTAAGTGCTCTTTTTCTTTTGTTTAGATACAGGAATTGGACATATCCTGCACTTAAACAAAAGAAATATGTGGTCAGTCAAATTTAAGACAAAAAATATTATGTATAGTTTGCATAAAAATATTAAGATGGATTGATGTAGTGTGAGCATTCAATTCACATAGTATTAACATTAACAGTATTAAAGCAGTTATATTGGGAAATGTCATGAGGATGTTGGCGCAGATGGGAATTGTAACTATAGTATTACATTTTAAACATGCATGGTAGAATAGCGCAGTGGGAATATGCTTTGCAAAACACCAGCGCTGCGAGTTTGATTCTCAGCTCAGGTGTGTGAGCTCGGTGTCCGACTTTGAAAATACATGCTCAAATCATGTTGGCTGTATGAAAGCTAACTGTGATGCTGTTAATCAATTCAATCACATGGACCTGATCTGTGCATTTAAATGAAGTCTTAAATCCAATGAACATTTCAGTGTGTACAAAAAGCAGACATGTCTTTAATGCATAACCACTGATGTCTGTCTGTGATCTGATTAGTCATGTCCATCGTTGTATTTTATCAGCAAATATATTTTCCAGTTTGTTCTGTGTTAATTGCTATGCATCACCATCCATCCAACAGAAGTTGATGTGACTGCAGTCATCTGGGTTAGTTTACTGGTTAGGTTAATTCAGTGCCATGGTACTTTGTCTTTCACACAAAATCCTGATTAAGAAATGTGTCGTGTGAAGTGCCGAGGAATTTGACCGTCACACAGGATTCAGCATGTCCCCGAAGGGCTCAGGTCTTCAGCCGGGTCACTTGTAGAGAACAGAGCTGGCTGCTGTCTAGGCTCACCACGCTGCGTCAGAGGAGTAGCAGAATGACTCTGCAAATGCCTTACTGTACACTTCATGAGTTATAGTAACAGCACAGCAGGCAGATAGTATGCCATCCTTCACTGAAATGCCAAAGCCAGTGTCTTCTCTGAGTCATTTCGATGAAGCGCAACTAAAGTGTTTGAGTAAAAACAGCAACTTTAAACCGTAGAACCTGAAGTAGTAATATACGTCTCAAGAGCTTTTCATCTAAACTGCATGAATTAAGCAGCAGGTCTTCTGCCTTTCAAATAAAAGAGAGCAGCTTGACATCAATTAAAGGCAGTTATAGCTGAACAAAAATAAGTGGTATCCCGATGAGCATTATATTACAGAGGAGTCGGATTTGCCATCTTTAAAGCACTTCTGAAATCAAAATCTGTGTTTCAGAGCTTTTTGTTCATTTGTTATTACTCAGACAATATATCTAGGGAAAAAAACTTTTTCAGAGATTTTCTAGTTTTATAGTTCCTTCCTTCTATATTTCCTTTCCTTCCAGGAAAACAATATTCCCTTTTCAATCCATCCCTTTGTTGCAAAGAAGTTGGAATTAGTTTATGTATACTGTTTTCTTTTTTTGTTGTTTTGTTGTTTGTTTTTTGTTTTTTAACTCTGATTGAGAACATAATTCCATCCTTATACACCATCAGAGCTACTCCATATAAATGACTCACATGCCTCATGGTGATGACCCTGCTACTGAGCTACAGCAACATCTAAAATCATATGGCATCTTGTTACTTGGGATACTGTCTTTACGTGGACAGGTGTGGGTGAAGGCAGCTGTCAGTTAAAAAAGTCTTTCTTTAAACTATTCTTCCATTAAGTTTATTTAGATTCGACAGCAGTGCATCAGACATCGAACACTGTTGTTTGTTGTGTAAGTCAGTCAAGCACAGCACCACATATTCACTCTGACTTCCTGTTTCAAAAGGAAAAGTGTCAATATACAGAAACAAACTATGGCTCTCAAGCCAGTTCATGGGGACTTTATTCTCTCTGAACACTACCCATTTTATTTCTGACAAGCTGATTTTAAATAGAAGATTCCTGGAAAACTGCCACAGTGACTCATCCCAGTCACCTCCACCGAGAAGCATGCGTGCGTGTGTGTGCATGCCTCTGGTGTGTGTGCGCGCGCGCGCATGTGTCTGTGCAGGGCGTGTTAATGACCATGCCTCTCTCTCTCCTGTGATGGCAGAGTTCTCTCTGTGCACAGCACACAGACTTTTATTGTCCATTAGCTCTATTTGGAGCTCTGTGTGAAAAGCTTTCCATGAGTAAATGCACTCGCATTAATCCCTTTTCTGCTTCATGCTCAGTGGCTGTAGGCCATCTATAAAATTGGATCATTACGTGGTCAGGTTAACCTTGTCCTGTAACAGTGTAATAGTGCACTCTGCGTGTTCATGCTGATTGTGTAAATGGAACAGCAGCATGTGGGCCTCAGTCAGGAGTTAGCTGGTCAGGTGCAGTGTTGTGCAGTGTGGACACGACTAGGACATATCCACCATGAACCCAACTTGCTAGGCCAAGTCCTGTGTGTGTGTGGGTGTGTGTGTGGGTGTGTGTGGGTGTGGGTGTGGATTGGGGCAATTATGAAACTTTCTTTTCCAGCCCATGTTAGATGTTTGAGGACACTTGCCTTTTCTGCATTGTGTCTGTGGCTCAGTTTCAGTGGCTATGGCTGTAAATTAGATCAGGACTAGTAGAGCATAAGGGCTCTAAACTGCAGAAGGTTAAATTGATTTGTGTTAATTGGCACATAGGCATTTGTAGATTAAAATGCTGATTTCCTCTACTCTGTTCTGGGGTGAGAGAGGGAGAGCGCCTGCACATTGAAGAGAGAGTGTATGGTG